>JAQPPZ010017164.1:0-12500 GCA_028583015.1 Wollemia nobilis
CTTCATACCCCTCACTTCATACCCCTATCTTCATACCTCTATCTTCATAACCCTCACTTCATACCCTTATCTTCATACCCCTCACTTCATACCCCTATCTTCATACCCCTCACTTCATACCCCTATATTCATAATTAATTAAGGGTTTAGGGTTTACGGTTTAGGGTTTAGGGTTTAATTAACCTTAACTTCATGAATACTTACAAAAATCACTTCTTTAATCAATTAAGGTCCCAAACCCCTATCTAATTGAATACTTACTAAACTCTAATTTAAAAAAAATACCCCTATCTTCATATCCCTATCTTCATACCCCTCACTTCATACCCCTATCTTCATACCCCTATATTCATACCCTCACTTCATACCCCTATATTCATACCCTATTCATACCCTCACTTCATACCCCTATCTTCATACCCTCAATTCATTCCTCTATCTTCATACCCCTCACTTCATACCCCTATCTTCATACCCCTATCTTCATACACCTCACTTCATACCCCTATCTTCATAATCAATTAAGGGTTTAGGTTTTAGGTTTGGGTTTAGGGTTTAGGGTTTAGGTTTCAATTACCCCTAACTTCATAAATACTTACAAAAACCACTTATTTAATCAATTAAGGACCCAAACACCTATCTAATTTAATACTTACCAAACCCTAATTTATCAAAAAAATACCCCTATCTTCATACCCCTCACTTCATACCACTCACTTCATACCCCTATCTTCATACCACTCATACCCCTCACTTCATACCCATGTCTTCATACCCCTATCTTGATATCCTTATTTTCATACCCTTCACTTCATACCCTATCTTGATACCCCTCACTTCATACCCCTCACTTCATATCTTTATCTTTATACCCCTCACTTCATACCCCTATATTCATAATCAATTAAGGGTTTAGGGTTTAGGGTATATGTTATTTTAAGGTTTAGGTTTAATTACCCCTAACTTCATTAATACTTAAAAAACCACTTCTTTAATCAATTAAGGTCCCAAATCCCTATCTAATTGAATACTTACCAAACCCTAATCTTCATAACCCTCACTTCATACCCCTATCTTCAAACCCCTACCTTCACACCCCTATCTTCACACCCCTAACTTCATACCCCTATCTTCATATCCCTCACTTCATATCCCTATCTTCATACACCTATCTTCATACCCCTATCTTCATAATCAATTAAAGACTTAGGTTTTAGGGTTTAGGATTTAGGGTTTTGGGTTTAGTGTTTAGGGTTTAATTACCTCTAACTTCATGAATACATCCAAAAACACTTCTTTAATCAACTAAGGTCCCAAATCCCTATCAAATTAAATACTTACCAAACCCTAATTTTTCAAAAAAATTACCCCTATCTTCATACCCCTATCTTCATACCCCTCACTTCATACCCCTATCTTCATAACCCTCACTTCATACCTCTCACTTCATACCTCTCACTTCATACCCCACATCTTCATACCCCTATCTTCATACCCCTAACTTCATACCCCTATATTCATAATCAACTAAGGGTTTAGGGTTTAGGGTTTGGGGTTTATGGTTTAGGTTTTAGGGTTTAATTACCCCTAACTTCATGAATACTTATAAAAACCACTTCTTTAATTAATTAAGGTCCCAAACCCCTATCTAATTGAATACTTACCAAACCCTAATTTTTCAAAAAAAATACCCCTATCTTCATAACCCTCACTTCATACCCCTATCTTCACACCCCTCACTTCATATCCCTATCTTCATAATCCTCACTTCATACCCCTATATTTATACCCCTCACTTCGTACCCCTATCTTCATACCCCTCACTTCATACCCCTATCTTCATACCCCTCATTTCATGCCTCTCACTTCATACCCCGATCTTCATAATCAATTAAGGGTTTAGGTTTTAGGGTTTGGGGTTTAGTGTTTAACTACCTCTAACTTCATGAATACTTACAAAAACCACTTCTTTAATCAATTAAGGTCCCAAAACCCTATCTAATTGAATACTTACCAAACCCTAATTTTTCAAAAAATAATACCCCTATCTTCATACCCCTCACTTCATACCCCTATCTTCATATCCCTATCTACATACCCCTCACTTCATACCCCTATCTTCATACCCTTATCTTCATACCCCTATCTTCATACCCCTCACTTCATACCCCTCAATTCATACCTCTATCTTCATACCCCTCACTTCATACCCCTATCTTCATATCCCTATCTTCATACCCCTCACTTCATACCCCTATCTTCATAATCAATTAAGGGTTTAGGATTTAGGGTTTAGGTTTGTTTAGGGTTTAGGGTTCAATTACCCCTAACTTCATGAATACTTAAAAAACCACTTCTTTAATCAATTAAGGACCCAAACACCTATCTAATTGAATACTTACCAAACCCTAATTTTTCAAAAAAATACCCCTATCTTCATACCCCTTACTTCATACCCCTCCCTTCATACCCCTATCTTCATACCACTCACTTCTTACCCCTAAATTCATACCCCTATCTTCATACCCCTATCTTGATATCCCTATCTTCATACCCCTCACTTCATACCGCTATCTTCATACCCCTCACTTCATACTCCTTACTTCATACCCCTATCTTTATACCCCTCACTTCATACCCCTATATTCATAATCAATTAAGGGTTTAGGGTTTAGGGTTTGGGGTTTATGGTTTAGCATTTAGGGTTTAGGGTTTAATTACCCCTAACTTCATGAATACTTATAAAAACCACTTCTTTAATCAATTAAGGTCCCAAATTCCTATCTAATTGAATACTTACCAAACCCTAATTTTTCAAAAAAATACACCTATCTTCATACCCTTCACTTTATACCCCTCACTTCATACCCCTATCTTCATAACCCTCACTTCATATCCCTCACTTCATACCCCTCAATTCACATCCCTATATTTATACCCCTATCTTCATACCCCTCACTTCATACACCTATCTTCATACCCCTCACTTCATACCCCTATCTTCATAATCAATTAAGGGTTTAGGGTTTAGGGTTTGATTACCTTAACTTCATGAATACTTACAAAAACCACTTCTTTAATAAAATAAGGTCCCAAACCCCTATATAATTGAATACTTACCAAACCCTAATTTTTCAAAAAAAATACCCCTATCTTCATACCTCTCACTTCATACCCCTCACTTCATACCCCTATCTTCATACCTCTATCTTCATAACCCTCACTTCATACCCCTATCTTCATACCCCTATTTCATACCCCTATCTTCATAATTAATTAAGGGTTTAGGTTTTATTTTTAGGGTTTAGGGTTTAATTAACCTTAACTTTATGAATACTTACAAAAATCACTTCTTTAATAAATTAAGGTCCCAAACCCCAATCTAATTGAATACTTATTGAACTCTAAGTTTTCAAAAAAAATACCCCTATCTTCATACCCCTATCTTCATACCCTTCTTCATACTTCATACCCCTCACTTCATACCCCTATATTCATACCCCTCACTTCATACCCCTATATTCATATCCCTATCTGCATACCCTCACTTCATACCTCTATCTTCATACCCCTCAATTCATTCCTCTATCTTCATACCCCTCACTTCATACCCCTATCTTCATATCTGTATCTTCATACACCTCACTTCATACCCCTATCTTCATAATCAATTAAGGGTTTAGGTTTTAGGTTTTGGGTTTAGGTTTAGGGTTTAGGTTTCAATTATCCCTAACTTCATAAATACTTACAAAAACCACTTATTTAATCAATTAAGGACCCAAACACCTATCTAATTTAATACTTACCAAACCCTAATTTTTCAAAAAAATACCCCTATCTTCATACCCCTCACTTCATACCACTCCCTTCATACCCCTATCTTCATACCACTCACTGCATACCCCTCACTTCATACCCATGTCTTCATACCCCTATCTTGATATCCTTATTTTCATACCCTTCACTTCATACCGCTATCTTGATACCCCTCACTTCATATCTTTATCTTTATACCCCTCACTTCATACCCCTATATTCATAATCAATTAAGGTTTTAGGGTTTAGGATATGGGGTTTATGGTTTAGGTTTTAAGGTTTAGGGTTTAATTACCCCTAACTTCATTAATACTTAAAAAAACCACTTCTTTAATCAATTAAGGTCCCAAATCCCTATCTAATTGAATACTTACCAAACCCTAATCTTCATAACCCTCACTTCATACCCCTATCTTCAAACCCCTACCTTCACACCCCTATCTTCACACCCCTAACTTCATACCCCTATCTTCATATCCCTCACTTCATATCCCTATCTTCATACACCTATCTTCATACCCCTATCTTCATAATCAATTAAAGACTTAGGTTTTAGGGTTTGGGGTTTAGGGTTTTGGGTTTAGTGTTTAGGGTTTAATTACCTCTAACTTCATGAATACATCCAAAAACACTTCTTTAATCAATTAAGGTCTCAAATCCCTATCAAATTAAATACTTACCAAACCCTAATTTTTCAAAAAAAATTACCCCTATCTTCATACCCCTCACTTCATACCCCTATCTTCATAACCCTCACTTCATACCTCTCACTTCATACCTCTCACTTCATACCCCTCACTTCATACCCCTATCTTCATACCCCTCACTTTATACCCCTCAATTCATACCCTAATATATTCATATCCCTCACTTCATACCCCTATATTTTAAAATCCTATCTTCATACCCCTCACTTCATACCCCTATATTCATAATCAATTAAGGATTTAGGGTTTAGGGTTTAGGATTTAGAGTTTAGGGTTTAGGGTTTAATTACCCCTAACTTCATGAATACTTACAAAAACCACTTCTTTAATCAATTAAGGTCCCAAAACCTTATCTAATTGAATACTTACCAAACCCTAATTTAAAAAAAAATACCCCTATCCTCATAACCCTCACTTCATACCCCTATCTTCATACCCCTCACTTCATACCCCTATCTTCATACCCCTCACTTCATACCCCTATATTCATACCCCTCACTTCATACCCCTATCTTCATACCCCTCACTTCATACCCCTATCTTCATACCCCTCACTTCATACCCCTATCTTCATAATAAATTAAGGGTTTAGGGTTTACTAGTTTGGGTTTAGGGTTTAGGGTTTAATTACCCCTAACTTCATGAATACTTACAAAAACTACATCTTTAATCAATTAAGGTACTAAAACCCTATCTAATTGAATACTTACCAAACTCTAATTTTTAAAAAAAAATCCCTATCTTCATACCCCTATCTTCATACTCCTCACTTCATACCCCTATCTTCATACCCCTCACTTCATACCCCTATCTTCATACCCCTATCTTCATACCCCTCAATTCATACCTCTATATTCATACCCCTCACTTCATACCCCTATCTTCATATCCCTCACTTCATACCCCTCACTTCATACCCCTATATTCATAATCAATTAAGGGTTTAGGGTTTAGGGTTTGGGTTTTAGGGTTTAGGGTTTAGGTTCCAATTACCCCTAACTTCATGAATACTTACAAAAACCACTTCTTTAATCAATTAAGGACCCAAAAACCTATCTAATTGAATACTTACCAAACACTAATTTAAAAAAAATACCCCTATCTTCATACCCTTATCTTCATACCCCTCATTTCATACCCTTATCTTCATACTCCTCACTTCATACCCCTCACTTCATACCCCTATATTGATATCCCTATCTTCATTCCCCTCACTTCATACTCCTTACTTCATACCCCTATATTTATACCCCTCACTTCATACCCCTATATTCATAATCAATTAAGGTTTTAGGGTTTAGGGTTTAGGTTTAGGGTTTATATTTACATTTAGGTTTAGGTTTAATTACCCCAATACCACTCTTTATCAATTAAGGTCCCAAATTCCTATCTAATTGAATACTTACCAAACCCTAATTTTTCAAAAAAATACACCTATCTTCATACCCTTCACTTTATACCCCTCACTTCATACCCCTATCTTCATAACCCTCACTTCATATCCCTCACTTCATACCCCTCAATTCACATCCCTATATTTATACCCCTATCTTCATACCCCTCACTTCATACACCTATCTTCATACCCCTCACTTCATACCCCTATCTTCATAATCAATTAAGGGTTTAGGGTTTAGGGTTTGATTACCTTAACTTCATGAATACTTACAAAAACCACTTCTTTAATAAAATAAGGTCCCAAACCCCTATATAATTGAATACTTACCAAACCCTAATTTTTCAAAAAAAATACCCCTATCTTCATACCTCTCACTTCATACCCCTCACTTCATACCCCTATCTTCATACCTCTATCTTCATAACCCTCACTTCATACCCTTATCTTCATACCCCTAACTTCATACCCCTATCTTCATACCCCTCATTTCATACCCCTATCTTCATAATTAATTAAGGGTTTAGGGTTTACTATTTAGGGTTTAGGGTTTAATTAACCTTAACTTTATGAATACTTACAAAAATCACTTCTTTAATAAATTAAGGTCCCATACCCCAATCTAATTGAATACTTATTGAACTCTAAATTTTCAAAAAAAATACCCCTATCTTCATACCCTTCTTCATACCCTATCTTCATACCCCTAACTTCATACCCCTCACTTCATACCCCTATATTCATATCCCTATCTGCATACCCTCACTTCATACCCCTATCTTCATACCCCTCAATTCATTCCTCTATCTTCATACCCCTCACTTCATACCCTTATCTTCATATATGTATCTTCATACACCTCACTTCATACCCCTATCTTCATAATCAATTAAGGGTTTAGGTTTTAGGGTTTAGGGTTTAGGGTTCAATTACCCCTAACTTCATAAATACTTACAAAAACCACTTATTTAATCAATTAAGGACCCAAACACCTATCTAATTTAATACTTACCAAACCCTAATTTTTCAAAAAAAATACCCCTATCTTCATACCCCTCACTTCATACCACTCCCTTCATACCCCTATCTTCATACCACTCACTGCATACCCCTCACTTCATACCCATGTCTTCATACCCCTATCTTGATATCCTTATTTTCATACCCTTCACTTCATACCGCTATCTTGATACCCCTCACTTCATATCTTTATCTTTATACCCCTCACTTCATACCCCTATATTCATAATCAATTAAGGGTTTAGGGTTTAGGGTATGGGGTTTATGGTTTAGGTTTTAAGGTTTAGGGTTTAATTACCCCTAACTTCATTAATACTTAAAAAACCACTTCTTTAATCAATTAAGGTCCCAAATCCCTATCTAATTGAATACTTACCAAACCCTAATCTTCATAACCCTCACTTCATACCCCTATCTTCAAACCCCTACCTTCACACCCCTATCTTCACACCCCTAACTTCATACCCCTATCTTCATATCCCTCACTTCATATCCCTATCTTCATACACCTATCTTCATACCCCTATCTTCATAATCAATTAAAGACTTAGGTTTTAGGGTTTTGGGTTTAGTGTTTAGGGTTTAATTACCTCTAACTTCATGAATACATCCAAAAACACTTCTTTAATCAATTAAGGTCTCAAATCCCTATCAAATTAAATACTTACCAAACCCTAATTTTTCAAAAAAATTACCCCTATCTTCATACCCCTATCTTCATACCCCTCACTTCATACCCCTATCTTCATACCCCTATCTTCATAACCCTCACTTCATACCTCTCACTTCATACCCCTATCTTCATACCCCTCACTTTATACCCCTCAATTCATACCCCTATGTTCATACCCATATCTTCATATCCCTCACTTCATACCCCTATCTTGTCTTGCTCCAAAGCTTTCTTCCTCTTGTGGTATGGAGGTGCAACCAGATAGAAAGGTAAATATTTTTCTAGAAAGGTCACTCTATCAAAAATGAGATGCCTAGAAAATATCACCCATATCTAATTGAATAATTACCAAACCCTAATTTTTCAAAAAAAACCTATCTTCATACCCCTCACTTCATACCCCTATCTTCATAATAAATTAAGGATTTAGGGTTTGGGGTTTAGGATTTAGAGTTTAGGGTTTAGGGTTTAATTACCCCTATCTTCATGAATACTTACAAAAATTACTTCTTTAATCAATTAAGGTCCCAAAACCTTATCTAATAGAATACTTACCAAACCCTAATTTAAAAAATAAATACCCCTATCCTCATACCCCTCACTTCATACCCCTATCTTCATACCCCTCACTTCATATCCCTATCTTCATACCCTTCACTTCATACCCATCACTTCATACCCCTCACTTCATACCCCTATCTTCATACCCCTCACTTCATACCCCTATCTTCATACCCCTCACTTCATACCCCTATCTTCATAATCAATTAAGGGTTTAGGGTTTACTAGTTGGGGTTTAGGGTTTAACTACCCCTAACTTCATGAATACTTACAAAAACTACATCTTTAATGAATTAAGGTACTAAACCCCAATCTAATTGAATACTTACCAAACTCTAATTTTTAAAAAATAAATCCTATCTTCATACCCCTATCTTCATACTCCTCACTTCATACCCCTATCTTCATACCCCTCACTTCATACCCCTATATTCATACCCCTAACTTCATACCCCTATATGCATACCCCTCATTTCATACCCATATCTTCATACCCCTCACTTCATACCCCTCAATTTATACCCCTATCTTCATACCCCTCACTTCATACCCCTATTTTCATAATCAATTAAGGGTTTAGGGTTTAGGTTTTGGGTTTTAGGGTTTACGATTTAGGGTCCAATTACCCCTAACTTCATGAATACTTACAAAAACCACTTCTTTAATCAATTAAGGACCCAAAAAACTATCTAATTGAATACTTACCAAACACTAATTTAAAAAAAAATACCCCTATCTTCATACCCCTCATTTCATACCCTTATCTTCATACTCCTCACTTCATACCCCTATATTCATATCCCTATCTTCATTCCCCTCACTTCATACCCCTATATTCATACCCATCACTTCATACCCCTATATTCATAATAAATTAAGGATTTAGGGTTTGGGGTTTATGGTTTATGGTTTAGGGTTTAATTACTCCTTATAAAAACCACTTCTTTAATTAATTAAGGTCCCAAACCCCTATCTAATTGAATACTTACCAAACCCTAATTTAAAAAAAAATACCCCTATCTTCATAACCCTCACTTCATACCCCTATCTTCATACCCCTATCTTCACATCCCTATCTTCATAATACTCACTTCATACCCCTATCTTCATACCCCTCACTTCATACCCCTATATTCATACCCCTCACTTCATACCCCTATCTTCATACCCCTCATTTCATACCTCTCACTTCATACCCCGATATTCATAATAAATTAAGGGTTTAGGTTTTAGGGTTTGAGGTTTAGGGTTTAGGATTTAACTACCTCTAACTTCATGAATACTTACAAAAACCACTTATTTAATCAATTAAGGTCCCAAAACCCTATCTAATTGAATACTTACCAAACCCTAATTTTTCAAAAACAAAATACCCCTATCTTCATACCCCTCACTTCATACCCCTCTCTTCATACCCCTCAATTCATATCCCTATCTTCATATCTCTATCTTCATACTCCTCACTTCATACCCCTATATTTATACCCCTCACTTCATACCCCTATCTTCATAATCAATTAAGGGTTTAGGGTTTAGGGTTTAATTACCCCTAACTTCATGAATAATTATAAAAACCACTTTTTTAATCAATTAAGGTCTCAAACCCTTATCTAATTGAATACTTACCAAACTCTAATTTTTCAAAAAAAATACCCCTATTATCTTACCCCTCACATCATATCCCTATCTTCATACCCCTCACTTCATACCCCTCACTTCATACCCCTATCTTCATACCCCTTACTCCATACCCCTCACTTCATACCCCTATCTTCATATCCCTATCTTCATACCCCTCACTTCATACCCCTATCTTCATAATCAATTAAGGGTTTAGGGTTTAGTGTTTAATTACCCCTAACTTCATGAATACTTACAAAAACCACTTCTTTAATCAATTAAGGTCCCAAACCCCTATCTAATTGAATACATATCAAACCCTAATTTTAAAAAAATACCCCTATTATCTTACCTCTCACTTCATATCCCTATCTTCATACCCCTATATTCATACCCCTCACTTCATACCCCTATATTCAAACCCCTATCTTCATACCCCTTACTTCATACCCCTTACTTCATACCCCTATCTTCATATCCCTATCTTCATACCTCTCACTTCATACCCCTATCTTCATACCCCTATCTTCATAACTTCATATCCCTCACTTCATACCCCTATATTCATAATCAATTAAGGGTTTATGGTTTAGGATTTAGGATTTGGATTTATGGTTTAGGGTTTAGGGTTTAATTACCCCTAACTTAATCAAATAAAAACCACTTCTTTAATCAATTAAGGTCCCAAACCCTTATCTAATTGAATACTTACCAAACCCTAATTTTTTAAAAACAAATACCCCTATCTTCATACCCCTATATTCATACCCCTCACTTCATACCCATATCTTCACACCCCTATCTTCATACCCCTCACTTCATAACCCTATATTCATAATCAATTAAGTTATTATTTTCATTTAGTATTAGGTTTAATTACCCCCATATTCATGAATACTTACAAAAACCACTTCTTTAATCAATTAAGGTCCCAAACCCTTATCTAATTGAATACTTACCAAACCCTAATATTTCAAAAAAATACCCCTATCTTCATACCCCTCACTTTATACCCCTATCTTCATACCCCTCACTTCATACCCCTATCTCTATAATCAATTAAGGATTTAGGGTTTAGGGTTTAGAATTTAGGGTTTAGGGTTTAATTACCCCTAACTTCATGAATACTTACAAAGACCACTTCTTTAATCAATTCAGGTCCCAAACCTTTATCTAATTGAATACTTTTCAAACCCTAATTTTTCAAATAAAATACACCTATCTTCATACCCCTCACTTTATACCCTATCTTCATACCCCTCACTTCATACCCCTATCTTCATACCCCTATTTTCATACCCTTATCTTCATACCCCTATCTTCATACCCCTCTCACTTCATACCCCTATATTCATACCCCTATCTTCATACCCCTCACTTTATACCTCTCACTTCATACCCCTATATTCATACCCCTATCTTCATATCCCTCACTTCATACCCCTATCTTCATACCCCTCACTTCATACCCCTATATTCATAATTAATTAAGGGTTTAGTGTTTAGGGTTTAGGTTTTAGGTTTGTGTAGGGTTTAGGGTTTAATTACCCCTAACTTCATGAATACTTACAAAAATCACTTATTTAATCAATTAAGGTCTCAAACCCTTATCTAATTGAATACTTACCAAACCCTAATTTTTCAAAAAATACTCCTATCTTCATACCCCTCACTTCATACCCCTATCTTCATACCCCTATTTTTATACCCCTCACTTCATACCCCTCTCTTCATACCCCTCACTTCATACCCCTATCTTCATACCTCTATCTTCATACCCCTCACTTCATACCCCTCACTTCATATCCCTATATTCATAATCAATTAAGGGTTTAGGGTTTAGGATTTAGGGTTTAGGGTTTAGGATTTAGGGTTTAGGGTTTAGGGTTTAATTATCCCTATCTTCATGAATACTTACAAAAACCACTTCTTTAATCAATTAATTTCCCAAACCCTTATCTAATTGAATACTTATCAAACCCTAATTTTTCAAAAAAATATCCCTATCCTCATACCCCTATCTTCATACCCATATCCCTATCTTCATACCCCTCACTTCATACCCCTATCTTCATACCCCTCTTCATACCCCTATCTTCATACCCTTATCTTCATATCCCTCACTTCATACCCCTATCTTCATACCCCTCACTTCATACCCCTATATTCATAATCAATTAAGTGTTTAAGGTTTACTTTTTGAGGTTTAGGGTTTAGGGTTTAATTAACCCTAAATTCATGAATACTTAAAAAAACCACTTCTTTAATGAATTAAGGTCCCAAATCCCTATCTAATTGAATACTTAACAAACCCTAATTTTTCAAAAAAAACCTATCTTCATACCCCTATCTTCATACCCCTCACTTCATACCCCTATCTTCATACCCCTATCTTCACACCCTCACTTCATACCCCTATATTCATACCCCTCACTTCATACCCCTATCTTCATACCCCTCACTTCATACCCCTATCTTCATACCATCTTCATACCCCTCACTTCATACCCTCACTTCATACCCCTATCTTCATAATCAATATTAGGGTTTATTTAGGTTTAGGTTTAGTTTAGTTAATTACCCCTAACTTCATGAATACTTACAAAAACCACTTCTTTAATCAATTAAGATCCAAAACCTATCTAATTGAATACTTACCAAACCCAATTTACTCATACCCCTCACTTCATACCCCTATCTTCATACC
>JAQPPZ010017164.1:17500-87500 GCA_028583015.1 Wollemia nobilis
ACTTTGACGTTGGCACTTATGATTTATTTGATTTCCTTCCTTTGACGTCGATGCTTATGATTTAATTTTAATTTTAAATAATTAAAATTTAAACTTAAATATTTAGAATTAAATATCTCCATCACCGGGGCACCTTTTTCGATGAAACGAAAGCCCAACCTAGGTTTTAAGAAAAACCCATTTCAAATATACCATCCATGGTTTTAAATAAAACCTTTTATTTTACCTGCCTTGGTTTTCACAAAAATCTTGTACACATCCATGCTCTCCAAAATATACCCAATGTGATCCATATGACATCAATGATCCATGTGACATCAATGACAACATAAACTAACTCAAATTTCTAACAATACCTCAAACACATTTCAAACAATTATTCTGTATATATTTTATTAGATGTTGACAAGAAATTTCAAAGCTTTCTTGGATGATTGGTCAATATTAGAGGTTATGCATGAATACCCGTTTATCTTTGAATCTAGCAAATTTTTTCTTGATGATGCCATATGACGATCTATTAGGACATAATCTGTAAGGAAGTATTGAAGATAGACCTGATAAGATTCATGTCATTCTGAATATAGAAGAACCACATGACATGATTTTATTGAAGATCTTCCTAGGATTCATAGGATATTACAGAAGGTTTATCAAAAACATTTCGCATGTGTCCTACCAATTGGATTCACTGACAAAGAAGAATGTTCCTTCAGGTGGACAAAGGAACATCAAGGAGCCTTTGAGGAGTTGAAGGAAAAGCTTGTATGGAGTTCTATTATGTTTTTCCGGATTGGGATGAGGAATTTCATGTTCCAATTTTTTGATTGGATGTGATTTGGCCCAACAAGGACAATATAGGCTAGACTAACTTATTTATTTTGCAAGTCGGTTGTCTCGAGTAGAAAGGAATTATAGCACGATGAAACAAGTCTTTGGAAATGGTGTATGCAATGCAAAATTTTAGGCACTACATGTTGGCCAATCCATTTGCCTTCTACGTTGACCATCAACCTCTGCTTGATAATAAACCAACCATAGACGAACAAGTTAGCAGGTGGTTCATCACGTTATAGGAGTTCATATTTTGGGTAGCAGTCAAACCCAAAAAAACACATGTGCTAGCATATCAACTATCAAATATTTGCTCAAGAGCCTGTAAGAGTGTCAAATGAGTTCCTTGACACTTAGTTATTTACCAAAAGTGTTATACCATAATGGTATAAATCAATAGAAGAGTACCTATCCATAGGGAAGATGCCAAAGGAGATGTCGATAACAAAAAGGAGAAAGGTGATTATAAAGTTAGTATCTTTCCAGCTGATAGTAGACTTACCATACAAAATGGGACCAGATGGAATGCTAAGAAGATTTGTAATGGAATAAGCAAGGGTAACCCTAAAGGAAGCTCATGAGGGATTGACTAGAGAGCATATGGGACTATATGTGATTATGAGCAAGGTGCTTCTAATAGGGCTATGGTGGCCCACCCTCTATCACAATGTGGAGTATGTGTAAGCATGTGATAGGTGCCAATGATATGGGAAGCCATTGCATGGAGATTTCATGCCATTACACTTTAAATATCCTTTTAGGATAAGTTAGAAAAGGAAGTATTGATACATCATAGTGGTGACTAAATACCTGATAAAGTGGATAGAGATAAGAGCACTTCCAGATAATTTAGCCAAGAGTACAACTTGATTCTTGTATGAGCAAGTAATCACTAGGTTTGGAATTCTATTGCAATTGACAAGTGATAGAGGATGTCACTTTGTGAATGAAGTTATTAAGAAGTTGGCAATAGAGTTCAAGATTTTAAATTTATTGTCAAGTCTGTATTATCCTAGAGCAAATGAGTAAGCAGAGGTGATGAATAAGATCTTGGTATCTACACTCTATAAAATTAGTGAAATAGAAGAAGTAGATTGGGAGGAGAAATTGCCATCAGTCCTATGGGTGTATAGGATAACTTTTAAGCCAAAAATGAATCATATGCCATTCCAGTTGATGAATGACCAAGAGGCAATAGTGAAAATAGATTTCTTGGAACCAGTTTAAGGTTAGCAGTGGAAAACTGGTTAGGAGACCAAGATAACCTAGAGGAGATGCTTGGGATATTGATTCAACTAGATGAGAAAATAGTTATGGCATAGTGGGTGATAGAAGTAGCCTAGAAAAAAGGAATTTGTGGCATGACAAGGACCTTAGGAAGCTAAACTTGAAATCAAATGACTTGATCTTAAAGTATAATGGCAAGAGAGAGATCAAGCCATGTAAGCTAAAAATATTGTGTTTTGGTCCCTTAAAAGTAGTTGAAATAATGGAAAATGTTGTAGTAAAGTTATATAAATTAGATGGGACAATTATTCTTGAAACCAAAGCTCAATGCCTATTTGTTTCTTTTGAAGGTAGAGAGGAGGCAACAAGAAGTGCTCCATGAATGAGGAGAATCAAGGTAAAGCAATCAAGGTCTTCAAGAGGAAAAAAATATATGGTATTGAGAAGGCTATTTGTAGGAGAGGGAGCACAACCAGTTATAGAACAACAAGAGTTAGCACCTCATCCTATAGAAAGAAGAAGAGTATAGGTGTATGTATAATTTTGGATAGAATAGAAGAATAAGAGTAGGATATGCTTGTTCCTGAAGATACAAGATGAGTTTAGAATGAGGAATTGACAACATTAAGTCAATTAGCTCAAGTGGGATTTGTATAACAAATGCAGGAGGAAGCACAACCTATAATAGAATAATAGGAATTAATACCTCACCCAAATAAACGAAGAAGAATGCAGGTGCACATATGATTCCTAGATAGAACAAAGGTATATGAGCAGGAAATATCGACTCTCAAGGAAGGATAAGTTAGGACCAAATAATTGGTAGAGTATAGCCTTTTAGCTCAAATTGGACTCATACAACAAAGAATGCAGGAATAGATGTAATAGTTGTAAGAAGAGTATGGGAATTTATGTAGGAATAATACAATAATGAGAATGTAAATCATCTAGGAGTTGGATGGATGACACTATACAAAGAATAGATAAATGGACAACTAGAAGATGACAAGAACAAAAGGTAGAACTTAAACAACAAAGAATAGCTAAAGAGAGTGCAAGGTAAGAAGGTTGGCCACAACAAGAACTTGAGGATCTGACATAATATCGGCTAAGTAGGGAAGAAGTTGTCAAGATATTGAGGAAGCACCAACATCATCAAAATATAGAGGAACAAGGTGATAGACTCAAGTAGTGATGGCATTCCCCCAATTCATATAGGAAGCAACAATTCAAGCATTAGTTTTGACCTCTTATCAAGAACCACAAATTCATCTTGAGGTACAATAGTATTTAGATGCAAATAGATAGTTATGAAGATAAATGAATGAAGTTAGAAAGCAAAGTAGACACTTGAAGGAAGTGGTTGGAAGGATCTAAGGAGAGAGAGAAGGTGAGGGGAATAATTCAAGTACTAACTCTAATTTCTCAATGTATTATAGAGAAACATTAATTCAGTCTACAACACAAAGATGTTGGGAAGAAGAAAGACTCAAAAATTGCTGACTACAGATAGAAAATTGAGAGAATTATCCCCAAGTAGTCAAAATTGAGGAGAATCTAGTATGTTGTAGTAACAAGAACAAGAGGGTAACTTAAGCATCTTAGGGAGACAATCAAGTATTTGTAGGGGTCTATGGCAACCTGGTTAAGGGAAAATTTTGATTTTTATCCCTTCTAACAGCTCGAGTAGGAGAAATTTCCCTCTTGCTACCTCTAGGCTATAGGATCGATGTAATGGGGTGCAAGGACCATTTGTTGATCAGATAAGAAATAATCAAGTTGGGTGTGAAATTCAAGTTGGACCACATTCAAACCAAAGAATTCATCCATGATGACCGAGGGATTAGATGGATCTTAGACACCTAGAGTTGTGAGAGGGCAGTCCCAAGCTAGAGATATTCCCCTAATAATTAGAGGAAGGGCCATGGCACAAATGCATGGCCACAGGAGAAATCTACAAGGGAATCAAAGAGAGCAAGTTTGTGTAAGGTAAGCATGAGTTCAACAAGTCCATGAAGGAGTTAGAAGATGAACTCGATCATAAAGTTTGGAAGTAGACTTAGCTCAAGGAAATCCAAGTAGGAGCCATAGAAATGAATAAGAGTGTATGAAAAACTATCGTACAAATGAGAAAAACCAAGAAAGAGAATGTACAATAGATTAAGATACAAGCTAGAAGCAGTGGCAAAGGGACTGTATGATAGAGTGTCATACAATTCAAGCACATGTGGAGGATTGTACGACTAGCCACCATACAAGTCTAAAGCAAGGAAATCATATGATAGAGAATGTGGAGAATGAGGATTGTACGATGGAAGAACTGATGAAATGATAAAATGACATGTTAGCAGGAGATGCCATGCAAGCCCAAGTTTACATAATTGTATGACTTGTACAACAACCTTGATATATCATCAAAAAGACAAGTGTATATATATAAGAAAAAGTAAAAGTAAAAAGCTCATGCAAAGGGAATGGTTATAACTGCTTCTAACCCAAGTCTAAATTCATAAATAGGGTGGGAGGGGTTGCAATAAAGCATTTGAATAGAGAAGAGGATGTTGTAGAGGAGAGAAGACCATCGAAGGATGTTGTTGAAGCTAAAGCACTACAAACAAGGGAAATTATAGTAAACCTATGATAAAAGGAAGCAGAGTTAGGGTATCAGATAGTGCCCTAACTGTTGAAAAAAATTATAGGTATATGGAAGACCATATAGTTGTACATAAAACCATCATGAGAAGAGAAATTGAATGCAAGGGATTGAGCAGTGAAAGATAAATTTGCAAACTAATATAGATAAGGGGAAACATCGTATGGGTTTGGGAAAGATGACTATTTTTTTATAGAAATATTTGTATTAAAATTGTACAAGGAAGGGCACATGTTGTTCAAAGTAATTCAAGGTAAGTTGTAGTTGAGGTTTAGAAAATTGTGTGAGGGGAAGGTAGGAGGAAGCTATAATACATATGAAGTGTGCCAAGGAGGAAATTTGACCAGTGATGAAATTGGTTAATATTTAAGAGAGGACAACACAAATTTCAAGCTATATGGTACAAATAAATATGGTATTGAAATGAAGGGAGTCTTAACGACTCAAAATGTGAAAATCGTGGAATAGGAATTCATCATGGATTTTGTTGTGATTACAATACAAAAACTAGCATATGATGCATTGTTGGGAAGAGGATGGCCAAGGATGGCCAAGGCTAATCATAATTGGGAAAAGGATTGGTTAATATTTAAGAGAGGACAACACAAATATATGATTAATTTGAAGAATCAAATTGTTGGTGATGATCTGACAGATGAAGATAGCCAATACAAGCCAAATGAAGGAGTGCTAAACCTCAAGGAGTGCAGTGAAGATGAAAACCAATCACATAGTGGACTTCTCAATTGGAAAGTGGAAGAGTATAAAATATTTTAGCCCACTTGCTTTTGTATATTGATAGAGGAGACAAAGAAAACCAATGATGAGAAAGTTGAAAGCATCAAGAAGATTGCGTACAATAAGAGGATGAAGAAAAATGGATATTTCCCAAGAATTTTGCAAAATACACAGTCGATAATGCTAAAATTGATGAAAACTAGCACACCTAAAAAATATGGCAAGAGCAATGGATGAGCCAAAGAACATCAAGTATGAAGGACCAAAGACAGTGGAAGTAAATTTTGGAATAGAAAGAGCTTAACATAATTCATTGTGGAGATGATTGGGATCTAGTGTTGAAAGCAATAATTTTCAAATAAAAATTGCAATATAAGGAAGTCTTCACATGGACGTACAAACATTTGAAAGGGATACCTCCAAAGCTATGTGTTCATTAGATCTAGTTGATCCTAGGTGCCTTACCAGTAAGAAGAAGGCCATATCGAATGAACCCAAAGTATGCAGCCCTAGTGAATGTGGAAATTAAAAAGATATTGGATGTTGACATAATGGTCAAAGTAATGGTGAGCAAGTGGGTGTCACCGCGTGATCACTTTGAAAAATAAGCCAATAAAATCCACATATGTATGGACTTTAGGAGTTTCAATGCAATAATAATAGATCTCTTACTAATTTCCTTCATTGATTCCATTTGGAGGTGCCTGAACATGATATTTAATCATTTCTAGATGGGTTTTTTGGGTACAACTAGGTCAACATTATAGAGGAAGACAAGTTAATTACAACACTTATTGTAAAGAATGGCATTTATGCTTATAATAAGATACCATCAGGTTGTGTAATACCTCGACCACATTTCAAATAATTATTCTGTATATATTTTATTAGATGTTGACAAGAAATTTTAAAGCTTTCTTGTATGATTAATCAATATTAGAGGTTATGCATGAATGCTTGTTTATATTTGAATCTAGCAAATTTTTTCTTGATGATGCCATATGACAAGCTATTAGGACATAATATTTAAGTAAGTGTTGAAGATAGACCTGATAAGATTCATGTCATTCTGAATATAGAAGAACCACATGATGTGATTTTATTGAAGATCTTCCTAGGATCCATAGGATATTATAGAAGGTTTATCAAAAACATTTCCCATGTGTCCTACCAATTGGATTCACTAACAAAGAAGAATGTTCCTTCAAGTGGATAAAGGAACATCAAGGAGCCTTTGAGGAGTTGAAGGAAAAGCTTGTATGTAGTTCTATTATGGTTTTTTCAGATTAGGATGAGGAATTTCATGTTCCAATTTTATGATTGGATGTGATTTGGCCCAACAAGGATAGTATAGGCTAGACTAACTTATTTATTTTTCAAGTTAGTTGTCTCGAGTAGAAAGGAATTATAGCATGATGAAACAAGTCTTTGGGAATGATGTATGTAATGCAAAATTTTAGGCACTACATGTTGGCCAATCCATTTGTCTTCTACATTGACCATCAACCTCTGCTTGATAATAAACTGACCATACACGAACAAGTTAGTAGGTGGTTCATCACATTATAGGAGTTCATATTTTGGGTAGCGGTTAAACCCAAAAAGAAGCATGTGCTAGCATATCAACTATCAAAGATTCACTCAAGAGCCTATAGGAGTGTCAAATGAGTTCCCTGACACTTAGTTATTTACCATAAGTGTTATACCATCATGGTCTAAATCAATAGAAGAGTACCTATCCATAGGGAAGCTGCCAAAGGAGATGTCGATAACAAAAAGGAGAAAGGTGATTATAAAGTTAGTATCTTTCCAGCTGATAGTAGACTTACCATACAATATGGGACCAGATGGAATGCTAAGAATATTTGTGATGGAATAAGCAAGGGTAACCCTAAAGGAAGCTCATGAGGAATTGACTAGAGAGAATATGGGACTAGATGCGATTATGAGGAAGGTGCTTCTAATAGGGCTATGGTGGCCCACCCTATGTGTAAGCATGTGATAGGTGCCAATGACATTGGAAGCCATTGCATGGAGATTTCATGCCATTACACTTTAAATATCCTTTTAGGATAAGTTAGAAAAGGAAGTATTGATACATCATTGTGGTGACTAAATACCTGATAAAGTGGATAGAGATAAGAGCACTTCCAGATAATTTAGCCAAGAGTACAACTTAATTCTTGTATGAGAAAATAATCACTAGGTTTGGTATTCTATTGCAATTAACAAGTGATAGAGGATGTCACTTTGTGAATGAAGTTATTAAGAAGTTGACAATAGAGTTCAAGATTTTACATTTGTTATCAAGTCTGTATTACCCTAGAGCAAATGAGTAAGCAAAGGTGATGAATAATATCTTGGTATCTACACTCTATAAAATCAGTGAAATAGAAGAAGTAGATTGGGAGGAGAAATTGCCATTAATCCTATGGGTGTATAGGATAATTTTTAAGTCAACAATGAATCATATGCTATTCCATTTGATGAATGACCAAGAGGCAATAGTGCCAATAGATTTCTTGGAACCAGTTTAAGGTTAGCAGTGGAAAACTGGTTAGGATACCAAGATAACCTAGAGGAGATGCTTGGGATATTGATTCAACTAGATGAGAAAATAGTTATGGCATAGTGGGTGATAGAAGTAGCCTAGCAAAAAAGGAAGTTGTGGCATGAAAAGGAGCTTAGGAAGCAAAACTTGAAATTGAGTGACTTGATCTTGAAGTATAATGGCAAGAGAGAGATCAAGCCGAATAAGCTAAAAATATTGTGTCTTGGTCCCTTCCAAGTAGTTGAAATAATGGAAAATGGTGTAGTAAAGTTATAGAAATTGGATGGGACAGTGATTCTTGAAACCAAATCTCAATGCCTATTTGTTTCTTTTGAAGGTAGAGAGGAGGCAACAAGAAGTACTCCATGAATGAGGAGAATCAAGGTAAAGCAATCAAGGTCTTCAAGAGGAAAAAGAAGATATGGTATTGAGAAGGCTATTTGTAGGAGAGGAAGCACAACCAGTTATAGAACAACAAGAGTTAGCACCTCATCCTAGAGAAAGAAGAAGATTATAGGTGTATGTACAATTTTGCATAGAATGAAAGAATAAGAGTAGGATATGATTGTTCCTGAAGATACATAATGAGTCTAGAATGAGGAATTGACAACATTAAGTCAATTAGCTCAAGTGGGATTTGTATAACAAATGCAGAAGGAAGCACAAATTATAATAGAATAATATGAATTAATACCTAACCCAAATAAATTAAGAAGAATGTAGGTGCACATATGATTCCTAGATAGAACAAAGGTATATGAGTAGGAAATACCGACTCTCAAGGAAGGAGAAGTTAGGACCAAATAATTGGTAGAGTATAGCCTTTCAGCTCAAATTGGACTCATACAACAAAGAATGCAGGAATAGATGTAGTAGTTGTAAGAAGAGTATGGGACTTTATGTAGGAATAATACAATAATGAGAATGTAAATCATCTAGGAGTTGGATGGATGACACTATACAAAGAATAGATAAATGGACAACTAGAAGATGACAATAACAAAAGGTAGAACTTAAACAACAAAGAATAGCTAAAGAGAGTGCAAGGTAAGAAGGTTGGCCACAACAAGAACTTGAGGATCTGACATAATATCGGCTAAGTAGGGAAGAAGTTGTCAAGATATTGAGGAAGCACCAACATCAGCAAAATATAGAGGAACAAGGTGATAGACTCAAGTAGTGATGGTATTCCCCCAATTCATATAGGAAGCAACAATTCAAGCATTATTTTTGACCTCTTATCAAGAACCACAAATTCATATCGAGGTACAATAGTATTTAGATGCAAATAGATAGTTATGAAGATAAATGAATGAAGTTAGAAAGCAAAGTAGACACTTGAAGGAAGCGGTTGAAAGGATATAAGGAGAGAGAGAAGGTGAGGGGAATAATTCAAGTACTAACTCTAATTTCTCAATGTATTATAGAGAAACATTAATTCAGTCTACAACACAAAGATGTTGGGAAGAAGAAAGACTCAAAAATATACAGATAGAAAATTGAGAGAATTATCCCCAAGTAGTCAAAATTGAGGAGAATCTAGTATGTTGTAGGAACAAGAACAAGAGGGTAACATAAGCATATTAGGAAGACAATCAAGTCTTTGTAGGGGTCTAAGACAACCTGGTTAAGGGAAAATTTTGATTGTTATCCCTCCTAACAGCTCGAGCAGGAGAAATTTCCCTCTTGCTACCTCTAGGCTATAGGATCGATGTAATGGGGTGCAAGGACCATTTGTTGATAAGGTAAGAAATAATCAATTTGGGTGTGAACTTCAAGTTGGACCACATTCAAACCAAATAATTCATCCATGATGACCGAGGGATTAGATGGATCTTAGAAACCTGGAGTTGTGAGAGGGCAGTCCCAAGCTAGAGAGATTCCTCTAATAATTAGAGGAAGGGCCATGGCACAAATGCATGGCCATAGGAGAAATCTACAAGGGAATCAAAGAGAGCAAGTTTGCATAAGGTAAGCATGAGTTCAACAAGTCCATGAAGGAGTTAGAAGATAAACTCGATCACAAAGTTTGGAAGTAGACTTAGCTCAAGGAAATCCAAGTAGGAGCCATATAAATGAAGAAGAGTGTACGACAAACTATTGTACAAATGAGAAAAACCAAGAAAGAGAATGTACAATAGAGCAAGATACAAGCCAGAAGTAGTGGCAAAGGGACTATATGATAGAGTGTCATACAAGTCAAGCACATGTGGAGGATTGTACGACTAGCCACCATACAAGTCTAAAGCAAGGAAATCATATGATAGAGAATGTGGAGAATGAGGATTGTACGATGGAAGAACTGATGAAATGACAAAATGACATGTTAGCAGGAGATGCCATGCAAGCCCAAGTTTACATGATTGTATGACTTGTACAACAACCTTGATATATCATCAAAGTTACAAGTGTATATATATACAAACAAAATAAAAAGTAAAAATCTCATGCAAAGGGAATGGTTATAACTGCTTCTAACCCAAGTCTAAATTCATAAATAGGGTGGGAGGGGTTGCAAGAAAGCATTTGAATAGAGAAGAGGATGTTGTAGAGAAGAGAAGACCATCGAAGGATGTTGTTGAAGCTAAAGCACTGCAAACAAGGGAAATTGTAGCAAACCTATGATAAAAGGAAGCAGAGTTAGGGTATCGGATAGTGCCCTAACTATTGAAAACAATTATAGGTGTATGGAAGACCATATAGTTGTACAAAAAATCATCATGAGAAGAGAAATTGAATGCAAGGGATTGAGCAGTGAAAGATAAATTTGCAAACTAAGATAGATAAGTGGAAACATCGTATGGGTTTGGGAAAGATGACTATTTTTTTATAGAAACCTTTGTATTAAAATTGTACAAGGAAGGGCACCTGTTGTTCAAATTAATTCAAGGTGAGTTGTAGTCGAGGTTTAGAAAATTTTGTAAGGGGAAGGTAGAAGGAAGATATAATACAGATGAAGTGTGCCAAGGAGGAAATTTGACCAGTGACGAAATTGTTGTACAAAAATATTGAAGGCAAGATTGCAAAGGAAAAAATATGTAAATTGAAGAAAGTCTTGTATGAAAATTTATATGAAATTATCATAGAAGGGAAGAAGGTATCATATGGAGGTTGTTGTACGAGGGAAGGAAGGTTGTAGTACAATGTAGGGAAGTCATATGAAAGAAAAAAAGGCTACCATAGTATGATAGAAGGTTGTTGTATGAAGAATGTGAACAATCATACGAAGGAGGAGTGACATATAATTAAAAGGAGCATCATACAATCATAAGAAGTGTATAAGTGCAAAGGATTAGTCACACAGATGATGGTAGACTAATTGAATAGTCAGTATACAACAACAAGAAAGGAGGTAGACAAATGAAGTATGAGAGGGAGAATATATTTTAGTGAGTGCTTACAAAGAATAGAAGCACAAAGGCTTAGATGCTCACCTAGCCCATTGCATAGAAGAGAATAGGAGATAAGACTCAATGGAAGACAAGAACAAAAAAAACACATAAATAGACTTGGATGCAATTATAGGATGAAGGGTGAAACCTAGTCTTCAAGAGGGCACCAAAGTGAATCTGAGAAAGAAAAGGAGAAAATAATACTGCTGAAATACAATAGAGACTCAACCAACTAGAGAATTTTATCGAAAGTGATGGCAAGAGAATCCACTAGATCATAGGCTAAAAGTTGCATTGATGCAAGTAGGAGTAAGTTACATTGATGCAAGCAAGAGTAAGCTGCATTGCACAAGTTTCAGTATTTGAAAAAGACTTTTTTAAGGATTATTTGTTGTAGATGTTGGAGACTTACAATGTATATGAGAACATAAGCATTGTGAAAATTAGGAATCGAGGCATCAGGGTGATGTTTTTAGCAAATAATTTCTAGAAGATGTTTAGATTGCCAAAATAGGGAATTACAATGAGGAAGGAGGCCATAGATGTAGAAGAATAAAATAAGATAATTCTAGATATAACAACTATTAAACTTGACTATGTCAACAAGATTTTAGGTTTAGACCCAGGGACAAAGATGAGGCACCTATAGGGGCTCTTGGGGGATTATGAGTCTCATATGGTGGTAGACGTAGGGTATATCATCTCTTTGCAGACTTAGATTAGGTAGCTAGGTGGAACACCTCGAGAGAGTTCTACAGTAGGGGGCTCATACCAGAGTAGATGGAGTGCATCAGGGTAGTCTTCAGTTCAGCTCAGTTATAGGTCAAGGGCCCGAACAGAGGGGACAATAGGTACTAGCTCTAGGCTGCCTCGTAGAGAGGGCGTCAAGGGTGGAGATGAGTCTAGGGGTGCAAGCTTTGTATGATAGCCATGCTGACTTTGTATCATTTTTTAGTGTAAGGTATGAGGACCTACACTATTGTAGCCTATAGGTATTTTTGTATATCTATGTATTTATGAATTTGGACACACACACACACACACACACACACACACACACATATATATATATGATAGTACCTTTTGAGCCTCATTATGTGTATTTATGTATTTTTCCTTTTATGTTTATTGAGATGCATATGGATGCAATGCTTATATGAATTGATTATTGCTATATGATGTGATGTGTCGATGATATGCACTAGCTTAGATGATTTATGTTATGATTAGATACTTTGATCTAGATGTGTAGGTGGACTACTTATGATGTATGCATATATGGATGAAATGGTGATTATTAAATGCATGTTTAATTTATTTCAATTATTTATGCATTTATCTTATGTTGCTATGATATGGTTTAATGCAATATTTACATGTTGATGATCTAATGTAAATGAACCTGTATGCTTTAATCATTTAAAACATAAGGAATGAATGCAATATATGGTTACCAATCTAATGGAGGACACCACAAAATGTATAGAAATCATGAATGTAAACAATAACTCTTAACATAAGAATTAATCATTTAAGCATCCAATTGTGAAATGAGATGATGTGATATGTACGTAGTGATTTATGAGGTAGAATGATTTGTTCCTATTAAGGAATTTTTGAGGTTTTCCATGAGACTCAAACACCCTAGTTGATTCATCAAAAGTTGTATATTGACCATACAAAACTCCTAAAAGATAAGGTCTTTGTTATGAAGACCTAGATATTCACTATCCCTGTATGTGCAAATGAATATATTAGATAAGACATAAGCCTACCCCAATGCTAGGTAGGATTTATTCAGCCCATTACTGTATTGGGGATCACTAAATGCTCATCACGATCCTAAGTCGGACTTAGTTGGATTAGACCATTAGGCAATACATGACACCTAAAGCTAACCTTTTTTTCAAATTGCTTAGAGCTTACCCCAATGCCAGGCAGGATTCATTTAGCCCATTGTTGTATTGGGGATCACTCTATGGTTTCAAGCAATGATCATTCCAGGGATTCAAGCTCTTAACCCCCTTCTTTTTTTCACTTTTATTGGGATAATTTCTCATGCTTAGTGATGAAAATCACTGTTTATTTTGACTTTTTTTTCTCTTGAGCAAGGGATTTATGTAGTGATGATAATCACTATTTATTTTGCTTTTGAACTTTGCTTTATTTTAGGATTTTGCTCATTTTTATGAAAGCAAGGAATTTCTTTGGGTAGGGAGGAACTTGTCCTTTTTCCAATGATAAAAATCCTAGACCATGCACATCGCAAGATGAGCAAGTAAAAATATTTCACTTAAGGTGACTAGGACCGCTTCGTGATGTTCATATTTCCTTGTCCTAATCAGGATTGTTAATATGTTTGATTAGTGATGGGATTTTGAAATATACCAGGTGCTATCAAAACCAGACCTCATCTGTCAAAATCAAAGATAGATTTCTACAAAGTTTGAGAAAATCACTAGGTATGGTTGAGTGACCAAAAAACCCTAGTAGATTCCTTATAGCAATAGGAGGGGTTAACACAGTTACTCACATGGGTGATGGATGATGATTGATGCTTGGATGCATGATTGAGATACAAATGTGATTTCATTTGAAATATTGAAAACATAGTCTATCCTAACGCAGGTGCAATGGATGCAACATGCCTAATGCAATGCAATTATATGAATGCAAATGCAAAATGTAAGATGCAAATGTTTTTGTATTTTAATGTTTTCACTTGTTTTTGTATTTTTGTGTTTTGCAATATTTTTAAATTTTTGTGTTTTGTATTTGACCAAAGGGTTTAGATACCTTTGGAGCCTTTTGTGAGTTGATCAAAGGGCTTATGATGCCTTTAGAACTTTTGTGAGTTGATCAAAGGGCTTGTGATGCCTTTGGGGCCTTTTGTGAGTTTTGACCAAAGGGCTTACGATGCCTTTGGAGCCTTTTGTGAGTTGACCAAAGGGCTTATGATGCCCTTGGAGTTTTTTGTGAGTTGACCAAAGGGCTTGTGATACCTTTGGAGCCTTTTGTGAGTTGACCAAAGAGCTTATGATGCCTTTGGAGCTTTTTGTAGGTTGACCAAAGGGCTTATGATGCCTTTGGAGCCTTTTTATTTTGATGTTTTTTTATTTGTTTGGATTTTGATGTTTTTATGTGTAAAACACCTTCAGATAAATAATGTTGAGAGGCTCAGGCTCTTCAACACCTTCTAATGATGTTAGGTGATATGTCCTAGGTCCAATCTTCTCTAAGATGATATAAGGACCTATCCAGTTAGCCATAAATTTGTCTCGCAAATGTAGTGGTAGGTTTGAATTCTGTTGGCTCTCTTTGAGTATGAGATCCCCAACCTTAAAGTCTCCCAGGTGGACTTTATTGTTATAAGCTCATGTTAGACGATCTTGGTAAATGCAAAGATGCTCAAGAGCATTGATGTGATGTTCATCAAAAAGGGTCAATTGATCAAGGTGATCTTGCCACGTAGTGTCATCATCGATAAACTCTTTCAATACAACATGCAATGTTGGAATTTCTAGCTCCAAGGGTATAATGGTCTTAGTGCCATATACAAGCAAAAATGGTGTTGCCCCAGTGGGCATTTGCATGCTAGTTCTGTAAGCCCATAATGCAAGAGGTAACTACATATGCCAATCCTTATGATTTTATTTTACCATCTTCTTCAATATGGCTATGATGGTTTTGTTTGAGGCTTCTACTTGCCCATTTGCTTGTAGATAATATGGTGTCAAAAAACTATGTTGAATGTTATATTTGGATGTTAAAGCCCACACATTTTTATTTTTAAATGAAGGATCATTATCCAAAATTATCTTGAAGGGGACCCCAAAGCGATAGATGATATTGTGAAGTATGAACTCCATAATTCATGGTCCTATCATTGATGTTAAGGGGACTTCTTCCACCCATTTGGTGAAGTACTCAGTGGTCGTTAAGATAAATGTGTGTCAGCCCAAATATCAGGGAGAGATCTTTCCAATTAGATTGAAACCCCACTGAGAAAATGGCCAAGCCGCATGAATGGGTTGTAAGGCTTGTGATGGTAGGTACATCAGATTTGCATGATGTTGATATTTAATGCAGTTCCTGATATACTCACAATAATCCTTTTCCATGGTGGGCCAGTAATAGCCCCTTTGAAGGATGTGTTTAACGATGGCCATGCTGCTGAAATAGCCACCACATGTACCATCATGAGCTTGTGAAATCTCCCAAGCTGATTCTTGAAGCTCAAGACAATGAAGAAGGACTCCATCGTAGCTTCGATGATACAATATGCCTCCTAGCAAGATATATCTTGTTGCATTTTATTTGAGTGCTCATTTTTTGGCATACGACAATCCTTGAAGGATGATTCTAAGCTTAAGGAAATATTTTAACTGGTACAACCAATCCTGATAAGCTACATCCTCGATAGATAAGATGACTTATTCTCTCTGTGATTCGATGTGCACAAATGCAGATTGAGAAACAACCTTGTGGTGAATGATGGTACCATTCCCTGTAGGACCCTACGAGATCAAAGATCCCCAAGGCACCTTCTTTAAAAATATTTGGCTTTATAGAACCATTCATGGTCTGGTTCTATATGAATTATGTTGATTGATTCTTTGTTGTCAAAAGCCTCATGCTGCATTGTCGATTGTGAGAGCATCTTCACATGAATGGTAGTGAAATCAGTAGATGGATTCTAAGGGGTCAAGAATCCCAAAGATGCCATAGTGTCTACAAATATGTTGGATGTGCAAGGGATGACCTCAATGTTGTACCATTCTAGTTGGACTAGAGAAGTGTCAACAAGCTCTTTGTAAGATTTTAGGATCAAAAACCTACATTGAAATAATCCCTTAACTTGATTGACTATGAGAAGGAAGTCACCAAAGATATTTAGCCTTTTAATATTCATATTGATTATTGTTTGGAGACCCAAGATCAGGGCCTCGTATTCAACGTTGTTATTTGTGCAAGGGAAGTCCAATTTAAATGACAAGGGTATTGGAGCACCTTGTGATGTGAAAAACACAATCCCTACACCACCCCCTTGCTCACACTTCAAACCATCAAAGAACAAAGACATGTCATCTTTATTATCAGGTTCTTCAAGTTTGGGTGCTTTCGATAGTGCAAAGACTACCTCATCGGGAATGTAGCTCTAAAATTTGTGTACTCCTTTCCTTCAGGCTAATGAATCTGCATCTCAAAGAGGAATGAGAAAATAGTAGGTCTACACCTCAGAGAAGAGGCACTTGAGGTCATGCCCTCTTTGGTGATTTTTCAACGAATTGTGTGGGTTCACTAGAAAATATTTATTGGCAGTTTCCATACCTAGGTTGGGATTCTATTTGATGTGTTCTTTTTATTTTTCTCATAATCACCTAGTTTGGCCAAATGCAACTAATCTACACAAAATATAATTTTGATTTCAATGAATACAATAGACAATGAATTACAGAAGGCAAATAAATACAATTCTTAGTTATGAAAGAAATTGGATACTCTTACTCAACCTGGATGTCTGATGTAGAGTCTATTTGCTTGTTGTAGGCCATATTGAATGTTGCAGGGTGAGATCATACATCCGATCTGATATCATAAGACCCGATCTGATCAAAAACCTATAGTTTCACAGATAGACAACAAAATAGAAACTTGCAACACAACATGAATATTGTTAAGCATGGATTAGGGTAAGTAAAATCTTAGTGTATGTTGTATTTAAAGAAAATGATATGAGCTATGATATGTAAATAACATAATTGAATGCAAGTATGGTGAACTCCAAGTATGATAAACAATAATTTCTATATTAAATGCAATGATAAATGATAAATATGATGCCAAAAATGTAAATTTGAGATTGAAAAATGCAAACCAAAGTCTGAAGGTGTCTCCAAGAAACTTATAGACCAGATCAGATGTTGTAGAGTCATATCGGATGCTTCTGAGTGATATCATATGTTCGATCTCGGATCGTATCCATCGATGCATAGCTATCGTACTCCTGATCCTGTAAATGCTTATGAAAGCAATAGGAAATAATAATGCAAAGAGCACAAAAGTGATTACTAATCAGCTAGGGAGTCAAGAGGAATTCAAAGGGAGGATGTATGATTAAATAGGCTAGGTAGGTTCGAGGGGTTAGGCCAAAACATAATGAGTTGCAACTTCTTCCAATCTAGGTGTGATCGATGAATCTGATCCCGTAACCTCTGCACTATTAGGCATATAAAGACAAAAGAAGTTGCAACAAATTTATCATTTTGCTTTTCTATGATTTTTTATTTTTAGACGAGATCAGACATACGATCTCGTGCAATTTAGGTCTGATACAAGATTAGACATCCGATATCGATCAAATAGAGTCGATATCATCAAGAGGTTAAAAACTAACTTAATGCGGATGCAAAAATCGAGGTAGGAGGTTAGAAAGTTGTTTTAATCAAAATTTTGAATGTTTTTGACTTAGGGTAAATTAATATGGGTCAATTTTAGGGTGTTACATTTTGTCCCCTCTTTAGCGCATTTTTGAAAAAACATGTCAAAGAAAAGAATGGCATGCTTTTCGAGAAAGCAAAAATTTATTGCAAAATTTATTGATGTTTAAATTTTTTACTGCAAACTGCATTAAGTGTGATACCCCCTTCGAGTTTTTATGCTAAGCTCTATGTTTGGTGAAAAACTCAAAATTTCTAAATTGAGGGTAAAATGAATAAAATAGAAAAAATAGATAGAAAACCTAATTCATTTTTTTCCTTTTTGCTGGACTTTTGCTCTAAGGAGAAAAATGGTAGAGGTCACACATCGAGAAGACGAGGTGCGAACGTGGTTAGGCAGCATACGGGTAAGGGTCTTAAACTTATTTAGCCTAGGATTTTCATGTTTTTGCATTTAATTTTTTCAATTTTGGATTTTTAGGACATGACTATCATCACACAACCGTATTTGCAAGATCAGACCGATTTTGGCAATATCGGTCCTATTTTGGTGATATCGGACTTTTCAATATCATCAAAATGAGTTTGATCTTATCAATATCAAGCAAATTTTGGTGATATCAAGAAGTATGATATCATCAAAATAGGTTCGATATTGAACAATTAGGTCTGATATTATAGATTTAGGTTCGATATTACAAATTTAAGTTCGATATTACTTTAATTAATTTTTTTTTTTTTATTTTGTTGCAGAAACCAGTTTTGAAGAATAGGGAATGGAGATATAGTGGTCTCCATGTAGACTTGGGTGCCCTGATAGATGGAGAGAGAGATATTCTAGAGGTAGTTGGGTTGAGACATGTGGTAGAGATGCCACAAATACCAGTGGACTTGAGACTATTAACAACATTGGCTGAGAGATGGAATCTGGGCTCATCTTGTTTTTGGCTATCGATAGGGGAGATGACCCCCACATTAGAGGAAGTTTGGAGGATTTTTTGGGTGCTTATTAGGGGTGCCTTTATAGCTCCATCTAGAAATCAAGGCTAGGCAATGTAGTGCTTGTTTGGGGATCCTAGATTCATCCTTAAGAAGGGCATAGTGGGTATTGACAAGCTGAGTTATATAGAGGGGGTATCTAGATTAATAGTTTTGCTAAGTGGTATAGTGGTAGGAATATTTTTGTGCCATATTAGTGGTTTCCATCTACCTTGGACCTTAGTAGAGGTCATTTATGAAATGTAGGATCAAGAGATATGATTTTATTTGGGTCTCTATATCTTATGTCGATTTTATAGGACACTCTACAGGATTGTCTACAAGAAGGGTAAGGCTTTGGTACTTACCTCTTTTCTATAGGTATGGTGTTGGGAGCACATGGCCATCAGGAGACCTGTAGTATTACCTTTGACATGGGCAGAGGATGGGAGACCCGAGGTGAAGGAGGGGAGGCCTAGAGTGTTCTATTGGCACTTTCATAGAGGGCACCATGGGCAGATCAACCTTGACATAAGGAGGGGGTTGCTTGATGATCTGATGGTAGATGTTATCTGATGGAGATATTGGAGGGAGCTACAGGGATGGGGAGAGGATGGTTATGAGTTGGCTCACGTGAGGTGAGTTATTTGGCTATGGATGGAGTAGGGGTAGTTGGAGCTACATCACGTAGACCAAGTTTTAAACCAGTTTGAATTATAGTAGGACATTCTTGGGACTAGGGATATCACATTTTCTAGGGTGACTTAGGACCACATGACTATTAGTGGTGCTCCCAACATGGCTTAGTTTATGGACCCTTAGCCAAATGATGATGTGGTGGTCACAAAATATAGGGATGATGTTGGGGTGATTGATAGGTACCCCCAGTGGTATACTAGCATCCAACATACATGACTGACTAGGCCGAGGAGTGCAGTGGAGTAGGTAGTTGAGCAGGTCTTTCAAAAATGATGCCTAACTAGCTAACAATAGTAGTAGAGGATACAGGTACCCCCTAGGAGAGAGAGACCTTACACTAGGGAGGGCATATGATCCAAGGGACATCTAGATTAGGAAGGACTATTGGGATAGGGGAGAGATCCAAGGGGACTAGGGAGGAGAGGAGAGCATCTTCTCAATAGGAGAGGAGACCTAACTTACCTAGTAAGGGCATCATGATAGAGGAGGGAGAGAGTAATGAGATGGCAGCTCTATGGGTGGAGAACACTAGCCTGAAGGCTCATGTTCAGACTCTAGAGATGGAGGATGTGAGTTTGAAGACCAAGATTCAAACTCTAGAGATAGAGCTTGCATAGGCATGGGCTCAGGTGGCTCAAGGATCTATGGTTCCTACTCTGACATCTTCCTAGTTGACTTGATTCGGGAGGAGTGGTTCAGGGGATGAGCTATTTTGAGTTATCGAGTGAGTAGCTTTCTATCAGGCATTGTACTTTATAGTAGTACCTACAGAGTAGAGATAGCCACTACCTATGGCATATGAGCCTTCCAGTTGGATGAGATCAGAGTCTCATGCTACATCCAAGGCTACTACTACAAGGGCAAAAGGGTTTAGACCATCGCAACCCCTCGATGGGGATGATAATGCTTAGAGCTCTAGGGCTTCTAGAGGGTGATCTACATATATAGCTTCTTTTTGTACTATTATCTCTTAGTGACTGAGTATTCCGAGTTTGGAGATTGTGGCATACCAGTTCGACCTTCATTTTGTATATAGACTTTTGAGATATATAGATATATCTTCTTTGTCTTATGTGACTTTGTATGATTTAATTGGATATTGGATTGCATTTGCTTTATAATGTTTGATTTTATTATAATCATGTTTTTAAGTTTTGAATATTTTGATCATGCTTAACATAAAAGAAAATGGTTTGATTTTTGGTAAAGTATTTTTTGAAAAAGATGTTTTTGTATGATGATATAATTGATGGATTAGCAATGAACCTCAAAGGATGTTGTATTGTTATATGACCATTGGTGGAGATTGATGCTCGCTAGGTCATAAAGTGAATCCTGTTATGAGTAAGTTATGTATTGCTAATACCAAAAATATTGTGGGGCTCAAGAGTAATCTTGAGGCTTATGATGATTGAAAGGAGATGTTGATTTTGTTTTTGATAAAATTTGATTTTGAGAAATATGTTGATAAATATTATTGTTCTGATAAAATAAAGTGATTTAAGCATGAAAACTTGGGAAGGATGACTTGCGCTAGGCATAGAATTCCTAGTGTGAAATTTGAGAAAATAATTACTAGGAATTATACCATCATTGCGAAGTCAAAATGCAATGCATGATAAAATGATTATTGTTTGTTCTTAAAATGCAAATTAATGTGAAGCAAATCATTGTGTCACATATTTAAATATTTTAAATTTCAACATATATGTGATTGCTAAAATGAAGTGACAGGGATTAATGTAAATGATTACAAACTAATTATTTTTTAACAAAATTTTAAAGAAATGTTTTAACTTATTTCAAGGATAAAGTCAAATTTATCGAGAACCAATGTGTGATGTGTGAGTTCATTATCCATATTGATTGTCATAATGATAAAAATCTCTCAAGGATCAAATGTGTGTGCTTTGTGAGGTTGATTTACCGATTTTGAGTGAGGTAATGATGCAAGCCAACTTTTATGAACCAATGTGTGTGCAAGTGAAAGATTCATTAACTATAATTTTGTGCATGCAATTGTACTGAACTACTATGTAAGTCAAGTTACAAAAAGCTAGCTGATCCACAAGCGAACATTGATCTATACAAAATAAGGTCACTAATGTGACAAACATGTCACCACATGTAAGGATACCACCATTGCCAAGCCAGCTTGATGCCACCGAACCTGTAATGAGGATCACCCCATGATGTTCGAATAACTAAGGAATTCTAGGGATTCAAGCTCATTACCCCTTTCTTTTCTTTTGATTTCTTTGAGTAGGGATTCTTGTTCATTTTTGAATAAGGCGATTTTATTGTTTTTTTGTAGTGGAACTATTTTTATCTTTTTCTTTTCTCTTCTCTTATTTTATTTTCTTTTATTTTTATTTTTATTTTTGGGATACTTGCTCGGATTAGACAAGGAGCAAGGGATTTTATTCAGGTAGAGGGGAGCTTGTCCTTTTGCCAATTCTCAGTACTCTAAACCATGCACATGATAGGATAGCAAGGGAAACATTTTTCTTAAGGAACTAAGACTACAATTTAGTATCATTTTTTGAATTTGCAACAAATAATTTTAAGATATGAGAATGTGTTCTTGGTTCAAGAAGTAGCAAGATCAGTTTCCAAAACTCAAAATTTTATTTAGTGAAGTAGTAGTGCTTTTTGGTACAAGAGAGATTTATAATCAGAGTGACGAAATCAAAATTTAGTAAGGATGTAAATTAAGTGAGTGGTTCAAGATAACTTTTGAATTTATCCAAAATAAAATAAAATATGACTTGCAATTTTGGAAGATAACAAATGCAAAATGATGATCTAGTAACATGTTGAAATATTTTTGGAAAATTTTCAGGTTTTTTGGATTTTTTTTGTTGTTTTGATGAAAATGATGAAATACATGAAAAATTTATTTACAACTATGTACAGTAATGGGACTTTTGCTTTATGTATGATATATTTTTAAATGCATGATGTTCATTGGCTCCTTGAGATATTTTCCATCCAAAGTAGCCAAACGATATGCATCTGATCTAAATTTAGAGGTGATGACAAATGGTCCAAGCCAATTAGGTTGAAATTTACCTTTTAGATCTTTTCTAGAATTAGTATTTTTTTATTTTCTTTAAGAACTAAATCACCCAATTTAAAATATAAACTATGAACTTTATTTGCATATGATATTTTTATTTTAGCATTACTATGTTGTTATTATGATGAATTTATGCCCATCTGAAGAAATATGATTAATTTTTCCAATGATGTCTAGGTCCCATTTGGAAAAAGGCCATGGAGAAGATATGGCTTGCAATTCCTGAGCAAGAGCATGAACAAGGTTTGCATGTCTTTGACACTTGTCATAATGATGCATATAATCATTGGCATATTTTTCCATGGAAGGCCAAAAGTACCCCATTCGAAGGAGCTTTTTAGTAATGGCACCTCCACTAAAATGGCCTCCACAAGATCCATCATGGACTTCACTTAATGCTCTCATAGACTCTTCTAAATTGAGGTATCTTAAAATAATACCTTCAAAAGACCTTTTATATAGGGTATTACCGATAATTACAAAGCAAACAACTCGCTTACGTAATAACCTATGTTGGTTTCTATCTAATCCTTCTAGGAAGGTCCCTTGTTGGAGAAAGTTAAATATGTCTATATACCAGGGTTTTGGAGTTATTTCATTTATCAAAAACACATATAATGGTTCTAAAGACTTATATGAAGTTGGTTTTTTGGGGGGGAAAAAAATTTTTTAAAATATAAAACACCCCACCCAATGCATAACTAAAAAAACACCCGCATCCTTCTAATTTTCTTAAATAATGAAATAAGCTTTAAGACATACTCTTTATAGGGATGAAGTTTCTCATCTTGTGTTTGATATACTTTTTTTATTTGATTTATCACAAGTTGAGAATCTCCAAAGACTAATAAAACTTTAATTTTTAGAGCTAGGGCTGCTCGTAACCCAAGGATTAGAGCTTCATGTTCTGTAGTATAATTAGTACAAGAAAATTGAAGTTTAAATGAAAAAGGCATAAGATTATTTTGTGGAGATATTAATATAATACCCACACCTGCACCACTCATACATCTAGCTCCATCAAAAAACAAGGTCCAAGTCTTAGAATGATCTTCTTCTAAGTTAAGACATTCATCAAGAAATTCAATGGTTATAGGATGAGTAGATTCTAGAGGAGTAGCAACAAGTTGATCAACTATAACTTAGCCTTTGATAGAATTTTGGCCAATAAATATGATTTCAAACTCACTTAGAGCAAGAACCCATTTAGCTGTGCATCCTGATAAGTAAGGTCTACTCATAAAATACCTTAATGGATCAAATTTTACAATAACAAATGTTTTTTGACTAAGCATATAGTGGCATAATTTTTGTGTAGAAAACACAACTTCCAGATAAAGTTTTTCTACAGGTGTATAGCGGGTTTCATAACTTATTAATGTTCTACTTATATAAAAGGTGGCTCGTTCTTTCTTATCATCATCAAGTTGAGCCAACATTGCTCCAAGTGCAAGTTCAAAGGCAAAAATATATAAAATAAAAGGACAATCTGGTCTAGGTGGAACAAGCACCAGAGGGGTAAGAAGGTATTGTTTAAGGGCTTCAAATGCTTCTTGACATTCACTATCCATTAATATATTTTTTTAAAAAATTAAAAAAAGTGGTCTTAAAAAAAAAAAAAAATGTTTTTAGATGGTGGCATATCAAGGATAGCCTTAATTTTAAGGGGATATATTTCTATGCCATGCATAGAAACAATAACTCCTAAACATTTTCTAGACTTAACTCCAAATACACATTTGTCTGGATTTAAGTGAATCTTATATTCCCTTAGTCTATCAAACACTTTTCTTAGATCATTAATATGATCGTCTTCCTTAATTGAATGAGCTATAATATCATCTACATAATCATTTAGAATATTATACATCATATCATGAAAGATATAAATCATAGCTCTTTAGTAGGTTGCACCTGCATTCTTTAACCAAAAGAGCATTACTTTCCAATAGAAATTTCCCCAAGGTGTGATGAAAGTATTTTTGGGTTGATCTTCAGGAGCTATTCATATTTGGTTGTATCCTAAAAAACCATCCATAATGGATAACATCCCACTCCCAGCTATAAAATCTATGATTTGATCCATATTTGGGAGAGGAAAGTCATCCTTAGGGCATGCAACATTTATATATCTAAAATATTTACACACTCTAATTTTAGTGGTCTCTTTCTTAGTTACTGGAACAACATTTGATATCTAATATGCATAATCAATGGCTTTGATAAACACATCCAAAAGTTTTTGTAACTCATTTTTAACTAGCAGTGCTACTTTGGGATGCATTTTTCTAAGTTTTTGCTTTATAGGTTTTGTATCAAGGTGCACTACTAAATGATGCATGACCACAGAAGAGTCTAGGTCTGGCATATCTGCATATGTCTAAGCAAAAACATCAACATATTATGTGAGAAATGTAATATATTGGTTGTCTTTCTTCACTTAATTTTACTCCAATTTTAACCAAGCGAGGGTTGGTTTCTGTACCAATGTTGATTTGTAGAACATCTTCTACCACAATGTTTAATTCTCTTTCAAAGTTAGGAGGAGCGGGTGATACACCCATTTCTTGTAATTCTTCTAAGGTTAACTTAGCTAATTCTTCTTGTGGAGTAGTTGTTTGAATGTGGGCTATACATGGTATAGACCCATCGAAGAAGAATCCATTCCTCAAAACTTCATCAAGAGAAATATTATGAAATATATCTCCTTCTAAACATTCATCTGGTGCAACAATCATTTTTGGATATGCTATTGATAACATGTTACAAGAATGTATCCTCTTACTTGTTTTAAAATATTCTTGATGTACCAAGTACTCTTGATATGTTATTAGCTGATCATCATCATCAAATGGGAATGGTTGAGTTTTTTTAGGGATATAGCCAATGCAACATTTGGCAGGTCATTCCTCAACTTCTAAAGGTTCATGTATACCATTTTCAAGAGGTCCCAAACCTTTACCTCTATAACCCATGTTACACATTATTTGTTTTGATTTTACATATCCATTAGAAAAATAACATCGAGCAAACCCATTTTGATCAATTGTGAAGCTCATTTTAATATTAATTTTACCAAAATCATACCCTTCATAGATAAAGGTACAACTCCCCATATGATAGATGCTTTCCAACTTTCGTGGCAAGCCCATCATATAGGGGGATGGTGGTAATTGAGATAAAACAAGGGAATCTTTAGCAAAATTAGTTTATTCTAAAGTTGTGAGTATTGTAGATAATTTCGATAAAACTTCATTCGAAAGAGGATATGAAGTAGAAGGATTATATATTTTAGTTGTAGGTTTATGAAGCAGAGTTACATTAAACAAACACATACAATCCAAAAAAGATAGATAAAATCACAAATGAGCCAAAGCTTTCTTGCCTTCTATTCCACAAAGATAGAGCTTTCAGAGACTAACCCTTTACAAATTTGAAATTTCCCCTTTTTGAACCCATTTTCCCTTTTTCCCACCTAAACCATCAAAATTTAAATTTAAATTTTGAACTCCAAATCCTCTTTGTTTAAAGCACTCACCCCAATTTTGCTCCCCCTCCCCGGTTTAGATGATATGGGTTTAGATGGTGTAGATTTAGTTTATGAAGAAGAATATTTAGGGATAGGGTTTGTTGAAGATATAGAAGGACAAATGGGACTCCTATTGTTTAGCCATAGCACACATGTCAAATGGTCTAAGGTCACCATGGATAGTGTCCAATTGATTTTTAAACTTAAACTTAACACATTGATGTAATGTAGAAGGTACTGCTCTCATTGCATTGATCCAAGGTTGACCTAGAAGGATGTTTTACAATGTAGGACAAGGTACAACAAACATGGTCGTATCCAAAATTCTTGGACCAACTTGCAATGGGATCGACAATATTCCACATGTTTTTTGGGTTTCATCATTAAAAGTCTTGATGATCATTTTAGTTCTTTTTAAATCTTCATTTCTAAACCCAAATATTTGAAAAAAATCATATGTGCATATGTTTAATGATGATCCATTATCAATTAAGACTCTTTTGACACCTACATACCCAATTAATGTTGTAATGTATAAAGGATTGTCTCTATACATGCTTTGAGGAGGAATTTCCTTATCCTGAAAATCTATATAATTTGTACCATGAGAAATTATAGCATTAACCACAACATCAGGTTCTATATTTTGAGGTACCATCATTTTGCTTAAGGTACTCATCAGTTCCTCTCTATGTATAGATGAAGTTCTTAGAAGGTCTAGAAGAGAAATTCTTACTGTGATATTGGCTAGTTGTTCATTAATGTCATAAGGGGATTTTTGTTATGAATTTGATATATTGTTTCCCTTTGTAGGTGCTTTTAATACAAATGGAGGTGATTTCTCATTTTGAGTTTGAGTTTATGATTGAGAATTTTGATTTTGGGCTTGTTTTCTAGTGATGGCTCCAATGGTACCCATAATATTATTATTTTATAAATGATCAAAATGAGGTCTAGCATTCACTGTTTGTTCAATTGAAAGTGTTTGTTGAGATGAAGGTCGAGTGGTCATTCTTCTAGGGAATGGTTCTTCTAGAACTAATAAATCTATGATGGGAAGAATTTTATTTGACTCATATTTAGAACTATTTGAATTATTTAAATTCCATTTCTCTTTTTTTTTCTCTTTTTTTCTTTTTTTTTAAAATTTTTTTTTTTTTTTTTTTACCCAACATACCAAGTTGGAAAGGAGAAAAAATTTTTTTCTAATTTTTTTTTTTTTTTTTTTTTTTTTTTTTTTTTTTTTTTTTTTTTTTTTTATTGGTTTTTGAAAGTTTTATCTTCATACTTTTTCTTGAATTATCCCATTCTAATAAGGGCATATTCTACCCTTATGGATAAGTCTATAGCTTGATCAAAGGAAGTTATTGTAGCTATAGCAAGTTCATAAGATAATTATTCTTGTAAATTACCAATGAATATTTCCAACATCTCTTGGTGAGGTAAAGCAAAATGCAATTTTCTTAAGAGTTGTCTCCATTTAGTCAAGAACTCAACAAAGCTTTCATATTTCCCTTGTTTCAAATTATATAAATTCTTAATAGTGACATGTCTTTCTATGTATTCACTAAATTGGTGAACAAACATTTCCATTGTCTCTTCAAATTTTCTCAAATAATTAGTTGGTAATTGATAATACCATTCTAAGGCCATGCCTCCAAGAATTTTAGGGAACACTTTTATTAACAATAAATCATCATATAAAATATCATGATAGGATGTCCTAAACATGCGAATATGCTCAATAGGATCTTTGGTTCTTTTATATATCGGGCATAGGGAAATATTTTGGGTAAGGTTGAGCAACAACGATAGGATCCAAGGGTTGACTACACATCTCTCTATAATTGTATGAGGGATGGTAGGGATCCATATGATCTAGACGTGAAGCTAATTGTTTAACTAAGGCTTCAAGTCCTTGTGGTTTCCCACAAAATTGATTTTGTGGTATCATATTGTTGTGTCTTTGATGATATGGTTGTGTTGTCATATAAGGATTTCTAGTAGAAATGCTAATGTGTAAAGTATTTGTGGGAAATGTGTTGTGGAGTTTATATGGGATTGCATTTTGTTGAAATTTTTGTTGGTAATGGTTGGAATTTTGAATTTTTTTAGCTTTTTGTGATATAGATGTTTGTTGATTAAAATCTTGGGAGGAAGAAGAATGTTGTTTTTGTTTGGAATTTGTTTTTCGATTATCCAAATCTATGTTTTGATTGATGTTTTGAGATGGTCTAGCTGGATCTTGATATGTTCTATTTATGTATGTCATTGGATTTACATTTAATTGGAGAGCAACTTCTATAGTAGCCTCCATTGAATAATATCCCGATGGGAGTAAATGTTCTATCTTTATTACATGATGAAGTTCATCTATATTATCTTTCAGAAATTTAGTAAATTGTTGGATAGATTTAGAGCTAACATTACCTTGAGAATCTACAACAGGTCCATCAGGGTCTTCTACTTCCTCTTCTTTATTATCTTCCTCACCGTGTTCCATGAGTCTATCATCTTCAATGTGCACCCTATCATCAAGGTTTTCTTGATCTAGATCTTCAGGTTTTATTTGTTTACCATTTCTCAAAACTCTAGGCATTTTGCTTTTAGAATATTTTATCTTTTAGTGATATATATATGTTATATATATATATGCTTTAAATTCTTGGGTATATATGTTATATATACCTATATAAATAATATATATTATATTTTATTTTTTGGTTTTTTATGTTTTTTTGTGTATTTTTGAAAACAAAGTAGAAATAAAGCTTACAATATTCTAGATACTATATTTAATTTTCTTGAAAAAGTTTATAAATATCATTAATAGGCTCAAGTTCTTTAGGTGACATATAATGTTCTTCAAATTGAAAGTTTACTTTTAAGAATTTGACAAAATGAGCTATAGTGATACTATAAATTTCAGAATCTTGAGCATAAAAGTATATTTCGTGACAATACTCATGATAATGTACTAGCTTAGGAGTTTTTGATATCTTCTTTTATTTTCCAAGACTATCTCCTGATCTTCTATGTGTCCTAGAAATTTGTGTACTGTTATGGTATTTTCAAGGTAATCTTCAAAAGTGTATATAGATGAAGAAACGCTTGCTCTCTTATCCGCTAACCACCTCTCACATGACCTTTGAATATCAAAGTAGTGAGAAGAGTTATCGAGATCCAGGATTCTAGCTATATCAAATATTTTAATTTGGCTAAGTCTTGGTGTGTTGGTTTTTATAATGTCTAGTCTCTTTCAAAGTTTAGTCCATTGTTCTTGAGATGGAATACTAGAATTTTCAACTATTAGAGAGATTTCCTATGTACATAATAATGCTCTAACATCTATGCTTGTAGATCTTCCTATGTTGAAATCTAACATCTATGAAATGAACTTAAAGTGTAATGATATTTTTGATTTTTGTTTTGTTTTTTATATATATTTTTTATTTTTATGAAAAAAAAAGATGCCTATGTTATTCATGTCGGGTTCACCAAAGAATGTAGCTCTAAAAATTTTGTACTCCTTTCCTTCAAGCTAATGGATCTGCACCTCGAAGGGGAATGGGAAAATAGTAGGTCTACACCTCAGAGGAGAGGCACTTGAGGTCATGCCCTCTTTGGTGATTTTTTGATGAATTGTGTGGGTTCACCAGGAAACATTTATTGGTAGTTTCCATGCCTAGGTTGGGAGTTTGTTTGATGTGTTCTTTTTATTTTTCTTGTAATCACCTAGTTTGACCAAATGCAAATAATCTACACTAAATGCAATTTTTATTTCAATGAATACAACAGACAATGAATTACAAAATGTTGAAAAATGTAATTCTTAGTTATGAAAGAAATTGGACACTCTTACTCAACCCAAATGTCTGATGTAGAGTCTATTTGCTTGTTGTAGGCTAGATCGAATGTTGCAGGGTGATATCGAACATCTAATATACTATCGGCTAGTCTGATCTGATATTGTCAGACCCGATCTGATCAAAAACCTGTAGTTTCATAGATAGACAATAAAACAAAAACTTGCAATGCAATATGAATCTTGTTAAGCATGGATTAGGGTAAGTAAAAACCTAGTGTATGTTGTATTTAAAGAAAACAATATAAGCTATGATATGCAAATAACATAATTGAATGCAAGGATGGTGAACTCCAAGTATGATAAATGATAATTTCTATATTAAATGCAATGATAAATGATAAATATAATGCCAAAAATGTAAATTTGAGATTAAAAAATGCAAACCAAAGTCTGAAGGTACCCCCAAGCAACCTACAGATCATATCGGATGTTGAAGAGCTGAATCGGATGCTTTTGAGCGATATCGTATGTTCGATCTTGGATTGTATCCATCGATGTGTAGCTACCGTACTATCAATCCTATAAATACTTATGAAAACAATAGGAAATAATAATGCAAAGAGTGCAAAAGTGATTACTAATCATCTAGGGAGATAGAAGGAATTTAGAGGGAGGATATTTGATTATATAGGCTAGGTAGGTTGGAGGGGTTGGGCCAAAAATAGGAGTTGTAACTTCTTCCAATCTGGGTGTGATCAATGAATTTGATCCTATAACCTTCGTGCTATTAGGTAGATAAAGACAAAAGGAGTTGCAACAAATTTATCATTTTACTATTCTGAGCTTTTCTATTTTGGATGAGATCAAACATCTGATCTTGCACAATTTAGGTTCGATATAGGATCAGACATCTGATATCGATCAAATAGAGTCGATATCATTAGGAGGTTAAAAACTAACTTAATGTGGGTGTGAAAATCAAGGTAGGAGGTTAGAAAGTTATTTTAATCAATTTTTTGAATGTTTTTGACTTAGGGTAAATTAATATGGGTCAATTTTAGGGTGTTATAGGGAAGTTCTATGGTGAGAGACCTATTATCCTAAAGAGGTGCCTCTACTAGTTAATCAACTATGACTTGTCCCTTGATGGAATTTTGGCTTATGAATTCCAAATCAAATTTTGTCAGTAGCATGATCCACTTTGTAGTACATGTATTATGATAAGTCTTGCTCATCATATACTGCACAAGATTTTGTTTGGATATCACATACATTGTATGGCTCAACATATAATGATGCAACTTCTTAGTCACAAAGACCACTACTAAGCATAGCTTTTCTATGTATGTGTACCCTAGCTCATAACTTACCAAGGTGCAAATGATATAATATATCACTTGTTCTTTGTCTTACACATTCTTTTGAGCCAACATGGTACCCAAAGCAAAATTGGTAGCAAATATATAAAGTAGAAATGGCACATCTAGCCTTGGTGGAGCTAGTACTGGTGGTGTTGCTAGGTATTTCTTGATCTCAGAAAAGGCTTACTAAAATTCTTCATCCCAATGGAATAGGATCCCCTTGTGTAGCAGTCAATTCATGGATCAATATTTGTTCTATAGTTGTGCAATGAAACACTTTATGGATGCTACTTTACCATGTAAGATTTTTAGGTCTTTGATGTTAGTGGGTGGGGGTATTTCTAGGATAGCCTTTACCTTTGTTGGGTTGACTTCAATTCCTCATTTAGAAATGATGAATCCCAAGAGTTTTTAGAAGTTATGCCAAAGATACATTTCTTGGTATTCAACCTGATGTTGGGCTCTATCAAATAGTCAAAAACTTTTCTCAAGATCTTGGTGTGCTCTTCACACAACAATAACTTGGCCAGTAAGTCATTGATATAATATTCTAGTATCTTATGCATGTAGTCATGGAAAATGTATGTCATGGCCTGCTGATATGTAGCACCAACATTTTTAAGACCAAATGGCATTACTTTGTAATAAAATATCCCCCATGGAGTAGTGAATGTAGTTTTGTGTTGGTCTTCAGTTTTAATCTGAATTTGATTGTAACTATAAAAACCATCCATAATGGAGAGCATCTCATGACCTGTAGTTGCATCTACAAGAGCATCTATTTTGGGCAATGAGAATGAATACTTCAGTGTTACCTTATTGAGATCCTTTAAATCCATGCAAATACAGATCCTTCCATCAGGTTTTCCTATGAGCACCATGTTTGATACCCATTTCGAATAGTCGATGGGTACAATAAAGACTACATCCAATAGCTTTTGCAATTCATTCTTTACCATCAAGGTGATGGTTGGATGCATCTTCCTAAGTTTTTGCTTGACCAATTTCTTTGCAAGATCTAGCAAAATATTATGGACAACCAAATTTGGATCTAGACTTGGCATATCCTTGTAGGTCCAAGAAAAGAGATTAGGTCTCTCTTTCAATAGAGGTATGATGATGGCCTATTATTTTGGAGATAATATTTCCCTAAACTTGAATTTCTTTGGATTAGAAGGATCATCACTGATGTCCACTTCAAAAGTCTCCTCTATTTCCATATGTGACCCCTCTTCAAGATGGTGAGGAGTGGGGATCAAGTGGATGTCATATGTTGGGTTTAAAGGTTCAACTGAATCAGGGTCGAAACCAGCATGATAAACATCATGTGTGTAGCCTGGTACAAAATGAAATAGGTGTAGCATTTCTTTATTGAGGAAGAAATCTTCAAGCTCTAAAGGTGAATCAAAATGATCCCAATCAATAACATCTAATTTAAGACACAATGGTTTAGAAGGATCGATTGGGTTATGGAGTGAAGTGGTCAAATAAATGGAGATCATGTTGATGGATGGGATGAAATATCTAGGATCACATGAGTGTAACTCTTCCTTGTTGATTTACCCTCCATACCCATGATGAGTCTCTAGGGGTATGGGGATCATAAGATCCGATCTATGGATAGATAGGATGATGGGATCATTAGGCTGAAGCAACTCTCTAAATGTAGGTGGATCAGGGAAGACTATGTGATAGATCATATCTGAATTGGGTGATCTTCCCTTGAGGTGAGGGCCAAGATATACTCTATGGTATATCTCATCTATGTCAAAAGGCTCATTATGATGATGTAAGTACTGGGTCCTAAGATAGGTCATTTCGGTCTCATCTTCATAATCACTATCATCTATGAAGAACCTATTATTCATGTTGACTAGCATCACGAGATGATGTGAGTGTCAAGACCCAAGGTAGGTCATCTCAATAAAATCTTCTACCTCATAACCAATCTCATCTATGATGTATCCACCCTATGTGTTAATTAACCAGGTGAGGTGATGTAAATATTGAGGCCCATGATAGGCCAATCCAGTTTCATCCTTAGACTCACTTGTGACATACTCATTCTCTTATCACTTATAACCATAGCCTGGTTCATCCTCCCATAGTATGATTCTTGATGGGATTGCCTCGAGAGAGAAATCTAGATGATACTTAGAAAGAGGTTCTATATTGACCATAGCCACCCATATGTCACTCAATTAGCTTATGTTTGGTTGATAGGGATTCCATTCGATGTCTTCCCTAAATCCTAAGCTCAACCTATCTAGGGATGCAACCAATGAGTCATTTTTGCTTTAGATATGATATCCTAGGCTAGATCTATCAATAGATAACTGATATCATGGTTCAATCAAGTTCTATTGCCCTTGCTCATATAGACCCAAACCATAGCCATGCCAATGGTTGCATTCAAAGTATCTTAGAGAAAACTTAGGATTGGATAAATAATGAACATTCATGGTGAATGGCTCATCCTCATCATATTCAATATCTAAATTATCATGGGTGCAATCCAAACCAGCATAGATGAAGTTGGTTTGGTTAGGGGGGATCCCTAATGGTACCACTATCCCTATTGGAAAGTTTGGGACTCTTGGTCACCCCATATCTTGTGTAGACTCGATAATTGGAGTGAAAGTCACATTCTGCACAAGATATTCACCTAATCCTATGTTAGCTAGGAGAACTATCACCTGTGATGTAGATGACGTTGATGATGATGCAGGTGAGGCAGGTTGAGGTACCTCCTTGGCTATGTCTTGGGAATATTCCTCCTCCATGGGATTTGGAATTTTTACTATTGCTATGGTTGGGAGTTCCTTATATCTCTCCTCCACCAAGGGTGCTTTTAGCTTTTGAGAGTCCTTTGCCTTGGACATTATGGGTTTATCAGAAGCATCAGTAGCTTTAGAAGCTGGAGGTGGTGCAGATGTGGATGGGTCACCTCACACTAATTTGAATTTTCTTTATGGTTGTGTGGTCGAGGATGATGGCCTAATGTACATATGTGTGGATGAAAGGACAAAATCCCCTAGTAAGTCAACCTGATGCACATATTTGAATGGCTCTTCATCCGATGGTACCACATGTACTTATCCCTTATGCACATAATGAATTGGTGCAATATCGAGGGAACACACTGCATGTGCCTTATCCAGGGATACCCTAGGAGGATATTATACTACATAGCCCCCTCCAATACATGACACATCACAAGGATGGTCTTATGCCCTACCTTTATAGGTAGGAAAACTGTACCCACTATCGAGCATAGTGTATCATTGAAAGCTCTTAATGTGTAGGAGGTAGGGATGATATTTGACCTAGGGATTTTCAAGTGCCCTATATATTTTGTTGTGATTATGTTAATCAATGAGCTTGTGTTGATTAAAACCTACTTGAAAGGTATGTCATTGATAGAAGTGATGATGTGAAGAGGTGGGTCTACTATGGTAGTAGGGACTACCTTTATTTTGTGATCATAAAAATGAATTACAGGCTCTTGACACTATTGTACTTACCCCACAAAGTTTATAAATGCATCAGGGTTCTAGGGCTATAGATCAATTGATCTCAGGATTTCCATTAGAGTCTCCTTATGTCTAGGAGACTATTGAATGAGCTCATATATTGATAACTTGGTCGGTGTCATTTGAATATTCTTACACAAGTTTGCTTTAGAAAGTTATCATAGGTCACACTAGAGGACTTGGAGGATTATTTTGGACCTACCTCTATCGAGGTGCAGTCAGGATACGAATAGGAGCCACTAGAGGAATTGGTTGGTTGTATCATTAGCTTTTTATCACCATGTTGACTATTTCAACCATTCCAATGAATACCTGAGTGGGAGGTTCAACTTGGACTTGGTTTACTTGAGCATCCTAATTTCTAAGGGCTTCATGGTTTGGCAACGGGTTTTTAAATATGCCCATGTCTCTGTTGTTGGGTGCTAGTGGATTATCAACTTGTAGTTCATCCTTCTCGATCATGTTTTGTACAACATTCTTGAAACTGATGTATGCTTCAATATCATGCCCTTGTTGTCTATGGTATGGGTAATATTGATCTTCCCTATATCCCTTGGGCTTGGTATGGTTAGGATCAAGAAGTTGTACCTCAGGTAACCTGAGTCTCTATGCCTCACTTAGTTGATTAAATATCAATTGCATCGATTCTAACAAAGGCATGTAGTAGCGAGGCAATCGACATTGCTTGTTTTGACCTTGGTTGTTATTCTGGTTGTAATTGGCTGGTGGGGGCTGAGCCTAATAATTCTATGGTTGTTGGCTATTTTCTCCCTTTGGTATATTTAATATAACCTAATTGATTAGAGTAGGCTTGGCCTAATTTTGTTGATTTTTGTTGTTGTGGTTGTTGTTATTCTGATTCTTTTTGTTTTGAAGCTTAAGATCTCCTTCTTCAACCTTGATATCTTCTATCAGCTTAGCTTGAGCTAAGGCTTTCTCAAATGTTTCATAATATTATAGTTTCAAGAGCAACAAGATGTGCTTAGTGCAACTCTTAGTAAATATTTGGGTGAGCTTAGTAGTGAGAATAGAAAATGGTAGTTTTACCATTACTTTTCTCCATATATTTCCATAGTCCATGACTGGCTCATCATCATATTGCTTTAGGTTTTCCAAGTCAGACAAGTTTGATTTCTTCTTGATGCCAAAAGAAAAGTGTTCAAGAAATGTATTCACTAGCTGCTCAAAACTAATGATGATGTGCTTAGGTAGTTGATTGAACCACTCAGTTGTTGTGCCTGATAATGTCATGATAAATATTCTTAGAATCAGAGCATCGTTATGTTCAAGTTGGAAGTACACGTTCATAAAATTTATGACATGTTCTTGTACATCTTCCTCTCCTTTGAATTTGTCTAACCTAGGCATCTCGAAGTACCTAGGATAATTAGGACTCAATACTGAAGGGTATAAAGGTTGATTGTGTATCTTGCTCAGGGTTGGCTTCTACCCAACCACATCCTATTTCTTGAGAGACTTAACTCTCTCAATGAGTATTTTGTATGCCTTCAAAGAAATTATCTCTTGTTCTTGAAGGTTTATTCATGGTGGTCGGGGAGGTAACCCTGCATCTTCCTAGTCTGGATGTCTATATTTATCTCCCATGACTATGGATGAAGGTTTAGGATATGTATACTCTTGATCCTCCATATCAACCTATACCTGATCATGTTGTATATGTTCTAGATCTAGGTATTGTTGATGCTTTGAAGCATGATGTGATGTGCGAAGAGTGCACTCATATCCCAGTTTAGTGCATCTCTCATGCTGATAATGGCACATTTGTTAGGTTGGTAGTACTCACTACCCATATGTAAGTTGGCTTGATCCAACCTATTTGCTTGTTCTTCATGCTCTATTTGTTCCTCTCTCAAGCGCTACTCATTTAGTTGCAAATACCTTTTTATCTGAGCTTCCTCCTATTCAAGGATGTCTAAGCACTCTTGCTCTATGTGCAGTGCTTCATATAACCTATGTACATGATTAGATTGATCTGCCACTAAAGGTCCATGACTCTGTAACTCTATACGAGGTGTCCTAATGGAGAGGCCCTTTGGAGAGGCTCCTACTATGCTTTTACCCTTGTCTATCAGGATGACCTAGTCTATGTATAATGACCTATATTCCATACCCCCATGATCAGAGGTAGTGTGCATGCTACGGGAGCACTTTGAAGCTTTCCCTGGCTCATTAGTGTGACTAGTTATTTTATGGCTAAGTGAACTTCCCAAAATGAAATGTGTAGTAGCATTGCTTCTCTGAGTTAGTCTCAAGAAAACCTAATACAACTCATCAAGTTATCTAGATCTCCATGATTGATCTCATGGGATTCCATTGGCACCAATGAGATTATGCTCTATGGTTATACTCCCATATTCAGGGAGGCTAGGAGTTACTATAGATTTGTGACTGGACATAGCCATTATGTCTTACCCCTCAGTGGGATGATCTAACCTAAGTCTATCATGTGAATATTGGGGCATTGAAGCCCCCTTATGCCTATCATGAGAGAAACCTAGATATGGTTCTCTAGTTGGGGTTTCTTGAGGAGTACCCCTAGGGGTTGAGTTATCTCCCCTAAGGCTCGCTAAACTTCATTCAATGGTATTGTGTGTGGGTGGCTCAACATCATTGTGATTATGATTGTGATTGTGTGGAGCATCAGTTTCCACCTCAATGTTGGATCGAGGGTGGTTGCTCCATGTGAAGATCATGATAATTATGAATTATCTTTTATGTAGATTTTAGAATACATAAAAAAAGTAGACAAGTGTTTATCTCTTTTAAATATTCTTGGTGTTCCTAAAAATGGTCTTGTGTATTTTAGATTTGTTGATAACTTAAACTACTATCATCATGTTTTAACATTTGTTGGTGTAATGCTTGAATAGTTTAAGGGTTTTCACCTGTATGCTCGTAGTTCGATAATCGATAGTGAAATTTTGGTCACGTATGAAGAACACAAGCTTATACTAAGAGGGGGTGAACAGTATAAGACCACTTTTTACTTTTATTTCAATTCAATATTATGCAATGTATAGATAGCAATATCAACAATAGTAATCAAAGCAATGCACAAATCACCACACACAATAGAGACACCATAATTTATGTGGTTCACCCAATGTAGGCTACTCCATGGAGAAAATATTTCACTAAAATTGTCTCAATCAATATCTTGGGAATCCATTCACTATTACAATGTTTATGGACCTCTGTCCAAAGGAGACACCAATCCCCTAAATCAAATTCATGGATATCTATCCACAGGAGAGCTCCTTCTCCTCTACTTTGGCTGGTGATCCTCTAGAAGACTACTACCTCCACTACACTAGCTTTTGGATCTCTCTCCACTAAAGACTCTTATCCCCACTCAAAATACCTATCCTCACTATCCTAGCTAATGGATCGCTATCCACTGGAGACTACTATTTTCTCTACTCTATCACCTCCAAAGCTCTGTCTCAAATCTACACTAAACATAGTCCTTCGGTCTAGTACAACTTTGCTCAATCTCTATCTCTAGTCTGGCACAAACCTATCCTCAAATCTGCACCAAACTTTGCTCTCAAATTTACACTAAACATAGTCCTTCGATCTAGCACATATCTATCCTCGATCTCTATCCTCAAGCCTTAACTCAAGGCTTGTCTCAACTCTACTGGATCTGCCCTAAACCTTAACTCAATGTTTGAACAAATCAATCAACTCTGCTCTCAAGTCTTCTCAAAGACTTGTCTCAACTCTGCCTTGTAAGATTCCACAAAATCTTACACTAATATGTCCACAAGTCCTCTCTAGAACTTGTCCAAATATGGTCCACAAGTTCTCTCTAGAACTTGCTCAAATCTTCTCTACAAGTCCTCTCTAGAACTTGTTCAAATCTGCTCTACAAATCCTCTCTAGAACTTGCTCAAATATGCTCAATAAGTCCTCTCAAGAACTTATCCAAATATATATTGTAAGCTTTCACAAGAGCTCCACAAAATTAGTCCACAAGTCTCCTCAAAGACTTACCTTAAATCTACTCAACAAGTCCACACAAAACTTGTTCAATCTCATAGAAACATAAAGAGAATTATTAGAGACTCAATATGTTCTATACTAATCACAATGCTCAATTACTTTCAATAAATCTCTTAGAAACATAAGGAGAATTTTTAGAGACTCAATATGCTTCAAATTCAACTCAATGCTCAATTACTTTCTCAACTCAATTCAAAATATAGAATAGTTTGTTTTATGGAACTTGAACAATCACTTCACACATCCACTTGACTAGGCTCAACCAACTCTACTCAACCAATCACTCAATGAAATAATCCTTTCTCTCAAACCCTAGTCCAAGCATATAAACACCAACTCAAAATATTTCCAACAATGCTCAACAACAAATCTCACATAACAATGATACTCATGATCTTGGCAAATCCTAGTTCAATTTCTTCACTCAATAACACACTTCAACAACAATGCTTATAAAACTACTCTCACATAACAATGATACTCATGTTCTCTTCAAACCCTAGTTCAAGTTCTTTGCTCAACAACTCACTTCAACAACAATACTTATAAAACAATCTTCCCATAACAATTATACTCAAACCCTAATTCAAGTTCTTCTCACAACCAATGGCTTCAACAACAATGCTTATCAAACAAGATTTTAATAACAATTTTTTATTCCAAAAAACCTTGAAGCATTAACTCAACACACTTAATAGGAAACCCTAATCAAGTCCTTTTCACTCCAAACTTATTTTCAGAAAACCAATCAATCAACTCAAATATGGAAGAATGTGCTCATACATTTTTCTTGATGATGAAGAGATCTCATAAATCTGCCACAATCACAAACACTTCTATTGCCAAACTCAAAGAGGTTAGAAGATAAATCTTTCTCACAATGTAATGCAAAAAATCAATTACACCTTATCACTCCACCTTTCAAAACAACCATCAACATACATAAAATATTTATCCAATCACACCTTATAATATCCCCATTAAAATAAATTCAACATCCACCAAAATTAACTCACAACCTCTTTAATCATATTTAATAGAAAAAATAACTTTGGCAAAAATCAAATCCACTTTCCTTATAACTCCAATAACATAAATAAATTATCAATCAAACAACCTTTCATAAACCCTTATAACTCCAAATAACATAAATCAATTATCAATAAAACAACCTTTCATAAACCCTTATAACTCCAAATAACATAAATCAATTATCAATCAAACAACCTTTCATAAACCCTTATAACTCCAAATAACACCTTAAGAAAACATTAGGCAAATAAAATTTTAATTAAAAAAAATACCTTTGCCACTAGTGGGATTCAAACCCATGATATTTGCCTCCTCTAGCGCTCTAGCCATGGGCTTGACCACCACGTGTGCTAGACGCACACTTGGAACACTAAGAGCACCTTGTGCTATTTCTTCCAAGCCTGGCACTCAAAATGAGCACGTACCAAAAGGCTTTCCCCTTGGTGCTCATGATGAACACACCAACTAACCTCCACGTGAATCGATCATGGTCACTTCCACTCCCAACGCTCTTGCAAAATGTGCACTACCAATGGACCACCGCATCCTATGGGAGTGAGGCCTTAAGCCCTCCCTTTTTTATCTTTTTTCCTGGTGCTAAAAGACAACACAAATTTGTCTTCTTCCTCAATGATTTGCATGAATTCTCTTTCTCTTGGTCGCATAAAATATTAATCAGAAGGGTGAAGATTAATGTCCTTTAGCATGGTATTTATACACGAGTTCCACCTTTTACCATAGACGTTGGCGCTCCATGCATTTTTATGATGTAGGCACTTTTTAAAACCTTTTATAATTTATAAATTATTTAAATTCTAAAAGAATTTAAATTTTATAAATTATATTTATAAAGCTTTGACTTTAATAAAAATTAAAGCCTTCCTTGGGATAAAATTTAAACCTTTAATTTATACTCCACTATTTTGATGAAAATTATTTTGCCACCATGGTTTTAATAAAAACCTTAATTCTACCATCAAGATGTCTAAACAAAAACCCTTATAATATTTTGATAACTTTTCTTCAATTCTTCACATTGCTCCTGGTGTTAATGATGGTGTACTCCATGGTATTAATGACAGCTTCATGTGTTCACTTTGGCATCAATGACAACTTATCACCTTGACATCAATGACAACTAAATGAGCTCAAAATGTCCAACAACGTAAACCCACCAAAGTATGGTGATGAAGTCCACATCCATTCAGGGAGCATAGGTCTTGCCAAATCCTCACCCAGTCTCACCTGTCAACATCATACCCTCTGAAGAGAAGTACATGCAAATTTTCTAGGCTACGTCAATTCTTGGATCCTATATTAGCCAATATAAAGGGTTCGAGGGATTTGAGCCAATGGGTGGAGATGAAAGTCACTATCGTTGAACTCTGCTAATGGTTGGATGTGAATTCCAACTCACTAACATTTATATGAAGTATGGTGTGTGATTGTTCCTTTTAAATTTTGCACAAAGAAAAATATGCATCATGAAGCACTCATGCTCTTTCCTATATGCCTAACAAGAAATATTTTTGTAGACACCAAATTGCAGCCATTAATCCTCCATCCTAACCATCCCACCACCCATTGGTCCACCATACATCTTTCTCACCTTCAAAAGACCCACTTTAGCCCTTTCCCACCATTTCCTAACCCAATTGGGATTATTTTAATATTATTTTATATTTAATATAATATTTTATATTATATTATAATATATTTATTATAAAATATATATTTATAAAATCAATTAACCACAGCCATCCAATCCAATCTAATCTCCATCGTCCATCTTCATTAATCCATGCCACACTTAAAGTACAATCTCAGCCCTAGGATGTGATTTAATCTTAGCCACACGATCTAAAGTGTTGAGCTAAAACCCTAAGAAACCCTAAGGTTGGATTATAATTAAAGGCATGTGCAAATTCCCAAACCTTGGAACCCTAGAATTATGATATTGTCATTGTACATCTTGAGGAAGCCATTGGTGAAGCCCTAGTGAAGCAGAAAGAGATAGAAGCCTAAAAATCCAAAGCCCTAGCTAGCCAATAGGACTTATACTATTCCAACCATCCCCCATATCCATCCTTTCCACCTCACCATCCTCCATTACCATCATTACCACTTTCACCCATCCATCGCATTCATCACATCCCCCATGATCTGCTTCTACAGATCCACCCTTACCCATAGGTGCCCTCCTAAGCTTGTGAAGCTCACTACAGAAGCTTGCCAAGCACCCACTAGAGCCTACCATTTAGTAGGTGCACACCATAGCCTATGAGGCTCATATTAGAGCCTACAAATCTCATGCCAGAGCCTACCAAGTGCGTACCCAAGCCTTCTATTATCACTAAAATGTTTGTTGCATCACACCATCTACCGTAAAAACTATGACAACGAAACAAGGTATCATTACAAGCAAGGTATATCATTATTGGTTTTATTCTATTACATGATCTATATATTTAGCATACCATTTGATCTATTTTTTGTTAGGGTTTATTCATATCTGAGGATCTCACACTATGGAGCCCTCATAGGTGTTATTAACCCCTTTCTTTGTTTGTGTGCATGCAGGTCTATAGATTTTATTCATTGAACGACTATTGAAGCTGGAGTGGCCAACTTATGGATATCAAGAAGCCCACTCAACCTATTGGGAGCAAGGACACACTATTTGAAGACACTTCATTGTTGTAGCTAGGGTTTCAGAGAACCCTAGCGTATTGTAAATATTTGTATCAAAGACTCACTAAGCACAAATTGTATCAAAAGGAGTTTATTAGCTCCCCCATTTATTGAATAAATTTATCTATTTGTGCAATCTTATGTTTCCTTGGGTTATTTTATTTCTTTATTATTTAAGTGTCGTGTTCTTGTCTTCACAAATGGCGATCATGGTGGGACCCCACAAGGGTTTCATTATTTAATATATCTACCTTGCTAACATAATTTTATTTTTGTCTATTGCAAGAATTTTTAGAAGTGCAAAAGTCACTGATTTTGTCACTAGGGTTTCTAAAGTAGTCTACAACACTTTCAGAGATTACGTAGGCATTTGGCCACATCTATAGATTATGCAGGCATTCAGGAGCATCCATAGGGCATTCAAAAGCATCTACAGACAACCACATGTGCTCTACTATGCTTGCACAAGTGCTCTGCTACACCTACACAAGTGCCCAAACATGCCTGGCTTTAATTTGGAGCAGATCTAAGGCTTCCAAGTAGGTCTCATAACCCTGGTTTACCATTCAACGATTTACGTATTCTGTATTCTGCTATTGTTTTTCACTATTTCTAGGTTATAAAAAGAACTTAACACTAAGTAATCTAGGAAAGAATCCTTAGCAAATTGCATTTAGGGTTTGTGTGTGTTTAATTACACAAAATTCATTTCTTGTTCTAAAGTTGTAGATCTAGGTGATTGTTTGCATTTTGAGTGCATATGAAACAGAAAAGCATCCTAGATTTCACATTTTAGAGTTAAATATCACTTTAATTTTGCATATCTAAATAGGAACAACATCTTGACGCATAAAGTAATCCTACCCTAGGATGGCCCCTTTGGCAGAGAGGTGGACGAACCCTCTAGTTGCTCTTGTGATTTTAATCACTTGTAGGCAGGGGATTTTGAGTGGTGTACTCCACTCTATTTAGGTAAAATTTGCATCTTTGTGTTGGCTTCTAATTTATATTAGTAAATTTAGTAATATTTAATATTGTTTGCACACTATAGAGAATGAGAAATATAATAAAATAAATCACACACACTTGCACAATTCACATTTTTAACAGTAGTGGCTAGATTTCATCACCAGCCATTGCTTGAGATTTAGTGATAGTGGCCATGATTTCCATCCACAAATATCTACCTTAGAAACCATAGGACTACCCCCGAGAAAAATTGTTGGAGGTCATTACCAACAAGAATCTCTTTGCCCTGGCTAGCCTTAGTTTTTTACCTTTGTTTTCTTTAAACAAGATTAAGTTACATCCAAACACACAAGCCAACAATTTTAAAAATAATCTCATATTAACGAAAGAAAATAATTAATGAACAAGGTAAGCCACACACGGTGAAACCTAGGACTAATTATTTTCTTTACTTTAAATTCTAAAAAAGTTTTTAGTTTGTGTGATTTAGATTAAACTTTGAATCTTTGGTTTAATTACTTTATGGTACTAACAAGACATAAAAAGAAAATAATAAACCAAATTAGTTTAATGGAAAACATTTCCCATGCTCCCGCTACTTCGGTAGCCCCATCCAACATGGTTCAGACTACTCTGTCTGAATCATCGCATCCATCCCTATCTCAAGTAGGAACCCCTTCACACAATGTGGAGACAACCACTACCTACATAGACATGGATAAAGTGAGGGCCATCTACAAGTCTTCCAACTATGTCTTAGAGCCCCTTAGCCAAGAGGATTTTGAAGAATCCAAATTGGCTACCTCCTACCATACCCAAGGATATCATAATTTGGGTTATGAATATGGTATGCCTTCTTCCATGAGCCAACCACAACAAAGCCCAAGTGTTCCAAACACTTACCTCACATCCACCTATTCCAACCCATTGTATGAGGAGCATGTCAATGCTACCTCACAAATCCCTAACCACCAAGTTGTCACATCAAATGCAACTTGCCCCATGCCCATGTCCTCTCATCCATCATCATCTACCCCTCCATCATCTCACTTAGCCACCATACCCATGTATTCTCATCCATCATCATCAACCTTCCCATAATCACATCCAACCACAACCTCATCCTTTGATACATGGTCAAATCAGGAACTTACGGACACATTAGGGATCATAAATAGGTTGCTTTCACAATGAACAAAAGGAAAAAAATTGGTTAACATAGACCCTATGACCCAAGTAGTTCCAAACCAACCTCCACTCACCAATAAAAATCTAGCATGGGTTCCCCAACCCTCCATAGTGTCCATCCCTAATCCACCACCAATCCACACATCAACCACACAACCCATTTTTCCATCATCACCCTTACCAATCATCCCCATATTTCAACCATCAATCTTCACCACATACCCAACCTAACTCATTTCACAATACCATGCTGGTCACACCCCAACATCTACCATCTAGCCCATCAACCAACCACCACATAATCTAGGGTCCTCACATTCTAGTAGAAGATATTAGATTCTAGGCAATGCAAAAATAAATTGATTAGTTAATGCAAAACTCACCAAGAATAATGAGCCAAAAGCTCACATTAAGCCAACTGATCCATCAACCAATCCACCCTTCGGTACCATCACCACCATATTCGACAAATTTTACGATACCAAAATTTGACAAGTTTAGGGGAACTAAGGATCCTAAGGAGCATGTGAGTTCATTTGTCCACATATATTTTTGGATTAGCGATGATAATGCTCTTATGCTCCAAACATTTCCTCAAGCACTAGGGGGAGATTCCATTGAATGGTACAATCAATTGCCTACACATAGTATTTATACTTTTGATCAATTGATGGATCTATTCTTGGAACGCTTCACCCTCAACATTAGAAAGAAGGTGTTCTTATCAGATATATATTACTTGAAACAATGGGATGAGGAACCTATCTATGATTTTGGAAACCATTGGAGGGCAGTCATAACAAAGTTTCCATTCTCCCTACCAATGGAAGAAATTATAAAACATTTTACCAAGAGTTGCTTAAAACCCATCTCTTGGATGCTACAAATAAATACTTATAGAACATTTGAGGATGCTAAAACCCACCCGAAGAATCACAAGAGACTAGGCATTCCAATATACCTAACATAGAGGATTTTACCACTCGCTAATTTAACATGTTCAATTGGCAAGGTCAAGGTCTAGGTTCCCATGAGCAAGGGATGCATGATATTTTAGAGGTCCCATATAGAGGCACCCATGATCATTCTGGTTTAGGCTATACCCCATTGTCTTCCAACCACTTCTCTTGAGAAAGCCTTTAAAAATCTTAGCCTCAATGATGAAGATCACCCCATCCACCCATTATCCTCAACATCTTCTCTTGAAAAGGCCCTTTAAGAACTTTGTATTGAAAAAGTAGACGAAGATGATCCCATAAAATTATCCTATCCTACCTTTGATTCCGATGATGAAAGTTATGAAGAATTTGAAATCATGTCAAATGCTTCTAATGATTCTAAAGAGGAGTCACATCCCATTGTCCCCATCACCCAACAGGAAGAGTTTTACCTCCAAATGTTCCCCATCCATCATCCCATATTTTGTTTGCTTCTTCCACAAGAGCAAGTGGACCTGCCAGGAAATCCACCTTGAGCCACACACAAGCCAAGAAATGTAACATATGTACATATTTAAAAAAAAAAAAAAAAAAAAAAAAAAAAAAAAAAAAAAAAAAGAAATGTGTTGCTCATGTTAATGCCATCTCTATTACAGGGATAGTACCATTCTACATCAATTCAGCTCCAATCATTCCATCCATTCATCCATCCAAGCCGTCATTCCTTCCACTAATTCAATATGAATCCTATTGACTTATTCACCCCTCATAATCTATACGATCTGGCTAGGCCAATTCCAATTGACATTAGCCTTATTAACTTGGACCAGATTTCCTCCCCACCCTCCTTTTTGGAGTTTACCTTATCTAAGGAATTGCTAAGAGCTTCGGCCAGTTATATTCCTCCTTCACCGCCACCTTCACCTCCATCACCTTCCACTAGAGGTCCCAAGGTCTTTCATGCAGAGTTAGGCAGCGATGAGCAGGAAGAATTAGATGACACTCTAGATTATCCCGACTGGCTCTCAGGACTACTACCCATTCACAAGCTTAATGGGAAAATACACATTTGCATTGATTTTTGAGACTGGTCTTAGCTCTTCCTTGTCTGGGGGTCCTCTTCTATGCATGAATTTATATGTATATATACATGGCCAAAAAAAAATCAAAAATCAAAAACAACAAAAACAAATTGCATGCTTTCACATAGGCATTACCACATTGCATACATCCCATTTTTAGTTTACATTTAGGTATTTGACATGCATTTTAAATTTTGCATTCATGCATTGTTTTCATTCATTAGATCATACATATTCCATTGCATTGTACAATTTCCATTTGCATATCAACACTCCATTGCATTAAGCATATGCATCCATCCCATCCCACGTTCAAATGATCTGGCATAGTAATGATGATAGGGCCATTAACAAAAAGTCAAATTATAAAAATTGGGGGTACCTAGTTTGAAACAATCATGCAACTTTCACAAAATACATAAGCCAACAATACCATATTCCAAAATCACAAAGCCTAGGTTTTCAGTCACTCAGCCATTACTAGTGTAACAAGCAACCTCCAAACAGATGTCCGATTTTCTTTAGGACCAATAACACACTTTACACACTAAGAAAGTCTTGAGCATTGCCAATTGATACCGAATACAATCTTGAACCAACCACATTTCCTCACATCTTAAGAACATTTTGAGTTAAGGAGGGTTAGTACCATACTTGGGTAGTACCTTGAGGCAAAAAGGAATATTCCTCACTTGTCCCATAATACAACATAGTGCAAAGCAAAAATAGTGGTTCTCACCACTACCACAATTTCTCTTCAAACATAAACATAAAAACATAGATTAGTAAGGATAGGATCAAAATTCTCATCAAAATTTGGTTGAGAATATGATTCCCCAAAGCTCTATACAAAGTTAACAAGTTCAATTCCCCCACCCTTGATCACTAAAGTCGTAAGGATTCGTACTACATGCCCATAACAAGGATGGGTAGTCATCCCCAAGTCCTACAAGATCAATCCCATTGGACTATGGAGTGAATATCCATCGGGGATATAGACGCTTGATTGGCAGTGGAATAAGCTCATGCGAGGTGACATATCTCTCCTCCAAAAAGGGAGATCTCTAAATGCACATAAGGATAGGCTAGCCTCAGGTCATCTTCATAACAGGTCATGCATAACTTGCTCATAATGGGTTAATGAACTTCACTCACACACACATTGGTTCTTGATTGGATAGGATCATTGTCACACTCATGATTTGGTATATGAACCTCACTTGCACACATATTGGTCCTAAAGAAAGTTAAACAACCTTAGTGAGTCTGGTTGAAAACACTAGTATGTTTGAGTCTTTGAAAACCTTTCAGTATTCCATATCAACATCCATGTCTTCTTCCATATCTTCTCCCATATCAACATCCATATCTTCTTCCATGTCAACAACCATATCTCCATAGTAAGTCAAGTTGCAGAACACCACCAAATTTGGTACCCTCGATTGCTAAACAATGGATAACAAAAATGGCCAATAAAATTTCTGAACTATAAAAATATCATTCGAACACTATGCATTCCTCTCATATAGTTCAGATTCATTATACATTTACTTGCATTAATCATCCATAACAAATGTCATTTAGCTAGAATTAATCATTCACATAAACATTATTCATATACATGTCATTTAGCATGCATTGATCATCCATATAAGCATTATGCATACACATCATGATTAGCCTACATTAAGCATCCATAAAAAATTAAACACAAATTGCATAAAACATAAAAACATTCACACAAAATATGACACAAATATATAAAAGACCATGTATATATATATAAATCACATATACAATGAACGCCAAAAGGCTACAAGGGATCACCAAGGCTCATATACAAAATAGTGCATCTAAGCACTAAGCTAATGTCCATGAGAGGATCCCTAAGACCTAGTAGGAGCCCTCGACCTAGTACTATACCTAGACTCAGTATGCCTAGATGACTCAGTTAAAGAAGAGGAAGGAGAATCCGATAGTGTAATATGGTTTTGCATACGCACATCCTCTAAGGAATGTGCATATGCCTCACTGGCCCATAGATGCCATAAGTCCATCTGATATTGATGCTCCTTCACCAACATCTCTTCCTAAAGCTATGTGACCATCACCTGATCACTAGCCATAGCTACCACCCGGTCCACCTCCAACCGAGCTATAGTAGCCTATGACTCCCTATGAGTCTCAAGCATAACCTCATGCTCCTCATAAAGCTACTCCAACTCCACCCACAACCTAGCCACCTCAGAGATCTCACCCATATCCTCATCATCCTCCATCTCCTCCTTGGCCAACCCCATATCCAGTCTACTAAGCCGATCCCCTCGACCATATCTGACCCACTGATCGCTAAGCCCTCATCCTCTTCAAAGTCACCCTTGACCCCATAGCTATCGCCTCATCACCCATAATCTTTGATACCCATACTAGTTGGGCACCAAACCACTCCACATACTCTAGAGTCACCCCAACATCATCTATGTTAGGGACCTCCATCTCCTCATCATCCTCAATCACCACTCACCATGGCTCTGCACATGGCAACATCCCCTCATCTCATCTATGATGATACAACACCGACTCATCTGGCACACCCTAAGGCAAGCCAAATTGCCTCAGCACCCATGAGTACTAGAAGTACTCCACCTCCTCATCCCTCCACCCAACCAACCATCAAGCCTACCTCACCCAACATAGCTACTCCTCATCACCATCCCATCGAGCTCCATGCCATGGCCTCCATGTCACATCTACCTGAGTCAACCCCGACCACATATCTCGATACCACTAGCCGATATGAACCTCCTAACTCAGCTAAACTTCCTCAGCCACTACCCATCACCTAGCATAGGGCTCCCCCATTTTCCATGACTCACATGGCAACCCCTCAGGCTGAGCCACAACAAAATTCTCCCAAGCCCAACACTATAGGAGGAAGATGCATCCAATCCCCTTCCTCTCCCTCTGAATCACCTCATATAACTCCCAATACAACTATACCAATAAGGCAGGTGCCCATGCATACTCTTGAGGATCCATCAACAGATCACTCACCAACCCCAATAGGTTCCAAGGGAACCTACAACCAGTGCTATTAGGGAGCACTATGTTCACTAATATGAACATGATCAAGGCTAGGAGTGCATCCAACTCCTTCGCCTTGTACATGCTCAAATAGCATATACCTCCATCTCCCATCTAGGCCTCCCACCATCGATCTCCAAACATCCGCTCCATCTCCACCTTCTTATCATGACCAACTACCACCCTCACCCCTTCTACTAGAACCTTGATAATGTGGTATACATCCTCAAGAGTGACAGTAGCCTCCCTAGTTAGTAGCTAGAATGTCCTCCTATCAGGGTACCATATTTCTATCAGTGATGAGAGATATCCCTCATTGACCCTCACCACATCGAGCCTAGCTACACCCTCCAGGCCCACCTTCCCCAACAACTCCCATTCATCAGTCATCAGCTTCTTCCTCATCCTAGGAAGGAGAGGAGAAAACCTATGTCAAGGCTCTATGTCCCTCAACTACAACAACAAACAATTTCATTAATACTATTACAAAAAAAAACAACAAAAAAATGCACAAGAGATAAAGTATTTTTAAACATTATCAGGGAAAATGGTGCCTCAACTCTGCCAACAACATTCGATCCCTCTGTTGCCATAGCTTCCACACAAATTCTCACTAGCCTCACTAAGCTCACAAACCCACTCCACTCCTTAGACGTAGCTTCTCAAAGTCTGAAACACACAAGTGAGCCTCACGATTCACTCAAAAAGCTATTTTTAGATTTCCCTAGTGCATTCAGGTGTAGGTCTATACCTACAAATTTACAAGCTCGCCTGGGCACCTACAGGTGCACCCAAGCGCATCTACACACCTACAGGTGCACCCAGGCACATCTGCGCATCTACAGGACACTACAGGCGCAGCCATGCTCTTGGCACCAAAATGGTACAAAGACAAAATCCATAAAAATGGTAGCTTACCTCCTCCAAATTTCACCAAATTTCATCCACACATCATGCACATCCTAAAATCAGGTTCTGTAAAAACAAAAATTGTTTTGCAAGCATAATTTTCAAGAATAAACCAAATTTTCAAAATACGCTAATTGAGGCACAAAATGCAGCAAAACAATTCAAATTTTCACAAAACTCACATATGATCATTCTGTATTATATTCTTCATCATCACATACAATTGTTCAAAATCAGAGTTAAACAAACCTCGTATCTAGTAGGTTATTCTATAAACTTGGCGATTGCAACAAGGGTCATCCATGCAATTCAGTAAGATGAATAATATACAATAAGGACACTTGAAAATTATCATCATCCATTATCACATCATCAAATATCACAATCACATTTGGTACCTCACATTTTGAGTACAACTTTGCCAAGAACAATTTTCTCAAAGGTGGTCATTGATGCCCTTTTTCATGGGGCACGAAAACATGGATAATCAAAATCACAAACACTCATTCATTTGACAACAATCACTATACAGGACACATCGGTAGGTTGATTGGTTCCATTATGGAATTGGTGAAGAAATTTCCACAATCACTACCCCACCCCTACGTTGACTTAGTCATCATGCATCTTCATAAATTGCATACTCAATGATGCCATTGCGACATATTATTCAACTGCATCAAATCATCCCAAATTTTGGGGTAACCACAATTTGATTATGATTTCCCATGATAGGATACATATTACAATCACATGGTATTATACACCAACCCCTTTCCCACCATTGGGGCATAAATGGTATCACATTTTACATCATTCATATCATCCACAATCATAGGGTATTATACACCAACCCCTTTCCCATCATTGGGGCATAAACAGTATCACATTTTACATCATTCATATCATCCACAACCACATGGTATTATACACCAACCCCTTTCCCACCGTTGGGGCATAAACGGTATCACATTTTACATCATTCATATCATTCACAATCATATTGCATTTCACACCATTCATTCATCAATGGCACAAATTCACCACATCATTCATTATTAGCACAAAAATTTTCAATTGGCTTGTGAGATACATTCATAACTCATTCGCCAATTGAGGGGGTAAGCTACAAAATTCCAAAAATTATTTATTCTTTTGTCTTCAACATTAGTGCTCAAATCCAATGACAGAGAGAAGTTGCTTCTATGCCCATAGCCCAAGCAGGTGTCTCGTATTTTTACACCATATTGTGTTTCATGCAACATGGTACAAAAAGGGGCATCTATAGACACCAAATTGCAGCCATTAATCCTCCATCCTAACCATCCCACCACCCATTGGTCCACCATACATCTTTCCTACCTTCAAAAGGCCCACTTTAGCCCTTTCCCGCCATTTCCTAACCCAATTGGGATTATTTTAATATTATTTTATATTTAATATAATATTTTATATTATATTATAATATATTTATTATAAAATATATATTTATAAACTCAATTAACCACAACCGTCCGATCCAATCTAATCTCCACCGTCCATCTTCATTAATCCATGCCACACTTAAAGTACAATCTCAACCCTAGGATGTGATTTAATCTTAGCCACATGATCTAAAGTGTTGAGCTAAAACCCTAAGAAACCCTAAGGTTGGATTATAAGTAAAGGTATGTGCAAATGCCCAAATCCTAAAATCCTGGAACCCTGGAATTCTAATATTGTCATTGTACATCTTGAGGAAGCCATTGGTGAAGCCCTAGTGAAGCAGAAAGAGATAGAAGCCTAAAAATCCAAAGCCCTAGCTAGCCAATAGGACTTCTGCTATTCCAACCATCCCCCATATCTATCCTTTCCACCTCGCCATCCTCCATTACCATCATCACCACTTCCACCCATCCACCGCATTCATTGCATCCCCCATGATCTGCTTCTGTAGATCCACCCTTACCCGTAGGCACCCTCCCGAGCTTGTGAAGCTCACTATAGAAGCTTGCCAAGTGCCCACCAGAGCCTGCCATTCAGTAGGTGCACACTAGAGCCTACAAGGCTCATGTTAGAGCCTTCAAATCTCATGCTAGAGCCTACCAAGTGCGTGCTCAAGCCTACTGTTATCACTAAAATATCTACTGCATCACGTCATCTACCATCATAACTATGACAATGAAACAAGGTATCATCACAATCAAGGTATATCATTATTGGTTTTATTCTGTTACATGATATGTATATTTAGCATACCATTTGATCTATTTTTTGTTAGGGTTTATTGATATCTGAGGGTCTCACACTATGGAGCCCTCATAGGTGTTATTAACCCCTTTCTTTGTTTGTGTGCATGTAGGTCTACATATTTTATTCATTGAATGGTTGTTGAAGTTGGAGTGGCTCAGTTATGGATATCAAGAAGCCCACTCAACCTGTTGGGAGCAAGGACACACTATTTGAAGACACTTCATTATTGTAGATAGGGTTTCAGAGAACCCTAGCGTATTGTAAATATTTGTATCAAAGACTCACTGAGCACGGATTGTATCAAAAGGAGTTTATTAGCTCCCCCCATTTATTGAATAAATTTATCTATTTGTGCAATCTTGTGTTTCCTTGGGTTATTTGATTTCTTTATTATTTAAGTGTTATTTTCTTGTCTTCACAGTTTTATTTTTAGAAAAATGCACATCTAAATGATTACATGATTTTTAGAGAATGCATTGTTACTTTATGAAACAATGGCCTCTAGCTAGACCCCAAGCAAGCAATCTCTACAAGAAAACCTAGACTATTGGAGACTAGGGTAGATTTGAAATCAGAAGTCCACTATTCCTAGCAGCGATTAGCAGAAAACTTAAGAAACTATGCATTTTTTCTTTAAATTTCTCTATATTTTCCAATTAAAATAAATTTCTCTACTGTATTCTAGAAATTAAACACAAATAGAGAAGCACAAAATTACAAAGAATCCCACCAACCTAGAATCTAGGTTTGTTGATGTCCTTGTTGTCTATTGTTGCATGTTTTCTACTGGCTGTTGTTGATCAGAGCAGCCATGATAGGCCATTGTCTTTAAAAGTAGCTAAGACCTACTGGTCATTGTCAACTAGAGTGGTTGTGCCTACACACAAAAAAATGCAAATATTAGCAAATCATCTTAAAATAAAAAAATGGGTGGGCATCTCACCGTGATCACCATCTGTACAATCCTAAAAAGCATACACCTAATCTATTTGCATCATTACATCAAGCATAAAACCATGAAAGCATGAAAGACAATGAATTAAAAAAATGTAATATCTCTTTTTATTAATTCATATTGAACTTCGATTACAAATAGGTCCCTCTTAGGGATACCAAACGCTTGATACAATGATTACAAATGGAATAATCCTTAAGCAGGGATGGTGTACTTTGTAGGCTTCTTAGATTCAACATGAATTTACTCAAGGGCTTATAGATGTCTTCTTCTCACTTGCTTGGAGGGATCTGATGCCAAAGATACTTTGAATTAGTCCAGAAACCTGTGATCTACAGTTAGGAAACAACATAGAAATATTAGTGGCATATGCGGCCTCTCATGATGAGGCTCCTTTTGAATATCTGCATGAAATGAAATATAAGCATGATGAAAGCATAAAAATATAAAGATAAGTAGAAATGCATCAATAACTTGGAAATCATAGTACAAATGTAGTAGAAAATATGGATCTATGCTAATCTAATCTGATAAAGCAAAAACAATAAGAAATCTATGCTAAAAACTTAAGAAATGATGACTCAAACCCTAGCCACTATCACGCAAGGCGGTCATGACTGCAGGCCACTATCGAAGATAGTGGCCACAAACTATGATGTTTTACCTCTCAAACTAGGGGTTGCAACACTCAATCCTTCATTATCTTGATCTTTATTATTATGGCTATTTTATATTGATATATCTATGATATTTTGAGATAGCCTATAATATTTTGTGATAGTATAAGCCTTAAAAATTCAATATTGGTATTAAAGCTACCATAAAACTCTGTCTAGATTGATAGAGTTCATTTTATTGAAGTCACTATTATAAATTGACTTTGTCCACATTTGATAAAATTGATTTAGAGTATGTCCACTTTGAAGGCAATGAGACTTGGACTCTATTTTTAAAAAAGTTACATTAAGTAGAAAAGGCTAGGGTCTTTCCACTAGGTTGAAGGAAAACCAATGAAGACTATGACTCAACTATATTGATAAAAATGGCCAAATTAGAAGATAAAGTTGGACATATTGATATTGGAAATCAACTCAAAAGAAATTTGGAGATTCAGGGACATTCAAAGTCACCTTGATAATATATTGGATTCTCTAGTGAGGAGAATCATATTGGGTTCTTAGGTATGACTTAAGGCATGAAATGTTTTTAGATATCATAAGAAAAGCAAATAGCAATAGAAGTTTGAGAAGCTTCCTACAACAAATAGAGAAGAATTTTAGCTTCTGAGTGTAGAGATAAGAAAATATAGAATAGTAAAGAATAGAAGAAGATAAAAGAAAGCAATGGATTGAGAATCATTTAAAGCTTCCTAAGAAATATAAAATTTAAGAATATTAGTGTCATATTGACCTTGACATAGGCCTAAGAGGTCAATATACAAGAATAGAAAGATGTCATCATAGATAAAATAAAGATTCTAACACATATAAAAAGAGAAAGAGGTCTTATAGAGAAAGAGGTCCCATAGAGATAAATAAGCATAAAAGAGTTTCATAGAGATTTGGCTCAAGAAGCTAAGAAGGTAAAGAAAATATCTATATTCTAATATTGTAGAGAGAAGCAGATATAATAGCTATTTGGGTATATCACAAAGGAAAAGAGAATGAACATACAACATAGTAAAGAAGGATGTACATTAGGTCAAGCATACAACATAGCAGAAAAAATGATGAGCATACAAAATAGTAGAGAAAAGGAGGTTCATAAGAGCTACGATAATAAGGAAGAGCACATATAAAGAGGAATTTATTGTTATATTGTTATAGCAATAACAAGTAGCACAATTATAGCAACATCAAGTGCAATAGCAAATAGCACAATGTTATAGCAATAGCAAGATAAAGATTCCATAGCAAATAGAGAAGTGTTATAGCAATGAAGGTGCCATAATAGTAGTGTCATAAGCGGACAACCAGTAGAATGTAAAAGCATAACAACATATAGCATCATTGAGTAAATAAACTAAGATTTCAAGCAAAAATGTAGAAGTCACATATTTTGCGCCTAAGTCTAAGAAGCACCAGAGCAATATTATGGGTGTAGAAAACTGTAAGCATAGAAGCAACTAGCAAGTAAGGAATTCAAAGCAACCAACAAGTAAGGAAGTCAAAGCAACCAACAAGTAAGAAAGTCAAAACAACTAGAAAGTGAAGAAGTCAAAACAACTAGAGAGCAACCAACAAAGTGAGGAAGGCAAAGCATTAAATGCCACAATAGATAGCAACAAGAAAGAATTAATTTGCATTAAAATATATTGAGTAGGCAAGTGAATCAATGTTTGAGCTATTATTTTGGATTAACATTTTAGATGTTACAATAGAGGAAGGTAAAATGCTTCTTAAAATTTCTTATTGGGGCATGCAATCATCCACATTGATAATAATTATTGCTTGTCACATTTGAAAAGAAATCCACTTAAGCAATGAAGCAAGAACATGAGCGAGCAAACCAATGATTAAATTGCATCACATAATGAGGCATTTTAAGGTTAGAATATTTATTATTATTTAATGTTTTGGAGTTATAAGGTTCTTTGACTAAGAGTTATAAATGAAGTTTATTTAAGTTTAAACCTAGGAGTTATAAGGTTGTCTACTTCAAAGGAAATTAAATTGATTCATACTATGGATGAAATTATTAGAAATACATTCAATGAAGATAATAAAGAAATAGTGAACAAGTTAAAGATTTATTTTAAAAAGTTGGTAGATGATCTTGATAAAAATAAGAAATTAAAAAGATTACTAAGTACTCATGAGAGCTCAAAAATAGATCTTGTTACTACTAAATATCATTCTAATAGCTTATCCAAAATAAATTCTATCACAGAATCTACAACTACTTAGAATGTCATAGATTATAAAATTTTACAACTTATTTATAATGAAAATAAAGAAAGAGTAGCCTTAGTTGTACATAAATGGTTATGTTGCTTTATCAAGAAGACAAGAACTTGAAGCACTAAAAAGGATGGATAAATCAAATAAGATATATTCAATATGCATCTATTGTAATAGAATTGGTCATGAAAACTTATTTCAAAAACTTGTTTAGAAATTGAACACTTTGTATATTTTCAAAAACTTATTTCTAAAGCATCTTCTAACAATAAAGCAAAGTGTTCAATTTCTAAAATACAGGAGGGAAATGATGGCTTTTCAAGCCTTAATACTACCACAAATATCATAGGTTAATATCACAGGATCAAATATAATATAGCCACAAGATAACAAGGTCAAGATAATGGTAAGAGTAGAATAATATGAGAAAATTAATATGTAATAGAAGGCTTATAATATACCAAAGAACATTCAATAATATACAGTAATATGAATGTAAATAGCCTTAATCAACAAGTAATAAGCATGTAATATAACGTACAATATTAATTGCTCAAAATGTATGCAATCTTTATTAATCCTCTTTCTCTTACAAATATGATAGTGACTTTCTCTTTTCTTTGTATTGTAATTGTCATTTCCTTATGGAGTATTTTCTCCATAATATAGCCATAGTAGAGTGACTCTTTAGATACTCAATTTTTCCTTTCCATATACCAAGTCTCATGACTCTTGGCTTATCTACTTAACACTCGCATACTTGATGAACACTTGACTCTACAATATATGCAATCCTATACATGACTCTTGCACTTCTATAACTTGCACACTTTAATATAATACATGTGTGCACATTTTTACATTACATATTGTTCTCATACATACAAGACACTTGTGCACATAGACTCAACTTACACTTGAACTCTAACTCAGATGACACTTTTGCATTTCTTGCATACTACAACTTTACATGACACTTGTGCATTTCCTGCACATTCACACTTACATAAAGGGTAAATATAACTCACACTCTAAACTATAACTCAACCCTAATCTATATATGTATCATGAAGGTACCATGAGGATATATTAGTATGTACTAAATAATGTAATATACTCCAACACCCCCTCTGTATTACATTATTTTTTATTGAATATTTTAGTCTTCAATCATGGTCTTCATCTTCATGTTCATTCTTCAAGTGACCTTGCAATGCATGTGATCTTTTGCTTGAGCTCCATCAGGTTCATCTTTAGTTTCTTTGGATCAAACTTCATGTTCTTCAATATTTGTAGGTTCAAGATTATAAACTTCTTGAACTCTCTCATTGTCATAAGATTCTCACATAAGAATATTTCCTTTGCCTTTGCACTTAGATTGACTATGAAATATACCTACTTTGTAAGATAAGTTTAGAAAATATTTGATCCATTTTTATTTTTCTTGTTTTTTGAATGTTTTCTCTTCTTGTATTTTAGAAATTGTGCACTTGGATCCATTGTTAGAATATGCTTAAAAAACAAGTATATGAAAAAAATAGTCTAATCTAAACAATAATGCTCTTTCAAATCTTCTACAATATTTGTCCTTGTACCAACAAAAAATAGAAGAATGAGATTTTCTTCCATAATATTTACATGGATGAAGACTCCAATTTTGTTTTTTTCATGACTATTCCTATTACAATAAATGCATCTTGAATATATTTTTATTGCTTTATTCATCCTTTCTAGAATTTCAAGTTCATATATCTTCTTGGTAAAATAACATAACCATGTATGTACTTCCAAAGCTACTCTTCTTATTTTCCATATAGATAAGTTGAAGATGATGATAATCTTCAATGATTTTAATAGTTTCTGATTTTGTAGTAACAAGACTTAATGTTGGATCCTCAAAAATATTTAATGATTCTTCTTTTTTATCAAGATCATCTATCATATTTTGAAAATAAAACTTTAACTTGTTCATTATTTCTTCACTATCCTCCTTGATGTAATTTTAATAATTTCTTCCATGATATGCAAACGTTTGAAGTAAACAACCTTATATCTCCCTAGGTTTAAATGATTCAAAGTTTCTAATTTAATTCCTATGAAGTAGTAAACCTTATGTCTCCCTAGTTTTAGAAACTAATATGTAATTTTACAAATTTTCTCCTTTAAACCCCCCCCCCCCCCCCCCCCCCCCCCCCCCCCCCCCCCCCCCCCCCCCCCCCCCCCCCCCCCCCCCCCCCCCCCCCCCCCCCCCCCCCCCCCCCCCCCCCCCCCCCCCCCCCCCCCCCCCCCCCCCCCCCCCCCCCCCCCCCCCCCCCCCCCCCCCCCCCCCCCCCCCCCCCCCCCCCCCCCCCCCCCCCCCCCCCCCCCCCCCCCCCCCCCCCCCCCCCCCCCCCCCCCCCCCCCCCCCCCCCCCCCCCCCCCCCCCCCCGGGGGGGGGGGGGGGGGGGGGGGGGGGGGGGGGGGGGGGGGGGGGGGGGGGGGGGGGGGGGGGGGGGGGGGGGGTTATGTGTGAAACTTGATGGTGTGATTGAAGAGGATTTTGTGATAGATTGAGTTGAGTTGAGTAAGCTTTTGTGGAAGCTTACAAAGCAGATTGGGCAAGTCTTGGTGAAGACTTGTTGAGCAGATTGGACAAGTCTAGGTGAAGACTTGTTGAGCATATTGGACAAGTTCTAGAGAGAACTTGTGGATATATTAGTGTGAGATTTTGTGGAAGCTTACAAGGTAGATTTGAAACAAGTCTTTGAGAAGACTTGTGCAGAGTTGATTAATTGATTTGTTCAAATATTGAGTTAAGGTTTAGGGCAGATCTAGCAATGTTGATTTGTGATTGAGTCAAGCTTTGTGTTAAGGCTTGAGGACAGATTTGTGCTATATCAAAATATTATGTTTAGTATATATTTGAGGATATATTTGTGCTAGACCGAAGGACTATGTTTAGTGCATATTTGAGGATAGATATTGAGGATAAATTTATGCTAGATCAAAGGACTATGTTTAGTGTATATTTGAGGATAGAGATTGAGGATAAATTTGTGCTAGACCGAAGGACTATGTTTAGTGCAAATTTGAGGATAGATATTGAGGATAGATTTGTGCTAGACCGAATGACTATGTTTAGTGTAAATTTGAGATAGAGCTAAGAGTAATATTTGGAGGTGATAGAGTATAGAGGATGACAGTCTCTAGTGGATAGAGGTCCATTAGCTAGAGCATTGAGGATAGGTCTTTTGAGTGAGGACAAGAGTCTTCAATGGATAGAGATCCATTATCTAGTGCAATGGAGGCAACAGTTTTTCTAGAATATCACCAACCAGAGCAGAGGAGGAGTTCTCCTATGGATAGAGATCCATGAACTTGATTAGGGGATTGGTATCTCCTTTGGATAGAGGTCCATAAACATTGTAATAGGGAAAGGTTTCCCAAGAGATTTATTGAGAAAATTTTAGTGAAATATTTTCTCCATGGAGTAGCCCACATTGGGTGAACCACGTTAAATTGATGTCTCTATTGTGTATGGTGATTTATGCATTGCTTTGATTACTATTGTTGATATTGCTATTGATATATTGCATAATATTTATTGGAAAATAAAAAGTAAAAAGTGGTCTTATACTATTCACCCCCCTCTTAGTATAAGCTTGTGTTCTTCAATTGGTATCAGAGTAGGTTCCTTCAGAAGAGTTTAAAAACTTGAAGGAAAATCTTACAAGAACATAATGGATTCTAAGAGTGGATCCTCAGATAATTTAGCACCAGTGTTTTATAGAAGTGATTATATATTTTGGAGTATGAGATTGAAGATTTATCTAATGGCACTTGGCAATGAAATATGGGAAGTAATTGAAAATGGATACACACCACCAACTACTCCACCTACAGATAAATATGGTAAGCTTCTACATAATTACAATTCAAGAGCAATGAATGCAAAATTGAGAGGTTTGCATAGAACATAATTTGTTAAGGTTATGCATTTCAAATCAGAAAAATAAATTTGGGATAAGTTGCAAAGCATATATGAAGGAGATAAAAAGGTCAAAAAGGTAAAGTTGCAAAGTATCAAAGGATAATTTGAAGAACTAAGAATGAAGGTTGTTAACTCCATGCAAGGACTTGGACTTGAGGTTCAAGAATCTGATGTTTATGATAAGATCTTAAGATCTCTCCCAAAAAGGTTTAGTGAAAATATTTTAGCTATAGAGGAATCAAAATATGGTGATATTTTGACAAGGGATGAGTTACTTGGCATTCTTACATCTTTTGAGATGAGAATAAAAGAGGAACCTAATATCCAAAAATAAGTAGCCTTCAAAGCTACTAAAAATATAAAGGGTAAGAAGTTAGATTCAAGCAATGAGTCATCCAGTGATGAAGAAGCAAATTATGGCAGAAGGAACAAGGATCCAAGAAGATTTAAAGATACAAAATTTGTTAGATATTTCAATTGTGGAAAGTATGGTCACTATGCAACTGATTGTCAATAAGCTATAAATAGCAATGATGAAGAAAAATAGGATTATAAGAACAGGGAATCAAAAAAATATAGGTACCAAAAGAAAGGTAAGGATGGACAAGGCAAGCAAGGAAAGAAGTTCTTTCAAAGATATAAGAAGAGTTACTATGTAGAAAAGGCAAGTAAGTACTCAAGTGATAGTGATAATAGTTCCTCAAATAATGATAAATATGAAGTTCTATTTTTGACAAAAGAAAATAAAATAGCTAGGAAAAGGACACCAATAATCCTCAAGTGTTTTGGATGTGGTAACTTTGGTCATCTTGAAGATAGTTGTACAAAGATTAGTTTCAGTTTCAGTGATGATGAATATGAAGATACACTTGAAGGACCAAAAGAGAATATTCTAATGGCACTAGAAGAAGAAGGAGGTGATCCTATAGAAGATAAGTCAAAAAATAATGAAGATGTTTTCAAAGGTAAACAAATAGAGGAAGAATTAGAAATAAGAGGAGTTGATCTTGAAGATGAACTTATTCATGCTCTTGATGCATTAAAGAAGGTAAGAAAGCAAAACTTCCAACTTAAGATTCAGGTTCAAGAATGTGATGAAGAGAAAGGAAAGCTTATAGAGGATCTAAATAAGTCAATGGCTAAGATAAGAAAGTTCAAAGATAAGTTAGAAGCAAAGGTCTTAGAATGTGAAAGGTTAGAATATGAAGTGGCTCTACTAAGGGAAGAAATAAAAGAGTCTAAGGATAGGTTACACAGGTTTGGAAAGAGCTCAAAGATCATAGATAAGATGATCAAGGTATAAATATGATCAATAAACAAGAAAGGTCTTGGTTTTGAATAGGTACAAAAGAAACAAGAAGAGGAGTCAACCTCATATTTTGAAGAAGAAGAAACTTTAGAAGAAGACAGTGTAAGAGAAAGTGAGACTTCTAAGGATGAGTTGGACAACAGAAAGTTCAAAAAGGAAAGGAATAATGCACAAAAGAGGAATAGATGGAACAAGAACCAACACAAGGTAAAAGAGACTAAGAGATCAATGAGGTCAAGGCAAGGCAATTTCAATGGAAGATGCTTCTCATATCATAGGTTTAGGTACAAAGCTTCTCAGTGTAGGACACATGAAAGATAAGAATATGGGAAACTCATAAATAGACAACTATTTCAAGGGTATTGCTACTCTTGTAATCAATTTGGTCATAAGGTAATGAATTGCAGGGTTTGTGATAGGAATAGATATGGCTTCACCAGAATAAATTCTAAGATATTTGCACCTCCAAGGAATAATAACATTAAGTGTTATAAGTGCAATAATGATGGACATACAACAAAGTGGTGTAGAGCAAAAATTCCAGAGACAAGTAGAAATAAAAATAGAGAAATCAGAAGGATCATATGAGAAGGAAAGTGGACAAAGGTAAATATCAGTGCATGTTGGGAGTAGAAATACTCCCACCCCAAAATTAACCACCTCAAGAGGAGGTGGGGGAGGGTCTAAGCTAAGATTTTCATTCTTAGACTCGAGCCCCAGAGGTGACCCTTTGCCATTGATGACAAAGGGGGAGATATTTGAGTAAGGGGGAGAGATTTGAGTTAGGAGGAGAGCATTCAATTAGGAGGAGTAGTTTCTCAGGGGGAGCAGAACATGAAAAGGTAAAAGGAATGTTAAAAATAAAATGGGTTGCCATTAATGATAAAGGGGGAGATTGTTGGAAATATGAGCAGGATTTATTATCATTGATGTCAAGAGTTAGTTTTAGTGAGCAGGACAAAAAGAAGGGTGTCAAGGAGTTAGTTATGCAAGAAAAAGAGTGCTTCTAGACCTAAGGAAAATAATATTATAATACCCCTAATTATAATATTCAAGGTGGTCAGATGAGGTCTAAAGAGCAACAGGAAGGCCCAAGAAAAATAATATTATAATATTTTATTATAATATTAGAGGTCTAAGGTTGAGATCTAAAGATTAAATTAATTATAATAATTTCATTATAAATTAATTTATAATTTAATTTGATTAACTCTAAAGAGTTATTAAATTAATTATAATTTAATTATAATATTAGTTTATAACTTAATTTAATAAACCCTAGAGTTAGGGTTATAAAGTTATAATTTGAATTTTTGAATTAATCATATCGACATCATCGAAGACACCACATTATGCATATAAAGGAGGGAAGAGACCCAAGGCAAAAGGATCTATGATTTTTTATTATTCCCTGAGCAAATTGTGTGTGCAAGTTTTCATTGAGCAAGAGGAGGAAGAGTCCACATTTGACCCTTTTGGTAGGTGAGTGAAGGAACAAAAGGGACAAGGCACGAAGGCCTTGTCACCATCTAGCCAAGTGGGCTAGTGGCAAGAGGAAGTACCTAGGAACGTGAGGTCCTGTGTTCGACTCATAGAGGAGGTTGGTGTGCAGTATTTTGAGCACCAAGGACACCAAAGCCTTTTTGGATTTTGGCACCTAGGTGGAGGACAAGGTGTTGTAAGCACTTTATCCTTCCACATGAGTGCTTAGCTGACATGGCTTGGCTACCATGGCTAAGGTGTTGGAGGCACTGTGTTGTGGGATCGAATCCCGCAAGGAGCACTTTGTGAGGTAATAAAATTTTTGCTATAAATTGATTTGTGCTTCTAAGGTTGTATGGTGTATTTATGAGCTTAGGGAGATAAATGGTTGATAAAATTAAATAATTTTTATTTAATTATTGGGTGGTTTGAATTGTTTAAGAGTGGAGTTATAAGGTTTATTAAAAGATTTATTTTTATGTGTTTTGGTGAATGCTTATTTCAAATAAGGAGTAATAAGGTGTATTTGAGTTTGATTATTTTTGTAATTGAGAAATATTTCTGAGAGAGTGTTAGTGTGATATTTTTCATCTAACCTTTGAAATTGGCAAAGAAGAAAATTGTGTTTAAAACATGTTTTGAAGTCAATTCTTCAATAAACAAAAGGTATGGGCACATCTTCCTTGTGAGTGATTGTTGGATGTTGTGAATGCTAAGTTGGAGAGAAAAGGGTTGTTTGATAAGTATTATTGAGTTTGATTGTTAAAGGTTTTTTGAGTGAGAGTTGTTGATAAAAACCTTGTTTGATAAGCATTGTTGGAAATATTGAATGAAACTTCATATGCATGATTAGGGTTTGAGAAAGAACTTGAGTATCATTGTTATGTGAAGTTGAGAACTATCTTGAACTAGGGTTTGTGCAAGAACATGAGTATCATTGTTATGTGAGATTGTTTGATAAGCATTGTTGGAAATTATTGAGTGAGTGTTCATATGCTTGGACTAGGGTTTGTGAGCAAGGAGTATTTCATTGAGTGATCGATTGAGTAGAGTTGATTGAGCCTAGTCAAGTGGAAGTGTTGAAATGATAGTTCTAGTTCTATGAAACAAATTATTCTATATTCTAAATTGATTTGAGAAAGAGTTTGAAAGTGATTGAGCATTATTTAGAGTAAGAAGCATATTGAGTCTCTAACAATTCTCTATATGTTTTTGTGGTAAAAAGAGATTGAAAGTGATTGAGCATTGTTGTGAATGTGAAGCATATTGAGTCTCTAACAATTATCTATATGTTTTTGTGATATTGAACAAGATTATGTGTGAAACTTGTTGGTGTGATTGAAGAGGTTTTTGTGATAGATTGAGTTGAGTTGAGTAAGCTTTTGTGGAAGCTTACAAAGTAGATTGGGCAAATCTTGGTGAAGACTTGTTGAGCAGATTGGATAAGTCTAGATGAAGACTTGTTGAGTATATTGGACAAGTTCTAGAGAACTTATGGATAGATTAGTGTGAGCTTTTATGGAAGCTTACAAGGTAGAATTGAAGAAAGTCTTTGAGAAGACTTGTGAGTAGAGTTGATTGATTGATTTGTTCAAACCTTGAGTTAAGGTTTAGGGCAGATCTAGTAGAGTTGATTTGTGATTGAGTCAAACTTTGTGTTAAGGCTTGAGGATAGATTTGTGCTAGACTAAATGACTATGTTTAGTGTAGATTTGAGGATAGATATTGAGGACATATTTGTGCTAGATCGAAGGACTATGTTTAGTACAGATTTGAGGACAAATATTGAGGATAGATTTGTGCTAGATCGAAGGACTATGTTTAGTGTAGATTTGAGGATAGATATTGAGGATATATTTGTGCTAGATCGAAGGACTATGTTTAGTGCATATTTGAGGATAGATATTGAGGATAGATTTGTGCCAGACCGAAGGACTATGTTTAGTATAAATTTGAGATAGAGCTAAGAGTAATATTTGGAGGTGAGAGAGTATAGAGGATGATAGTATCTAGTGGATAGAGGTCCATTAGCCAGAGCAGTAAGGATAGGTCTTTTGAATGAGGATATGAGTCTTTAATGGATAGATATCCATTAGCCAGTGTAGTGGAGGTAGCAGTTCTTCTAGAATATCACCAACTAGAGTAGAGGAGGAGTTATCCTATGGATAGAGATCCATGAAATTGATTAGGTGATTGGTGTCTCCTTTAGATAGAGGTCCATAAACATTGTAATAGGGAAAGGTTTCCCAAGATATTTGTTGAGAAAATTTTAGTGAAATATTTTCTTCGTGGAGTAGCCCACATTGGGTGAACCATATTAAATTGGTATCTCTATTGTGTATGGTGATTTATGCATTGCTTTAATTACTATTGTTGATATTACTATTGATACATTACATAATATTTATTGGGAAAGAAAAAGTAAAAAGTGATCTTATAATGTTCACCCTCCCTCTCAATATAACCTTGTGTTCTTCATATTTTCCTTGGCTTTAATGTTATGACTTTTATTCAATGCTTTAGTTTCTCTTTGCATCAATGTTCTAGCTTTGGCTCTTTAGCACTTTGGCTTCCCTCTACATCAACATTCTGGCTTTAGCACTTTGGCTTCAAATCTACAACAATTTTCCTACTTTGGCTCTTTGGTGCTTCAAATTTGGCTTTGCAACAATGTTTCAATTTTAAATCTTCAATGTTTTGATTTTGATGCTTCTAATGAATGCTTGTGACTGATTTTTTTTATAGTAGGTTTTGGAGATAATCAATTATTGATAACTCTATAAAACTTATTCTCTTTGCTTAGCTTAACATCTTGTTACTTTGCATGTAACATTGTTGCTTTGCTCTAATAATTTATCTCTTACTCCTTGGTTTTGCTCTAAGACCTATAAATATCTCTTCTATAGTAAATATTTTTATTATCCTTTTAATCAATATAGGCTACCTTATTCTTTCAACATGACCCTTAAAAGGTCTTCTATGTTTAGCCTCTACATAATCTATTCTCTGAATATATCTCAGACCTTTTCTTTTCTCTGAATATGTCTCAAACTCTCCTATATACTAAATATATCTTAGACCTCTTTTTTATTATTCTCTGAATATGTCTTGGCCATTTCTTTTCATTGTATGTTTGCTTACAGACCTCTATCTATTAGACCTTAAGCCTCTTAAATTATTCTTTGTATTCAAGCATATTTTTCTACTCTATAAAGGGCTTCTCTTTTTATGTATAAGGGCCTCTTTTATTTCCACTTATAAGGGCCTTAATTATCTATATGGACCTCTTTCTTTGAAAGGTCTCTATTCTTCAATTATTTTCTCTATTTCAATATCTAAATCTTCTTAAAAACTTACAACTCTTATCCACTATATATACAATGCTTGAAGAAATATAAAGTAAGCTAGGTGCTTCTTTATCCTTCTTCAATAATGATATTCTCAATCTAATATTTGAATCAATATAAAGTAATTTGTGTGCTTCTTTATCCTTCTTCAAGAAATATATTCTTAACTTCTACTATCTTTTGTTTTGCTCTCTTTATCTTAGGAAGCTTTGAATGCTTTTCAATCCACTACAAGTATCTTCTCTTAGGAAGCTCTGAATACTTCTCAATCTGCTACTATATTTTCTTAGAAAGCTTTGAATGCTTCTCATTTTATTACTACTATCTTTTCTATATTGGCTTCTTGTACCACTGTCAAGGTCAATCTCTTTGTGATCTAAATCTTCTTTCTATTGCTTAATATATTAATATCAAAACTTTAATATTGTCAAGGTGACTTTGAATGTCCCTAAAATCTCTATCAATGTTAAGGTGATATTGAATGTCCCTATATCTTCTATCAATGTCAAGATGATGTTGAGTGTCCCTAAAATATCTATCAATGTCAAGGTGACATTGAATGTCCCTGTATCTTTTATCAATGTCAAGGTGACGTTGAATATTCCTTATATCTCTATTGAATGTCCTTGTATCCTCTATCAATATCAAGGGTTGGCTATGGCCCTAAATGATCAACTATCTCAAATTTGAATCACCAATTAATATAATTGAGTCCTAGTCTTCACTCGTTATTATTCAACCATGCAAATACTCTAGCTTTTCTACTCAATATGACCTTATAATAGAGTTTGAATCTCATTGTCTTCAAAGTGGATAGACTCTTAATCAACTTTATCAAACTGGATAAAATTGATTTTGAAAAAGTGGCTAAAATAAACTCTTGTCAATTTGGATAAAGTCTAGTGGTAGCTTTGATACCATTGATGACTTTTTAAGCCTTAATACTACCACAAATATCATAGGTTAAATATCATAGGATCAAATATAATATAGCCATAATATAATAAGATTAAGATAATGGTAAGAGTAGAATAATATGAGAAAATTAATATGTAATAGAAGGCTTATAATATACCAAATAAAATTCAATAATATAAAACAATATGAATATAAATATCCTTAATCAAAATGTATAAAGCATGTAATACAATTTATAATATTAATCGCTCAAAATATATGCAATATTTATTACTCCTCTTTCTCTTACAAATATGATAGTGACTTTCTTTTTTCTTCGTATTGTAATTGATATTTTCTTATGGAGTATTATCTCCATAATATAGCCATAGTAATATGACTATGTGGATACTTGACTATTCCTTTCCATATGCCAAGTCTCATGACTCTTGGCTTATCTACTTGACACTTACATTTTTTTATAATACTTCTTATATGCATCCACTATGGGGATTGAACTTGGGTCACATCATCGATAACTCAAGTGGCATCCTTGACACTTGCATATTTGATGAACACTTGACTCTATAATGTATGCACACCTATATATGACTCTTTCACTTCTATAACTTACATCACATATTGTTCCCATACATACAAGACACTTGTGCATATAGACTTAACTTACATTTGCACTCTAACTCACATGACACTTGTGCATTTCTTGCACATTCACACTTACATAAAGGGAAAATATAACTCACACTCTAAACTATAACTCAACCCTAATCTATAATTTACATATGTACCATGAAGGTACCATAGGGGTACATTAGTATGTACAAAATAGTGTAATATACTCCAATAGGGAAAACATTTTTGATAAAATATTTAGAAATTAAAGAAAAAATAAATGGATCATACATGGTCCAAACTTATCCTATAAAGTAATTAAGAATGAAGCACTTGATCTAGAAGTTCAAGTTATTCATGCACATGAACCTGATGCTAAATAAAAAGTTCAAGTAGTACATGATCCAGATCATAAAGATACAAAGCCTAAAGAGTTAAAGAATAAATATGAAGAAGAATTCAGAGCAGATCTCATAAAGACCAAATATGAACACAAGGTTCAAGATGATGAAGTAGATTCAAGAGAAGCAGAGGTTCCTAAAAAATGCAATATCTCTTGAATATTGAAGATAAAGACAAACACCAAGATTGAAGACTAAAGTCTTCAATAACCAAATAATGTAATATAGGGGGATGTTGAGGTATATTACATTATTTGGTACATGCTAATGTACCCCTATGGTACCTTCATGGTACATTTGTAAATAATAAATTAAGGTTGAGTCTATAGTTAGAGTGTGAGTTATATTTCCCTCTTTATATAAGTGTAAATGTGTAGAAAATGCACAAGTGTCATGTAAAGTTGTAATGTGCAGAAAATGCACAAGTATCATGCAAGTTAGAGTGCAAGTGTAAGTTGAGTAAATGTGCACAAGTATCTTATATGTAAGAGTGTAAATATGTAATGTAAAGGTGTGCACAAGTGTCTTAGATTAGGTGTGCAAGTAGAAGTGTAAGAGTCATGTAAATATATGTAAATGTTATAGAGTCAAGTGTTCATCAAGGATGCAAGTAGCAAGTAGATAAGCCAAGAGTCATGAGACTTGTCATATGGAGAGAAATAGTCAAGTATCTAAAGAGTCACACTACTATGTCTATATTATGGAGATAATGCTCCATAAGAAGACATATAGAATACAATTCATATATATTACTATCTTATTATAAGAGGAAGAGAAGTAATAAAGCTTGTATACATTTTGAGAAATTAATATTGTAAGTTGTTCTTCATGCATAGTACATGAATGATTTAGGCTACATTCATATTTCAATATAAAATGAATGTTATTTTCTTTATTATATAAGCCTTGATATACATATTAATTTTCTCATATTATTCTACTCATCATATTATTATCTTGACCTTTATTATTGTGGCTATTTTATATTGGGACCTCTATGATATTTTGAGAAAGCCTGTGATATTTTGTGGTAGTATAAGGCTTAAAAATCCAACAATGAACCCCATCCAAAAATCATGATTTTAATAACTACATCATGATTGCATTACTATAATATTTTAATAGACCACATA
>JAQPPZ010017164.1:3090000-3328958 GCA_028583015.1 Wollemia nobilis
TGTGGTCAAAGAGATCACAGATCGGGATATTGCAATGGTTTCAGTGATAGTGAAGATGAGATGACACATCAAGGAAACAGGCATGGTCAAAGAAATCTTGAGAGTTTGTTTGCTATAGAAGATTATAATGATCTTAGTGACAGTGAAGATGAAGAAGGGTTTTTCTATGGGATAAGAGAAGTAGAAGAAGAACATTCACTCCAAACAGAAGAAGTTAAACAAGAGGATAATATCTTAGTTGATCTAAAGGAAGACTTCAATGTTATCCATGAGCAACTACAAGAGGTTAAGGAAAATCTAAAAGAATTGAGATGTTCCATACGTGAGAAGTTTGATCCATCACATGACTCAAAAGATCAAGATATTTTCACTAAGAAGGAAACATGTATTTCAGAGGCTATAGAGATGGATGCCAATTTGCTACTTGACACAAATAAAGAGAAAGAAGAGGAAGATTCCAAAGCACCAAAGGTCTCATATTTTAGGTTTGGGGAATCACACTCAAAAGGAAAGGAAGTGTTAAAATATGAAAGCAAGGAAGCACCTAAGATTTGTGAGGAAAGTTCCAAAGTTCCTATGGCTCCAAATATTCAGTTTGGTTCTTGTTTTGAGATAGGTGAATCAAGTTCAAAAGGAAAAGAAATTCTTGAAGAGAAAAGCAAGGAAGAAACTAAGGAAGAAGTTTTAGATACTACAAAGAAGGTTCAAGGATGCAATGCACAAGTTGAAAATGATCATAAGGATAATGGTCAAGAAAGATATGAAGAACCAAGGCATGAACAAAGGGCTTTTCAAGGACATTGTTTTTCTTGTAATAGATTTGGACACAGGGCTATACATTGCAGGATCCATGGATCAAAGAAGTTTGATTTTGCTAGAAGGAACTTCAAAGGAAGAAGGTATGGTTTTCAGGGACATTGCTTCTCATGTAACAGGATTGGTCATAGAGATTTTCAGTGCAAAGGAAATGAGCAACATGGTTTTGGTTTTAGAGCTACACAATTCAGAAGTCATAATGGTCATGAAAACAGAGCTTCACAATATAGGGTTCAGGAAAGGAATGGATATGGAAATTATTTTAAGAATGAATTCAAGATATGGGCACCATCCAAAGGCTACAATATCAAGTGTTTTAATTGCAATAACTTTGGGCATATTGCAAAATGGTGTAGGACTCAATTCCAAACAGGTTCAAGGCAAGAAGGTCAAACAGGTTCTAGACAAGAAGATCAAGTAATTCATCAAGAGAAGGATATCAGAAAAACATGGAAGGAAGTTGATAGAGGAAAGAAACAAAGTAATATGGGAGTAAAAGTACTCCCACCCCAAAATTAATCACCTCAAGAGAGAAGGGGGTGAGGGGGCTAAGCTTAAGAGTCATATCTTTTAGCCCCATAGGTGTCCCTTTTGCCATTGATGTCAAAGGGGGAGAGATTTGAGTAAGGGGGAGAGCATTGAGTTAGGGGGAGCAGCCTCCAAAGAGAGTATTGAGTTAGGGGGAGCAGCCTCCATAGAGAGTATTGAGTCAGGGGGAGCAGCTTTGATTCTCAGAGTTGGTTTTTGCAGTGATTGTGGTGATTTGCATTAGAGGTGTTGCCATCAATGACAAAGGGGGAGATTGTTGGAAATTTGAGGTAATTTGAGGCATTTTATGTTGTCATTGATGTCACATGGATCACATTGAGTTTTGGTGGCCAAAATATTTCATAAATAAGCATTTATGATATTTTGGAAAGCATGGCTATTTACAAGGTTTTTGTGAAAACCAAGGCAGGAAAAATAAAAGGTTTTATTTAAAACCATGGATGGCAGATTTGAAATGGGTTTTTCTTAAAACCCAGGTTGGCTTTTCGTTTCATCGAAAAAGGTGCCCCGGTGAAGGAGATAATTAATTTTAAATATTTAAGTTTAAATTTTAATCATTTAAAATTAAAATTTAAAATTAAAATTAAAATTAATATTTTATTATTGTCGATGTCAAAAAGGAGGAGGCAAATAATATTAAGTCATAGCCGACGTCAAAATAAAAATGTGGGCATATATAAATATGCCACTAAAATTTTTATTTTCCCTAAGTCCTCGATGAAGATAATCCGTTCGAAGCGCTAAGGGAGCAGAAGTGTCGTATTCATTTGAAAACCAGCGAAGAGAAGAGGGAACAAAGGTAAGGGAGGTTCCTTACCTATCACCATAGGCGCTTGTGGCCTAGCGGCAAGAGGAAGGCACGTAAGGTGTTTAAGCACCAGCAGATCCGAAGTTCGAATCCCGTCGACGTTAGTTTTTGCAAGGTAAAAAGGGAGAACCTTTTGCGCACGTGGTTTTTGAGGGCAAGTTCGGAGGAAGCAAGAAGGAGGTCTTGCGCTCTTGGTTTCTATGTGAGCGGTTGGCTCACGTGGTTGTTGGCACCATGGTTTGAGTGGTGCAGGGGCAGTGACAGGGGATCGAATCCCACTGAGGTTAAAGGCAAGTTATTAATTTTTCCAAATATTTTATTTTTCTAAGGTTGCCCTAGGAGAGATAAGGTTTGTGGTGCATGTTGTGAAAAGGAAATATTTCTGGTGATTTTCCTTTTAGAAGTATATCATATTATATATCGTTGGAAAGCTTATTTCGAGGGCTATTTGATTATTTTGTTTAGAAGGAGAAATAAGGTGTACATAAAGAGATATTTCTATTTTTGTAAAAGGGTTCAAGTGAAGGTTGTTTTGTTCTTTTCAAAGTGTGTTGAGTGTGGCAGATTTTCCAAAGGGGTTTCTTCATCTTCATAAAAGGTATGGGCACATTCTCCTATTGATTGTCTATGGTGGTTGATTTCTGAAATATCATTGGAGGGAAAAGGATTGTTTGTGGTTTCCTTTTCGAAAGTGGTTGATTGAATGCTTCAAGGTTTTCTGAATTGAGAGTTGTGTTTAAACCTTGTTTTATAAGCATAGTTGTTGAAGCCCATTGGTTGTGAAAGAACTTGAGTTAGAAAAGAACATGAGTATCATTGTTATGTGAGATTTGTAATTGAGCATTGTTGGAAACATTTGAGTTGGTTGATACATACTTGGACTAGGGTTGTGTGAGGAAGAATTGTCCCTTGTGGTGATTAGTTGAGATTGAGTTTAGAACATATTGAGTCTCTAACAATTCTCTTTATGGTTCTATAAGACTTGGGTTGAGTTGAGTTGAATAAGCCTAGTCAAGTGATGTGTGAAGTGATTGTTCAAGTCCTATGAAACAAACTATTCCATTATTCTATTGATTTGAGTTGAGTTGAGTTGAGATTGAGCCTAGAACATATTGAGTCTCTAACAATTCTCTTTATGCTTCTATGAGTTGAGTTGAGTTGAGTTGAGATTGAGCCTAGAACATATTGAGTCTCTAAAAATTCTCTTTATGCTTCTATGAGTTGATTTGAGTTGAGATCATTGTGGATCATTGTTGTCATCCATTGAAGAGTACATTGCCATTCATTGTTGAGTTCATATTTGAGCTTTGCCTTGATAGATTTGTGGATGAGATTTGAGTGCTACTTGAGCATGATTGATTGAGCCTTTGAGAAGGCATTTGTGGATAGTTTTGAGAAAGATTTATGGATAGATTTGTGGACAGATTTTGGGCAAGTTCTTGGTGAGCTTGCTAGAGCAGATTTGGACAAGTTCTTGGTGAGCTTGCTAGAGCATATTTGGGCAAGTTCTTGGTGAGCTTGCTTGAGCAGATTTGACAAGTTCTGTGTGAGCTTGTTAAGCAGGTTATGTGTGAGCCTATTGAGCAGGTTCTTAGTGAGCCTATTGATAGAGCTTTGGAGGTGACAGAGTACAGAGGACAGAGTCTCAGTGGATAGAGATCCAATAGCCAGCATAGTTGAAGATAGATCTGAGTGAGGAGTCTTCAAGTGGAGAGAGGTCCACCATTCAGTGAAGTAGAGAGACAGAGTCTTCTAGAAGATCACATAGCCAGAGCAGAAGGGGAAAGAGTTCTCCTATGGAAGAGATCCATGAACTTGAGATTAGGGGATCAACATCTCCTTTGGACTAGAGATCCATAAACATTGTAATTGGGAGTGATTCCCAAAGAGATTGATTGAGAAAGTTTTAGTAAAATATTTTCTCCGTGGAGTAGCCCACATTGGGTGAACCACGTAAATTGTGGTGTCTCTATTGTGTATGGTATTTTGTGCATTGCTTTGATTACTGCTATTGATACTGCTATCTATACACAACATAATATTGAATTGGAAGAAAAAGTAAAAAGTGGTCTTATACTTGTTCACCCCCCCTCTCAGTATAAGCTTGTGTTCTTCAAATACCTCCAACACCCCCGATAATACATTATTTGGTATGAAGGTCTTCAATTTCTTAGCCTTTTCTTGATTTTGGTCTTAATTCTGGTACTCCTTTAAATCTGGGGATTGAATATGTCCTTTAGGGTTGATAACTATAATTTTTATAAGAAAATTATCACAATGATATATTTCATTGATATTTTCCTTGTTATTATCATAATTCCATTATTGAGCTCTATTGCATGTAGATTTATCATCATATGTATCAACATTGTTTGTACCCAAAATTTTCTTTTTGAAGGAAATAATTTGTTCTAATATGTTGTAAGTCATATCTGCTACAACCGATGTCTTTCAGCATAGGTTTGTTTCCCAAACTCTTAATCAAGTCTTCTTGTCTTTGGTTCTTGTTTTTATAGATTTTAAAAGTAATGTTATATACATTATCATACCTATATCAATGGGTAGTATAATAGCAATTTTAGAGTTTTCATGTTCTTCAGTAAGTTTTGAACTTAGATATTCGTAAAATATTTTAAAGTTTTCATCTTTGGCTTCTCTATAAATTGAGTATAAGTCCTTTAATTTCATTGATATGTCTCTTTGTTCATCAATATTTTCCATCAAGTGTTGTATGCGGAGTTTTAGACACTTCAATATTTCTTTACTTTCTTCAAGTAATTCATTCTAAGTATTTTTTTCCATGGTAATTGATTCTTAGAATAGTTATTCTCTTCTATTTTTGAAATTCTTATTGCTCCAAAATTTAAAAATCATTTTCAACAATTAATTCAATTTCTTCATACCATTTTTTTGTCTCCCTTCAAATTCAATCAATAAATAATTCAATTCTTCAAAACAATCAACAATCAAATCAAATTAATCAATTCAATTTTCCTTTCTTATATCTCCCAAATTTAATCAAGAAATTTAATTTCTCCTTCCAATTATTAATTCAATTTCATAAATCATTAATTCAATCCGTTTAAACTATTTCCTTCATCAAATTAAATTCCTTCAATCAATTAATTTTATCAAATAATTAATTCATCTCAATCATTCAAATTTTAATTAATTCTTCTTATCACTCCACTTTAATTAATTCAATCACTTCTTGTTACTCCAAAATCAAATAATCAAGTGGTAATATTGAATTTGAATTTGGATGAGGAAAAACTACTTTGCTAGGGTTTGATAAAGAAAAACTGCTCTACGGGATGGCAGCCATTTCTAGAGGAGGTCTAAAAAATTGAAGAAATGTCGTGATGGCATCGGGTCCATCACAAAGAGTGCATGCTCATGATATTTTTTCATTTGAAAATGACTGGAAAGAACAGGATTTCCCAGTGCATGTTGGGAATCGCTTATTAAAGAACAATGGATGTTTGGAACGATGTGAATCCAGGCCAATTCTAGTGGTTCAACCAGACTCGGTGGCGGAATATGTGGAATATTTAACCAAACATGCGCTTATTAGCAAATTTTTGGGCATCTAAATTTCTCTCCCCTTTGTGGAGGCTTGGGTTAGGAAGACTTGGAATCCTGAAGGCGACGTGGAGGTGATGCTGAGTGCGAACAACTATTTTATGGTGGTTTTCTCTTGTCTTGCAGATCGCAAAAAAGAATTTGAAGGGGGTCCTTATTTCTATAACCAAGAGGGACTCTTTCTTAAACCTTGGTATGTGGGTTTTAACCTATCATAGGAGCGGTCGTCACGGGTTCTAGTATGGGTTTGGCTTCTATGGCTCCTATTGGAATTCTGGAGAACTGATATCTTGCATAAGATTACCCTTCTTCTTGGGAAGCCGGTTGGACCATCACAATAGACAATGGATAAAAAGGTAATCTTTGTTTCCCGTATCTCTGTTGAAATTGATTTAAATAATCCCATTCCAGATTCTATTGAAATACAGTTTGGATCAACTACATGGGTTCAAAAACTTGACTATAAAGCTCTTCCATTTCATTTCTAGATTTGCTGTGAATATGGCCACCTGTAAATAAAATGCCCTAAGTTTACCTTGTCTATGGCTTCAAATCCTAGGCCCTCTCGATCTGGAAAAAATTTGGATAAAGGAAAAGCCCCGATAAAGGAAGGGGAACGGGATAAGGAAGGCTTTGTTCCAGTAAAAGCCCGAAACAGAGGACGAAGGGCAAACAAAGACCATAAGGATATCCAGCCATATGCACTACTCAACCATTTTGAAATATTAGATGATCTTTATCAGTGCATGGAGATACCTGAAACATCACTACCTGATGCAAATATAACAGGGTCAAATAAGATGTCTCTTCTTGAGGTGGAACTTATGGAATCAGATCTAGGGGGTTTAAATGAAGAACAAAAGGCTTTGGATCTGAGTATAGGTGATATGGTTGGATCTAGCCCCAGAAGGGAAACTATTTTGAAAAGTGGTACATATTTAGTTATGCCCTCTCCTACTCAAGCATTGATGCAGTCATCCTTGGACTGCAAAACTCCTACGGTGTTGGGATTGCAACAAAAAATAATTAAAAAAAGTTTTTCGGATAAGAATATGAAGGTGGGTCGAAAGGACCAAGATAAAATTAAGTTAATGGGGGATACTTTGGTGGAGTCAGGCTTGGTGAGAACATTAGACTCCCATTTTTCAAACCCCCAAAAATGCTTATCCTTTCATGGAATGTAAGAGGGTTGAACATCATCCCCAGAAAAAAATTTATTCATGATTTGGTTCGTGTACATTCTCTGGATGTGGTGTTTATTCAGGAGACTAAATTGGTTACTGATAGTATGTTCAATATTAACCCCAAGTTGTGGATAAGGGGACAATGCCAGTATATTGGTACATTTGGATATGCTGGTGGCATCACTTGTTTATGGGATTCGTTTAAGATATCCTCTCTTACTTGGATTTCTAGCAGATGGTCTATTTCGATGATCGGGCATGATAATGAATCTGGTGAAACCATCCTACTTACAAATGTGTATGCTCCTGTTGATTACAATGGTAAATTAAATTTTTTGGAGTACATTTTCTTTATGAGAATTCTGGCTCCCCTATACCTATGGATTTTTGCTGGAGACTTCAACTCTATCACTTGTCTAGAGGAGAAACGTGGTGGGGTTAACCGTCTCGAGCCTTTTTCTTCTGTCTTCAGTGCTCATATCCAGGCCTTGAACTTGGTTGACATCAATCCAGATAATGGGATATTTACTTGGCACAATAGAAGGTGTGGGGAAGCTTCCATATCAAAGAGACTAGATAGGTTTCTGATCTCCAGTTATTGGATGGGTAACAACATAAGTGTTAGTTCTATGATTCTTTAGGGTAGGGGATCTGATCATTGGCCTATCAAAATCTTTGCTCTGGAGTTAGGGCTAAATAATAACCCTTCCTTTAAGTTTCAAATTATGTAGCTTCATGATCCTAAGCTTCATTATTTCATGCAAGGCTGATGGACCACTGGAAAACCTCCTCATGGCACCGCTATGTATTCTTTATGAAGCGACTACAATTTGTTAAGCATAAATTGAAGAGATGGAATAGACTGAATTTTGGGAACCTTTCCTTGGCTAATCTGGTAGCTCTTAGGAGGGTGGAAGAAGCTTCAAGGAATATTAGAGATCAGGGACTCACGAAGGAGCTTCTCGTTGAGGAATTTGAGGTTGCAAAAGACCTTGGTAAATGGGAATTAAGGGAAGAAATTTTTTGGAAACAAAAAGGTCAAGCAGATTGGCTTCAGGAAGGGGATAGGAACACAACCTTCTTTTATAACTCATTTAAGGCTCATCGTAATGGTAACCTGATTACCTCTCTTATGAATTCTCAGGGTGCCCTACTCTCTTCTTTCAAGGATATTTTAGAATATACTAAGAGGTATTTTTCCTCTCTCTTCAAGGAGGACTCCCTCTCATATGATGAGGATGAAAAGCTTATTCTAAATTGTATTCCATCGATTGTTTCTAGAGAGATGAATGAGCACTTGATGGGTCCAATTTCCCTTGAGGAGTTGGAAAATGTTGTATTCAGGATGAAAAAATGAAAATCCCCAGGTCCATATGGATTCTCAATTGAGTTTTATCAAGAGTTTTGGGATTTAATCAAATTTGATCTTCTAGAGGTGGTTCCTGAGTCCCAAAAGAACAAAAATATGCTAAGGGCCCTAAATGCTATCTTTATGGTGCTTATTCCCAAAAAAGAGGGAGAAAAATCCTTGGATATGTTCAGGCCTATTGCTCTATGCAATGTTGTGTAGAAGATCATCACAAAAATTATTGCTGAGAGGCTAAAGATATGGTTGAGAAAAATCATCTCTGAGGATCAAGGAGGGTTTGTTGTTGGCCGACAAATCCTGTATGGGGTTGTTATTTCTACAGAAGCTATTCACTCGATGGAAATTTCTAAGGAGAAAAATATGTTCATTAATTTGGATATGGCCAAATCTTATGATCGGGTTAGATGGTCCTTTCTTCAAAAATTTCTTGTGGTTTTTGGATTTTAGGAGGAATGGATTAGATGGATGATGATTTGTGTTTCTTCTTCCTCATTCTCTGTTCTTGTTAATAATGAGCCATCAGAGATATTTGAGGCCTCAAGGGGATTGATTCAAGGAGATCCTTTATCTCCTTATTTGTTTATCATTATGGTGGAAGGGTTGGGAATATTGCTCAATTATCAAGTCAAGCAGGGTCTCATTCAGGGGTGGAAGTGGGATAGTAGTTTGCCACCTCTTTCCCACCTTCAATTTGTTGATGATACTGCTTTGTTGGGAGTTGCCACTATCAAGGAAGCTGGCAATATTAGACAGTCTCTTGACATATATCTTGGTGATTCTGGACAGTTGATTAATGAGGACAAGTCTTCTATTTTCTTCTTTATTACCCCTCCTCTTATTCAATCTAGGATTGCTCGTATTCTAAGATTCCAGGTTGGGACTCCCCCCTTCATTTATCTTGGTATTTCAATTTCATCTCATCCTCTACCTAGATCTTCTTGGCAGTCTATGCTTGATAACTTTAGAAGGAAGGTGAATCACTGGACTTTCAGATAGCTATCCACTGTAGGTAGAGTTTTGCTTTTAAAATTTGTTGTTCAAGATTTACCCATTTATAGATGTTTTGTACAAATAGCTCCCTCTCATTTCATCAAGGAAATGGAAGCTTTGTCAAGACAATTTTTATGGTCTGGAAAACTTAATCAATCTAAATGGAGTCTGGTTAGATGGGATTCTATATGTAGATCGATGCAAGAGGGAGTCCTTGGGTTGTGACAAACAACTCTTTTTGGACAGGATTTGGCTGCAAAACTTTAATGGAGATGGTGTACCTCTCAGGATCATATTTGGGCTAAAATATTATCTTGTAAATACTTGAAAGGTATTTCTGAGGTTGAGATCCCTAGAGTCAGCTTGGTTGGGAAAGGTTTAGTTATCTGGGATACTCTGAAAAGAGGATATAATTTAATCAAGTAGGGTTTGTTTTGGATTTGCAATCAGGGATCAGATGCTCTTTTTTGGGAGGATTCTTGGGATGGCCACCCTCGTATCTTGAATAAATATCCCAGGTTACATTCCCTAAGAATTTATTTCTTGGAATTGGGTTGGTCTCGTGTGGAGGACTTTAAAAAAATCTAGTCTTTTGAAAATATGAAGATGTATAGGTGGAAATATCCACAAGAATGGCCCGAGGGGGGACTGGCCAAGGACAAAGAGGATCTTGCTCTTATTCTTATAGGGAGACCCTGTTCTTCATTGAGGGGTAAATATATTTTGGCTTGGAACCCTGATCCCAATGGAACTTACTCGGTAGCCTATGGTTATCAGGTTCTTGATAAGTAAAAGTACGGGAGTCTTCCTGTCACATTATGGAAAAATGTGTGGAACAAATTTGCTTGGCTGAAATGTAACTTCTTTCTTTGGATGGTATTTCGTAATAAATGCCTCACTTGGGATAACGTGAGGAAGAGGGGATTTTAGGGTCCCTCTTTTTGTGTCCTTTGTAGTAAGAATGAGGATGACTCTTTTCATTTTTTTTTTCAATGCTCCTTTGTTAGATACATTGGGCAGCGTTGGTGGAGCGCTTGGAACCATCCATATTTTCATGTGCTATCCCTGGTGGAGTTTTGGAGTAGTTTAGGTAGACCTCCGACCAAGGCCCCCTTCCTTTGGGTGGCTTGGAATTTGAGCCCTTCTTGCATCATCTATCAGATTTGGCTTGAACAAAACTATCGCATATCTCAGGGCAGTAATTTGGCTATTCAACATATTTTGCAAAGGATCATGTGTATGGTTCAGGAGACCATCCATAGAAAATGTGATGTTGACCCTCTTTTGGATTCTAGGGAGGAGAATGTACAACAATCCCTCGGTCTCTTTGGGGATGGTGTGAACTCTTCTAGCCCTAGCAGGGTTCCTCAGCTCAACAATAAGGTTAGGAGATATGGGAGGTGGAGGCCACCCCCTAGAGGAGTTTTAAAAATTAATACTGATGGATTGTCCAGGGGTAATCTTGGACATGCTGGCATTGACGGTGTTGGGAGAGATTCTGTTGGTGGTGTCAGTTTTTTCTTTTCCATTTATAAAGGTGTTCACTCCAAAAATTTTATGGAAGCTCTTGCAATTCTTGAGGCCTTGCAAAGGGGGTTTTCTCTTGGCTGGCGTAGGATTATCTACGAGTCTGACTCTCAAATTATGGTTAATATTTTAAATAGTAAAATTATGGAGGAAGTTAATTGGTAGTTGGCCTCTGTAGCCGTTCATATTCTCAGAATGAGTTAAGAGTTCGAATTTATATCCTTTGTGCACATTCCAATGGAATGGAATGTGGTTGCTAATTACCTGGCCAAAAGTACTTCTGAACTGTTGGATCCTTGGATTATCAATCATTGGGAGAGTCTCCTGTCTAGGGACTCTCAACGCCTGTGGGAGTTGATCCACAAGGATGTTTAAACTTAATGTGGTTTGTTCTTGTTGTCTTCTTAGGGTGTCAATATAGTCTAGTGGTTTTAGCCTGTTTGGTTATTTATTTGAGTCCTGGTTGGAAGCTCAGTTGTACTCTATAATCCAGAATTTTATCAATAAATTTTTACCCCTTTATTTAAAAAAAAAATTAAATAATCAAATCAACCTTCTTATAAATCCCAAAATAAATCAATAATCAAATTATTAACTTCTTATGACTCCTAAAATCAAATAAATCAACTCCAATTTATGCCTAGATTATTAAATAAAGGTTTTAAATTTTACCTTTACCTTAGGCACTCATCTTAGGAAAACATCTTTTGAGGATGCAAAAATTATGTCGTGCGTTAGGACTATGCTCTTCAAACTGTCCCTTTGATTTGAATGTTTCAAATTCTACTAGTGGTCAGTGTTGACCATCCACACATTGCTTTCTTTGTTCAACATTCATAGAATGTTATCCCTATAGATGTTTTGTCCTCTTGTCCAAGTGTTCTACTATTCTAAGATGCTTGCCATGAACTACTCTCTATGTTCAATGTTCATAGCTTGTTATCATAGCAGATATTCTATTCTTTTGTCCAAGTATTATGCTATTCCAAGGTGCTTACTCCTCTCTAACAACACCAACATTATCTCCAACAACTCAGGCTACATGTTCCTTCAACTTTGGCTATATTCTCTTTATGAATCTTTCTCTAATTTATTCATCCAATAATATCCTCCAAGTCAGGCTACACTTTTCTCCAACTCTACCTGCTCTCAATTCTAAGCTTTGAAAACCTTCCTCTAATATTATATCTCCACTCTCCAAGATTCAATCCTCCAGCATTCCTTTAGAATTGCTCGATATCACTCCAAAACCTACAAGCTTTTTTGAGGCTTTTATCCAATCTCCTTTATTTTGCTTTGTTCTCTTCACATTAGCTCTTCTCAAATCTGTGTTCTCTCCATCCTAGAAAGCTAACTAATATGATTTTTATACCATTATTAGCAATATAATATTATTATTGCAGGTTTAAGAACATTGTAAAATAAATAAATCAATCAACATCATCAATATCAATATCAATGTCATTCATCAATAAATATCAATATTTGAATAAAATCATACTTACATCTTTATTGCAAAACTTAAGCAATGCATAAAGAAAATCTTATTCAAGTTACAAATTAAATAGCTTTATCTTGGTATAATTATTCATGAGACTTTTCACATTACATGACTCTTGGAATTTGCTTTCCTCAAACGCATGGGAGAACTTGACTTTTCATCTTCTTTATTACATAACAAGTCCCACATATTACATAAATATAAAGTATCTCATGATTGCATATAACTCCCTACTTCTAAACTTGACACATCACACTCATAACTCTTCACTTTCTAACTAGACACCTCACACACTTAAATATATGACACATGCTCACATCTACTAACTTGACACATACTATATACATAAAATCAAATCCACACCCTAATCTAAATATTTATGCTGAGACTAAATAATGTAATTCTTCCAACAATGAGGTTAGTTTTGCAAAAGTCAAAAGAGGGTCAAATGCTAATTAATTTGAATAAATGTAGCTTTATGAAGAAGGATTGGTATATTTATGTTTTTCCATATCCAAGGATGGTTTACGGATGGATCCAACAAATGTAAAAGCTGTTGTGGAGTGGTCATCGCCAAGGAGTATTTTTGAAACTAGAAGTTTACATGGTCTGATATATTTTTATAGAAAGTTCATCATAATTTTTTAGTGTAATTTGTGCTCCAATCACAGAAACGATGAAGGGAGGTAGACATGAATTCAAATGGATAGACATAGTGGAAAGGAGTTTTCAAATATTGAAGGATAAAATCACACAATAACTTGTTTTAGCATTATTAAAATTTAGAAAGTTTTTCAAGTAGATCATTATGCAATAAAAACACCATTAGAGGAGTATTGAGCCAAGAAGGTAGACCCATTGCTTATTTTTATGAGAAATTAAATAATTCCAAGAAGAAATATCTAGTTTATGATCAAGATTTTTATGCCATTGTATAAGCACTAAAGAAGTGGAGATATTACCTATTGCCAAAGGAATTTGTGTTATTTGTGAATCATCACACTTTGTAGTTCATTAATAGTCAAGGTAAATTAAACCAAATACATATGAAATTGGTAGCCTTCAAAGTTACTTATTTGTTTTAATACATAGAAGTGGTAGTTCAAATATGGTAGTTGATGCCTTGAGTAGAAGAAACTTGTTGATGAGTTTAATGGGGATTAAAGTCATAATTTTAAATGCTATAAAAGAGCTTTATGATAATAATTTGGACTTCAAATAATCTTGGGTAGCATGCAATACCCTTATTTTGGAAGATTCATGGCTAGATTAGTTTATCCAAGAGGGATTATTATTCAAAGGACACAAATTATGCATAATACGAAGCTCAATGAGGGATAATTTATGTAGTGTTATAAAGTTTGTGTCAGGAACCTACTATTAGAAATAAACTCACACAAATACTATAAATTAAGCATGAAATAGTAGAATATCACAATGTAAAAATTAAATGCATAATTAAATGATCTCACAACAACAAAGAATCACAAGCCTCTTTGATGGGGCAACCTCCTTCAAAACTTTTATTAATTTACAAAAAATATACATTCATTCATGGATCTAAGTCTTTTAGAGACACACTACATGCAACCCTAACCCTAAGCTCAAGAGTTGGCTTACATGAAAAGTGCCACTCAAGCTAGAATCTTCTATCAAATAGTGGTTACATTCTTGATAATTGTTACATGAAATGGCTTCACTCATCTAGGCGTCTTACTTGCCACATACCACTACAAAATACTACAAAATAACATTATAAGGGATCTCCCACGTTGGAAGTGGGTCATTACAATAATCAGTTGAGAAATTATAAAATGGTGTTATGATGGGGTTTTAACATGCCCTTCCCCTTCAAAAATGTTGTCCTCAAAGTTGTAGATGAGGAAACCAATGTTGTAGTTGTTGGAGGGATTCCCACATAGCATATTTTGGCTATAATGCTCACCACTGAACAAGAACCTTAGTGATGATACAGTTGCAAAGAGTGTGTGTCTTACGATCGAAAATATGGTCTAGCTTGAGAAAAATAGAACCCTATTTATCCAACTCAGGTAAAGAAAATTGAACCTATACATGATTGCTTAGTACCTTCTTGAGAGGATACATGAAAGATAAGATGAATCTTGGATGTAGACAATAGGGTCAATTTGTAGGCAATGGTACCAATCTGTTGTAAGACTTGATAGGGACCATAATATTTGGTAGCGAGATTTTGGAACCTTCACAACTGGAGAAATGACTATTTATACAACTGCAAGTGGAGGAAGACCATATTACCAACTTCAAAATTGTTCTTTGTATGATGTTGAATAGTTTTTTGGTGCATCCAATTTTGGGCCACTTCTAAATTTAGCTTTAGTTGATGGAGGACTTCGACATGTTGATGGGGTGTAGTGTCAACAACATGGACTTTAGAGTTGTCTAGAATATAGGAGGAGGGTGTTGATGAAGGCTGACCATAAACTGCTTCAAAAGGAGTGGCCTTGGTTGTAGTGTGATAAGAAGTGTTATACCACCACTCGACCAAGGGAAGCCACTTCAACCACTGTGTAAGATGATTAGAGGTAAAAAAATGAAGATAGGTCTCCAAACATTTATTGATAATCTATATTTGATCATTCGTTTATGGATGATAAGATGAACTCATTTTGATATGAACTCCTTGCAACTTAAATAATTCTTTCCAAAAATTACTAGTGAAGGTAGGGTCACGATTGGACATAATGGAGGTGGGCATGCCATGAAGATGAAAAATAGAATCGAGGAAAACTTGGGCGAATATGGAGACCATGTAAGGATGGGAGAGGGGATAAAAATGAGCATACGTCGTGAGATGATCCATTACCACAAAAATAACTAATTTACCTCCTAATTTAGGTAAACCTTCAATAAAGTCCATGGAAATATTTTTTCAGGCTTATTATGTAATAAGCAAGGGTTAATACTTCTCGGTGAATGCATTGTTTCTTCTTTCATTCATTGATAAATGTCACACTCGACCACAAAATTCAGAATGTCCTTCTTCATACCCTTACAAAAAAATTTTACTTAATCCTTTCAAATGTCTTAAGGAACCCTGAATGGCCTATAGTGGTTGAAACATGCATTTCCATCATAATTAGTTCCTGAATTGGAGATGTACGAGGGACAAGGCATTGGAGATAGCACAAATATTGCCAATACCAATTGTACCTTAGACAAGATGTAGGCTCTATTTGAAGTGAGGCAACCAAAGTTTATACTTTTGAATCCTTAAGTACCTCATCTCACAGAGGATTTAACCATTGTGGTATGGGCACAAAAATGACACATAGCATACTTTAAGCCTCAAATTGGTAAGAGAGAGCATCCACCATAATTTTCTCTTTACCCTTTTTATAGGTAATATCATAAGCATATCACATGAGATTAGAGATCCACTTTTGTTGTTCGAGTGTAGAAACCTACTGCTCCAGGGAGTATTTAAGAATTTGATAATTTGTTTTAATGGTAAAATGTCACCTAATGAGATAAGATCACCAATGAGTAATCGCATGCAAAATTGCAAGCATCTCCTTAGCATAAGTTGATTTACCAAGATTTTTGCTTCAAAGAACTTTACTAGTGAAGGCCACAGGAGGCCCTTCCTATATCAACATATCTCCAATACCATTGTTGAAAGCATCACTTTCAATTACAAAGGACTTGGGAAAATTAGTTATTTCTAAGATAGGAGTGGTTGTCATAGCATGCTTCAAATCAAGGAAATCTTACTCAATTGGACTTTTCCAAGTAAAAGAATTCTTTTTTAACATTGTTGTTAAAGAAGTAGTAATTTTATCATAGTTGTAGATGAATTTGCGATAATACCTTGTGAGGCCTAAAAATCCACGAAGATCCTTTAAAGTGTGAGGTTTCTTCCATTCTTGAATGGATTGAATCTTCTTAGGATCAACTTTAACTCCATCATTGGTGATAATGTGTCCCAAATACTCTATTTCAATCAACCCAAAAGAACACTTGGACATATTAGCATAAAGTTGATGTTGTGCCAAAAGTTGTATTCTAGTCCACATGGATGAGGTGCTCTTCCTAAGAATGACTATAAACCAAAACATCATCAAATAAAAAAAAATGAATTTACGAAGAAATGGGAAAAAATATTGTTTATGAGGCTTTGAAAGGTGGAATGTGATTGGTCAAGCCAAATGGCATAATCAAGAATTCATAATAACCCTCATGAGTATGGAATGTTGTTTTGGGAATATCTTCATCCTTGAGCCTGATCTAATGGTACCATGAGTGAAGATCTAATTTTGAGAAAATCATATCCCCATGCAACTCATCAAATAATTCATCCACCACAATGATATGAAACTTATCCTTATTGGTGAGCTTATTGAGCTCACAAAAATCTATACATAATTGCCAAGAGCCATCTTTCTTTCGAACCAATAAGACAGGATAAGAGTAAGGGTTGTTACTCGGCCGAATGAATCCAGCTTTTAAAAACTCCTAGACTAACTTCTCCATTTTTTACTTAAGCACATGAGGGTATGAGTACAACCTAATGTTAGGTGGTACACTTCTAGGTACCAATGGAATGATATAGCCATGGGACCAATGTGGTGGAAATTATGATGGTTCGACAAAAACTGCATTATACTTTGTCAGAACCAGTTTCAAATCTTCTAGAATTGGGTCCACCTCTAAAGTAGTTAGTTAAATTACAAATTTCTAAGTGACCCCATGATAATATGTTTTCAAAAACTTCTCCATATGGTTTGAGCTGATAAATTGAGGAGGTCTTGCTTGTGAACCACAAAGAGTGTAAGACCGTCCATTCTATGAAAATTGTATCCATAACTCTACAAAATTCCATGCAATGGTTCCCAACATACCTAACCATTTATCTCCCAACACAAGATCACATACCCCTAATTGAAGAGCAAACATATCGATTTTGAGTTCAAAATATCCTATTTTTAATTTAAAATTGCAATATTTTTCTTTGTAAGGCAAAGTATTTCTATTTGCCACCATGACCTTAAAGGAATTACATGTGTGTATGTAATAATTAGCCTACTTGGCAATTAGAGGATCAATAAATATGGGTGTACTTCTAGAATTGATAAGGATTGTAAGACATTGGTCTTTGAAAAACCCACAACTTTCAAGGTTTGTGGAGTAGTAATCCCTACAAGAGCATGGATGAAAATTTTCTCTTATGGTTCTTCATGTCTCTCATCCTCATTTTGAGGTGGTTCAACCGTTGGTTCAACTTTGTCATCACTTTAGTCACTACTAATTGGGTCTTCTACATCTATTAGAAATAACTTCTTTTGGATACACCTATACCCTCAAACATATTTTTCATCATAATTGTAGCACAAACCTTGAGCGCATCAAGAATCTATTTCTTAAATAGTCAAGCATTTATGGGTAACAATTTTATGTTCATTATTGGTTTGGAACTTGGGAGGAAAGGAGGGTCTAGTTTGTGGAAATTTAGATGTCCTCCTTTGAGCTAAGAATTTTGATTTGGCCAACCATGCTAATCTTATGGCCTGCATCATTGTTTACAGTTTGAACATTTTGACCTCAGCTTGGAGATCATCCTTCAGGCCACTTATGAAATAACTCATAAAAACCCTTCATTCAGCCAGTTGGTTTTGTTAGCCAAATTTTCAAATTGGGTCTGATAGTCTCAAATTGTAGAGGTTTATCAAAACTTAGCTAGTGCTCCTTGAAAGTCATCATACTCACTAGGGCCAAAGTGAGTGAGTAATTGAGACTTAGAGACTTCCCAAGAGGGGTTGATAATCGTGTGTTGTAACCACTGGTACCACTGTAATGCTTTCAATTCAAATTTAAAAGAGACCATAGTGATCCACAAATATTTAGGGACATTATGAAGTTTAAAAAATGATTCGCATGACATAATAACCTATTTGCACCCTTTTCATTGAACTTAGAAAAGTCTAATTTGGGTATCTTAAAGGGAGTGTCTTTGTCAAGGAAATTTTGAAGGTCTTATTTGTCCTACTAGATGTCTTTTCCATGTAAATATTCACTATTACGATGCTCAAATACCTTTGGACCATCCTTAATTTCTGCCTCAACATCTAAGAAGTGACCTTCAAAGTTGGATTTGGATCTGAGATGGTCACCTCTTAATTTTTGTACATCATCCTGTACACCATGGATCATATCAAGAAGTTGACTAAGTTGAGAGTTTATGTTCTCTAGGTATTGGGCCTGTTCAATGTCCTTTTGGTATCCACAAGTACCTCCAACCATTTTGGTGTGTTTTGAGCAAACCCAACTGACTTACTAAAAATAGAAGTGTGATTTCAGGAGTTACAATTTATAATAAGGAGCCCAAAGAACTGTTTGGGTGCTATATATCAAAATTATTAACTCAAAAAAATGGTCACAGTGAGCTATGTACCCCAACATTGATTTTGGACATCCTAGATTTTTTGTTACTATTGTTTTGACAAGTTTATTGGTGTGGTCAAGTTTTATCTAAAGTTTGGGTTCAAAAGTTAGGTGTTGTGTTGACCAACTATGCATTGTCTATTATGACTACTGACCACTCTTGATGCTGTACTATCACTTATACTATGAATACTAACAATATTCTATGGTTCCTTATACTGATATTGTCTACTCTATAATTACTAATTGTCACAGATATTGTTACTACCACTAACAATCCTAACTCTGTGGTTCCTTGTACTACCATTGTATGTTCTATTCTATCATGGATAACTCTATAATTATGGACTATTACAAACAATTGTTATTACCAAGTAATAATCTAGATCTAATTGTTACTAAAATAAGACACTTACAAACTCTACCTTGAATGTTTCTATTTAGTTTCCTAATTCTTTCCTTTGTGCTGTAGTTTATTTTGTGATAGAGAAGTCTCCTCTGTATGCTCAATTTTTATGGAAAAATTTATAGTTGTAGGGTTTACAAAGACATAAAAAACATTGTTTGCAGGTGGACAGAACCAGGTATTCTAAGCCAGAGTATGTAATACCCATAGGTCTTTTGTTATACCGTAGTGATGAACAGTAGTGCTCAGACCAATATTTCAAACCACTACTCAAGGAGGATTCCACACATTCCTTTAAGCACAATACCTGTCTCTTTGATAGTATGAGAGGGTAATATTTTTGGATGTTGTGTTCGATGTACTATAGATAATACAAGGCCAAAACAGTTTCATATGGCTAAAGGTTTTTTAAATCCTATATGGTCTCCCTAAATACACGAAGATACATGGGGGCTCAATTTCGTACATGGGTGTTGTCTAAGGCCTAAGTATTAGAGCTTGATCACCCCTCACTTCATTAAACGCTTTGTGAGCTATCTAGCTTAGCCAATACTGACAACTCCTCCACAATATTTTAAAACCCCCGACACAAGGTTTCTAACCTACACAACTATTATAAAAAAAAGAAAGGATTGTATTTTTTTTGCTGGTTTTTCTCTTTTTTATAAATAAAGGACAAATAGAAAATAAAACACAAGAAAATTATATCTAACAATTAGAATGGATGGGCAAAAATTATCGTAGTCACAACAAAATTTGGCCTTGGAAAGCGCTTTGATACCACTTGTTAAAAACCTACAATTAAAATTAAACTCACTCACACAAATACTGTAAATAAAGTATGAAATAACAGAATATCACAATGCGAAAAGTAAATGCAGAATTAAACAATCTCACAACAACGTAGACTTGTAGGCCTCTTTAAAGGGGCAACCTCCTTCAATACTTTCATTAATTTACTAAAAGATACATTCATTCATGGATCCATGTCTTTTAAAGATACACTTCATGCAACCCTAACCTTAAGCTCAAGAGTTCACTTATATGCAAAATACCACTTGAGCTAGAATCTTCTACCAAATAGGGGTTACATTCTTGATAATGATTACATGAAATGGCTCCACTTGTCTAGGTGCCTTATTTACCACATACCACTATAAAATATTACAAAATAAGATTATAAGGGATCCCCTATGTTGGAAGTGGGTCATTACAATAATCAATTGAGAATTACAAAATGGTGTTAGGATGGGGTCCTAACAGTCTATCAAAAAGAAGAAGCCAAAACATTGGATTGTGTCATCCATCACCAATACCGGAAAGACAATAGGAAGACATAAATATGTCATTGGATTATCTTGAACACAAAGAGGTAATGATTCCATTTTCATTGTTGTTGATAGATTTTCAAAGATGGCACATTTTATACCTTGCAGAAAGATAAATGATGTCACTCATATTGTTGATTTGTTCTTAAAAAAAGTTGTAAGATTGCATGGTTTGCATAAAAGTATTATATCAAATAGGAATACTTAGTTCGTAGGACCTTTTGGCGGATGTTGTGGAAGAAGTTGGACACAAGATTGAGTATGATTAAAAAGTAATAGTTTGATTTTATATTTCAACAACTTTTAAGGTATATAGGATTGCTTCTAAGTTTTGATGGTTTTGATAAGATATCCAAGTCTTGTTAACATTGATTTTTCTTTTATTTATAGGTATAAAGGTTTGTTGAAAATGTTTCCATTGTAATTTAGATTATTTTAATTTAAAGTACGAAGGTTTAAATTATCTAAAAAGTGTAGAAAAATTATTTAACTTTTAAATTTTAAAAGCATATGTAAGATGATGTTAGATAAAGTATTAGAGATACGTGGTGAAAAATATAATGTATGATTAAAAAATGATAGTTTGATTTTATATTCAACAACTTTTAAGGTATTAAAGGTTTGATTTTTTTTAGTTTTAATTTGTCTTTTAATTGTATAGAGTGTTGCAAAATGCTTTTAATTTAATAAAAAATTGTTATATGTTTAATTTTTATGAGGAGATTAGATTTTAATTATATATATATATATACCACTAGTTTTAAAATATCATAGGTTCAATAAAAATGTCAAACTATTTATAATTTAAAAATATAGTGGTTAAAATCAAATAACATTGTCAACTGGTTAAATTTCTTAGCTTTAAGGAGAAAACTCAAGTTCAAACTTGTCAAACTATTGTAATATTAATATATGATGTAATATGAATAGATCCATTTCAATCACATATAATGGACTTAAAAAACTAAACAAATAAAATGGTTAGGAATGTAAACATTCAAAATAAAATGACATATGCATATCTATCAAATGTAATGATATATATATATATACACAAATATCATTATATAAAATTAAAACTGGTTTCACTTATATTGCATCTATCTTATACCATATAGTATATAATATGATATTACAACTTGATATATTCGTAACTATCAAATGTTATTATATGGTTTGTTAATATGTAAATCTATACAAATACAAATACTCTTATGTAAAATTAAAAACTAAAACTGATTTCATTTTTTTTGTGCACAAGCTCACTCACACACCATGCTCCGAGGGCTGGTACTGATTTTACTTGTATTGCATTTACCATATAGTGATATTACAACTTGATAGTCGTATGATATAGTTTGTTAAAATACCATATCAATGCAATGACTAATATTACATCTTATCCACATAAAAACATTAAATTTAAATCTTCTCTTAACCTTCTCATTGCAATATTAAACTTAAGTTTCTTTCTTAACTACCATTATATGAATATTACAATACACATTAATGTAATCACTAATATTGCATCTTATCCACATAAAAATATTAAATTTAAATCTTCTCTTGACCTTCCCATTTAAGTCTCTTACTTAACTACCATTATGTGAATGTTAAAATAAGATAATGATAGATTAATAAAGTATCATATATGTAATTTGTTGTATACTACGATAACTAATGAAATTTTTTCAATCCTTAAAAAACATGTAATTAATATTTTATTCAATTTTTAAAAATAATTTAAAAACGTATTTGTCTAAGTAAAAATACACTTTCACATGTATATTCGTTTAACTGCCCTCGTCAAAATTAAAAAATAATATTAATACAAAATTAATTATTTATTAATATATTTAAAAAATATGATAACTGTTGTAAACAAATATGACTTTAAACAAATCCATAACTTCTATGAGTTGCGTCTCCTTTAACTAAAAGAAAGTTCAAGAAAGATTCGACTGTTGGTCTTTTGCCTCTTAAAAGCCATTGTTTGTTCACCATAAGATGAGTGTAAAAGCATTATAAATAACAAGAAGAACATGCAATAAGAAATCAAAAAGACCAAGTACTACTTTAAAAACAAATATGTTAAACAATGTCAATAATATCCGATGAATCAATAAGCTATATAATGCACCATTAAAGCCATTACCCAGTTACCCAGTTCACTAAAGGATAATTATCATCCATGAAAAAGCTGATTCTTCTATCATGAAGAAGAGATTAAAAAAACTGGACTTTCTTCGCCGATCCACCACTCTCCAAGCTTGATTATAGGCCATTCTTGCCTCTATATTATGTAAAACACATAACTCCATGACAAGCCATTTTTGAAGGCCAGTCTTCAATGGTGAGGGTGAGGCTTCTTCACAATCAGGACAGGACATTTTGCATGGTGTGCACAGTAATCACTCACACTCCCCAGAACAGCCCTGCCAAAAAAAAGAAAAACCAAAGAAAATTTGTGTTGTTAAAAATGGGTTTTGATCTCCCTGAACACTCCCTAGACCTGCACCTGCAGACCGCGTGATCATATTTCATGCTTTAATGATCTTCTGGGAACACATTTTAAGTCCTCTTTTAAGATAAGGTTTACCCAAAAGGAAAAAAATAAACCCACAACTTATAAAACATGCACCATCATGAAAATCTCAAATCCTTTAAAGTCGTATCTGTTTGATTAAAAAGGCATACCTTTTGATAATACCATAGCCATGACTCCCAATAACAAGAAAATCTGCTTCACAACTCTTTACTGCATCACAAAGACTCTCTCTTGCATCTCCTGATACAATTTTCTCTTCCACTTTAACCTGAAAGAAAATGAAATAAAGAATTTCAAGCACATTAATTCAAATTGATGCCAGTCAGACTTGCCCAATTGTTGCCTAGTTGTTCTCTAACACGGATTTCATATGACTGTCATCAGCATTAGGTCTTAAAAAATCAGGGTTAAGTTGTAAATCTTTGTAAGACACACAGATATCAAGGACAAGGAATTATGCCCAACTTATGAAGAGCCACTTTAGACAACTTAAAACAGTTACTGTCAGACAGGGCATTGGTCTTCAAAGCCAACTTTGGAGGCCTTAAAAATTGAATTACATGTGGGAAAAACAAATCGCTTGAGTGCAATTTTTAAAGCATATATTTTCAACAAAAATATAGGAATCTGGAACCATGGAATCAAAGTTATAGCCCACCTCCAATTTTGGGCAAAACATTTAGGAAAGATTTTGCTTTCATTAGTTCTTGCTAAATGTTGTAGCTATATATTGGACATTTGGTCTGCATGCTGCTCCACACCAATGGTACACTTAGGGGAATCAGTTTGCACTAAAGACCTTGCTGTGAAGCCATAAGAATGAATTTGCACTAGAGACCTTGCTGTGAAGCCATAGAAATGAAGTTGCACAAGACCTTCCATAAGGAACTTAGAAATGTGGAGTTAAGAAATCATGGTCTTTCACACACTGAAAAACAAAAACTTGGCAATAGACACACATCCTGTGAATCTAGGAAAGGAGAGTTGTACTAAAAAATAGTAAATATTATGCAATTTGTTGTTTTACACTGAATGTAAAGGAGAACTGTGGTTCTAATAAGCATTCTGGATATTTCTTCCAGTGATTGAGTACACTGGAAAAAATTGGATATTTCTTCTAGTGATAACACATTAGAAAAACTTATCTTGTGTCCAGACAAGGAATCCTCTGTGTATGTGGGCAAGTTGATCTTTTTATAACTTGGCTATATTGTACTTGTGTATTCCTCTTTTTAATATAATAGTACTGTGTATTAATCTTGACAATTCGATATAAAGCAACTGACTATAAACATCCATGATGCAAGTGGTTACACCATAACTCACCTGCCGTCCACTGCAAACATCCCTTGCCTTCTTCATAACATCTTCAGCCGCCTGGTCTTCATACGTCTCCAAAGACCGAAGTACCTCAGGTGTAATGCAGCCTGCTTACACCCACCATAAGAAACAATGGGAGGAGGAAAAAATATTAAAATAAGTAAAAAATCTTGCACACACAATCAAAAATCAAAAGCCTTTTAAATTCAATTGAGTAAACAGAAGTTACAATCAAAAATCAAAAGCCTTTTAAATTCAATAGAGTAAACAGAAGTTTTAAATTCAATAGAGCAAACAAAAGTTTTTAGACCTAGAACCATTACCATTTGAATCCATTAAAAAGGAGGAAAGAAAAACATATCCCTTTAATCAAATCAAATCCATTTAATCAACAAAGGAAAAAAAAACAAAAAAAAAACTGAGCATTTACAGCAACAACTAAAACCATTTGAATACATTAAACAAAGGGAAAAGTACATCCACACCCACTATTAAAACATCTCAGAATTAACAAACAAAAGAATGAAACGTCTACACTTACAGTCAAAAAAAACCATATCTATTTCCCAAAACAAAAAACATTAACAAAATTAAAATAAAATAGAACAAACACATATATATACATAATTTTGTACCCACAATCAAACCAGTGAAATTCTATTAAAAAAAAACTTAGACTGTAGAACAACAACAATATTCAAAGACTTCGTATTTTCACAGTACAACTTCATATTTTCACAGTACATATACTGAAAATAAATCAATTTGTGTAATACCAAACATCATATGAAAATTAAAAACATGATATTTTTAATCATCCTCCGTCATCATTATTTCAATTCTATTATGTTCAGTATTACACTTCTATTTATGTTATGTTCAGTATTTCACATACCTGAACCTGTAGGAGGAGTCCGCTTAACGTGGCAGAGAACAAGGGTATCACTAGTAGTGGGCTTCAGATTGTCCATAGCCCATTGCAATGCATACATACTCTGCTCACTCTCATCCACTGCAACCAAAAAATTTCTTCCATGGACACCTTCCATTGTACTTCACAAGAAGCAAAACTGAATTGACTCTACTCTTTTGTTGAATTTGGATCAACTCAATCTTTTGCTTTGCTTTGGATTGATTGTTGAGAGAAATTGAAGGTGGGTGTTGCTTAAATAGGATTTTTCTAGACCACAAAAATTTGGAATTCCAGTTCCAACAGACTATTATTCTGTGGGTGTATGTTCTTACGCTCCGTGCATAGTTTAGTTTTGAAGTGTAGTGAAGAAGTCTTTCTACATATAGTGACTTGTGGCTTTTAATGCAGAACTGAAGGCTTTTCATAGGAAACGGCTTTTAATGCAGAACTGAAGGCTTTTCATAGGAAACGCTTGCATGTTTTGGAGTGACACTGCTACTTTAACAACTGAAAAGCACATTTTCCTGTGTAAAGTTGTAAATTAAAAATTAGAGATACATTCTTACAACTCTGTCATGTATGATGGTGCACGTGGCAAAGAAGTTATGATCTAAAACGTTGCAATCGAATTTATAACATTATTGCATTACTAGATAGATCTTTCACAATTGGATTTTTTTTTCAATATTATGGGTGCAATTTGTCACTCGTTTACTGACCTTTGAAACATGGCAATCTGAGAAAAAAAGGGGCCAACTTATGGAAAGTGATGTGTTTACATACATAAGTTGTTGTATTGCATCAATAAATGGAGAGCATGCTTACTTTGTATTTTTTAAAATATATATATTTTTTTTATTGTTAAAAGTTAGTGGATTGATAAAAGTGTGATTGATCAAGTATTTATCAAAAAAGATTTAGGTTCAAATCTTGGAGGCAGGTTGTCAAGTTAGCAAAGGTGGTAGTATTTTTTGAATCTTTTGAGTGCACTCCAAGTCAATGAAGGTATGATCCATGGTCTTCATCTCAAATCAGGTCAACAACAAAAAAACAAATAAACTTGTTGAGAACAACACCTGTAATTTAAATCTTATAACCAACTATATTTTGTCTTTTTCTCCTGTCAAATGGTGTATCACGCTAAAACTCTTGCAATTGCAATTAAAGTTGTATGATAATGGGTAACAGCAATACTAATGCAATTGATGTTGAGTGATAACGACACACCATGAAGCTTTCTTAAAGGAGCAAAATTATAATAATACTAAGTGAGCTTTGAAAAAAAAAAATACGTGATTTTGTGTGTTTTTATTCTAGGTGAAAGATGTTTGCAAAATTGTATATATTTAATGGACTTGCCTCAACTCTTACTTCGAGGTGATGTATCCCCTGTCCATACCCATGGTTTTGTGAATCCAGGAAACTGGAACATTCTTGTGTTACCTGGAATGGTACAGTCTTATTGACTGCACTTCAATTCTATCCTCTCTAATGGAACTAGAAGTTCATTTTCTTGAACAGCAAGCAATCCAAAACAAATCAAGCCGTGCCAAATAGATAGGACTAAATTTGAATAGTTCTAAAATTCCAAACAGCACCCTGTTGAATCTCCTAGTGAATTCCGTAAAAGATGCCATAAAGATAGGAAAGTGAGCACGGCAACTAAACACTCCTAACTTTTAGTAGGACATCACCTTTTCCAAAAAGTAAGGGTTTAAACAATATGGAGGGAATGTTGCGGGCTCAGAACAAGGAAAGATTCAGTAGAGGATAAATACAATTAGTTCAAACAGTTCAAACGGGTCCACCACTGTCACTTTTGTGGAGAATGAGGTGGTTTTGGCTGCTTTTTATCCATCCGATTGGGTGGAATGTCGGACCCTCCATTCAGGACTGTGCATGGATCCAAAAACCCCACATACCCACAGAGTCCAAATCCGTTGAAAAGGTGGATTTCGAAGGTTTGAGAAGTTTCGAGATTACCGTGGTCTGAAAAAATCTTATTTAACCAATACCCTCTTTCAATTCTCCCTCAAAAAATTTATTTGAATCAAGTCCCAAGAAGAGGAGAGTGAGGGTGAGTAATCCAAATTCAGTAAGGCAATCAGGGTTTGATAAGAAGTTGAATTGGATGGAGGGTGTTAGAGGAAGAAGAGTTTTGGTTGCAGTGGATGACAGTGAGCAGAGTATGTATGCACTGAAATGGGCTGTGGATCATCTGCAGCTGAGTTCTAGTGACACCCTTGTTCTCTGCCATGTGAAGCGCCTTCCTGTGGCTTATGGAGGCCTTGGAGGTCCAGGTATGTGAAGGAATTGGTAAAGTGATCTGATATTTTTCAAATTTGTTTTTGTAGTTACTCTAAACCCTCTTTTTAATTCACAAAAGAAACTTAAGTTAAATTTTTTATTTTATTTTATAATACAGTTATTATAAAATTATTATAATGTCTCAATTTTATATAATTAATTTAATAATAATAATATTTTATTAATAAACTTTAGAACTTAAGCTTTTTATAAATTATTCTATATATTTTTTAATTTGGCTTTCTTAAATTCAAGTGGTTTTAATTGCAGATGCATTTTGGTTTGTTTTCTTTGAGATTCAATACAATTTTTTTTTTTTTCTTGGTTTCTTTTGAACCGTTTCTGATCCATTTTGATTGTGGTTATAATCTCTTTCTCTAGCTTTATGTTTTTTATAATATTTCTTTTTTTCCCCTCCTTGAGTTTCTCTAAAAAAAATTAATGGTTTATTTGGTTGAATTGGTCCTAATCCGTTTTAATTGTGATCATAAAATGGTTTTGATTTTGTGTTCTAAATGATGTTTTTTTTCTTAAATAAATTGAAATTATTTTGGTTAGTTCTGATTGTGGGTGTGAAAGGTTATCCCTTCTGAACAGATTTGTTTGTGTTTGTTCTTTGAAAATAGGTCCTCATTAAATAGGTTTAATGAAGAATATTTTGAAAGTTCAATTACAAAAAGTTTGAACCCAGCAGAAATGGATTAAAATTTTTAATAATAAATTTCCCCATTGAATTTACATGGGTGGAATTGATTCTAGGTGTAAAGATTTTATTATTTTTATGTTTCCCTTGTTGAATTCAAATGGTTTTCATTGAGGTGTGTATGCAGCTGTTGTGCTGACACCTGAGGTAGTGGTGGCTTTGGAGAAATATCAAGACCGAATTGCCGAGGACGTTATGAAGAAGGCAAGGGAGATTTGCAGCGGAAGTCATGTGAGTTATAATGTAACCCCATTCTTGCAATAAGTTGCTTTGAACAGAAGTTGGAGTACTACATCAATCGAAAATACGATTTTATTTTGTGAAATTATATTGCGAATTACCAGAGTTGAGTATTAAAAAGTTCAATTAGCCCATATCCCTTAGATTCCCTTATGTATGCAGTGAAATAGTTTCAGCTGGTTAACTTTCAGTCATATTTGGGCCATTGCAATTTCTAAGAATAGGAATAGGAAATATGCATGCAAACTGATCATATCAATAGTAGCTCTCTTAATTTAAGTGCAAAATAATCCAGTGCAGTTTGAATACCAAATATTGTATTATGCAAATTTTTAAAACCAAAATCATTATTAAGTAGTGTACTTTTATTTGCAGACACATTGTCCAATAGAACACATATCATACTCCTCTTAAACTTGGGTCAATTTACAAGTGGTTTTGCAGTAAATTTCTTGTCCCATAGAATGCATAACATCAACAGTCCTGCACCTTTTAGGAACTGCAAGATGGACAAAAGGATGTTAAAGGTCAATTTTTTTTGGAGTTATAGCCTAGACAGCATTTGAATTTTACTTTTACATTTCTTTTGGTCATAAATCTAGCCTTTCCTATTATTTAAAATCTAGCCTTTCCTATTATAATAGAAGGAAATGTACCAATGCATTCTTAGCAATCTGTTGTAGCTGCTATCTCCAAGTCCTTTCACTGGAGGAGCAGCTCCTAAATGTTGCAGGACTAGCCCCATCCATGGCACTTCTTAAAATCAGTGATTTCTCAATTGTTGGTCCATACTCTTAAATGGGCATAACTTTGGTTCATTGTTTAAGCATAATATTAAATGGCAGTAACCTCTAAAATTGCTTCTGAAATGCAGTGTATGAAAATTACTTTTATTGGGTGTGGTAAGAGGCTACTCCCCCGTTAAGAATAAAGCCTTAGTTTATGATCTTTGTGTGTTTCCAAAAGATTATATTTTTCATTTTTTTTTTTTTCTGAAGTCCTTTAATGTTACAAACTCTGTCTTCTCAGACTGGGGAAGTTCCACATCATCAATAGATAAATGCTTTTTCTATAAATACTTCACAATGAATTTACTCATGAATAGATTAATGGGTTCTGGAAGTACTTTACATTGAACTTAGTTTAATGGGTGTTTTAACTTAACATTTACTTTTGTTTTGTATTATTAGGCAAAAGTGGAGGAGAAAATTGTATCAGGAGATGCAAGAGATAGTCTGTGCGAGGCAGTAAAGAACTTTGAAGCAGATTTTCTTGTGATTGGGAGCCATGGTTATGGTGCTATTAAAAGGTATGTCTCTGCTCTATTCTATTTAATTAAAGAGATACAACTGTCTTCAGGAAGATGGAATAGAACCCAATTTCTGACTTAAAAAACTCTTGTTTATCACAGGGCTCTTCTGGGGAGTGTGAGTGACTACTGTGCACACCATGCAAAATGTCCTGTGTTGATTGTGAGGAAGCCTCACCACCACCATTGATACTTCATAATAGTCTGTCATTTAGTCCTTTATTTTACTTAATATATTAGCAAACAGGGCCCATTTTCAGGATCCCATTTTTAAGATATTATCATTTTTCCTTGGTATAAGGATAATTTCCATGTTTTATTTTGCTTTATGAAAAAATGACAACTTGAATGAAATCATAAGTTGGGAGAGAGACTGTACAAGTGCAGTGGAATTATAACTAGACAAATCATGCAATGAAAATAAGGGAATGTGTTCTAGGTTTGAGAATTCAAATAGAGGGTGCGCTCTGTTTTTCTCTTAAATAAATGACATGGATTTTTTTTTCTTTAAATTGGATTATATTTTGATTGATAAAAATAGTTTTTAATGAAAGCAATAGTAAAATAATTTTAATTTATTAAAAATATTATAAAAATAATATTAGTATGAAAATGGAAATCCAGAAAAAGTAAGTTGGTAAGCTTAAATTGACGGTGCGCTCTGTTTTTCTCTTAAATAAATGACATGGATATTTTTTTTTAAATTGGATTATATTTTGAGTGATAAAAATAGTTTTTAATGAAAGCAATAGTAAAATAATTTTAATTTATTAAAAATAAAAATGGAAATCCAGAAAAAGTAAGTTGGTGGAGGTGGTGTTTTTAGAAATAGCAAGGTAAAATTCTTATAATCATATGGACCTTCAACTAACAACTATGCAAAGAGGCTGAGCACTTCTTACAAGGGATTACAAGGGATTAAAATTGCAACAGAAAAATGATGGAAATATATTTTAATTGAGGGGACTCACAAATTATTATCAATGCTATTAAAAAAAATGGATGTGGAGACTGGATAAAAAATAGTAGTATTGTTGATGTTCATTATCTATTACTAGAGGCGATCTCTTGGCATTGTAAGCATATTTATAGAGAAGGAAATCAAGTAAGAGATAAATTAGCGAATTATGGTGTTGATCTTCATCCCGATGAATTCTAAATTTTAGAAGGCAATTGGCCAAGTGAGATTTTATGTCTTAATCAAAATGATGTTAAGGAGGTGATTGTGGAAACAACGCTTTGAGGAAGTTGAAAAATATATTTAAAAGAAAAAATGAAAAAGTCATGATAAAAATGTATGCTCGCAAATGTAATATTTTGGTATTGTGATGGGAGTGGCCCCAATAGAAGCCATATATAACCTATTGCAAAAATTCTTTAGGGAAGGAACAATTACATAGCAACTCAAAGAAGAGAATGATGAATTGTGTAAAGCAGTTGAGGACATTGACAACCAAGAGGAAATCTATTAGAAACAGATAGCAGGAACCATTTGGTTATTGGAAGGTGACAAAAACACCAAATTTTTTGATCGAGCTGCTTGTGTTAGGAGACAAACAAATAAGATGGAAGCTCTTTAGGATGAGAACATAGAGTCCTTTGATACAATCCCAAGTATGCATTTCCATTCAATGGATTATTTTGTTAAATTGTGTAAGGAAGGTAAATGGTTAAGTGACATAGTGGCATGACTATTGAAGATGAGAGGATTAGGTAGGTTGGTGAGCAAATCTAGTCTTTGGCTAATTTGGACAACCATTATAGATATATTATTTAAGAGATTTAACTCTAATATAAATCTCTTTTTAGTGATGTGGTGTAATCAAAAGTGGTTATGATGGCGGACAAGAGATTACACCTTCTCAAATTCGACTTTTCATTAAAATCTTTTGAAAATAAATACATACATAAAAATAAAACAGCCCGCAGGCTTTACAATGACCAAGCTCGGCTTGGTCTTCTCCCCTGCACTCTGTCTCCCCTTTGCTCTAATCCGCCACCGCTTTCTCTTACAAAGCTCGAGTTTTTATCGAGGCCTCGACCCTCTCCCCATTAATGACCCACCTGCGCGAATATATTAAACAAAACCTGCAAAATCGGCTTCCCCGTCGAGTCTTCAATTTTCCCTTCGTAATTGGCCAACTCCTTGATCCGCCATGAAAGCACGCATTCAATAGGTCCTTGACCTGCAACTGTTGTTTTATCAGACTGTCCACCTATGGCTGTTGCCTCTTTTCCCGTGCGCATGGCCGCCCACGTGTCCATTTCTGATTTGTTTTCTTCCGGGCCGCATGTTTATTTCTCGTCTGTTTCCTTCTGGCCGCGATATCGCGACGTAATTTCACTGCGCCCTCCGTTTCTGATTTCTGTCGCGATATCGCGACGTCGCGACATAGCGACCGTTTCGCCCCCGAGTCCTCTGCTCAGTTTCCTGTCGCGATATCGCGACGTCGCGACTGTTTCACCTCTGACTCCTTTGCTCAGTTTCTTGTCGCGATATCGCGACGTCGCGACCGTTTCACCTCTGACTCCTCTGCTCTGTTTCTTGTCGCAATATCGCGACATCGCGACCGTTTTACCTCTGACTCCTTTACTCTGTTTCTTGTCGCGATATCGCGACGTCACGACATCGCGACCGTTTCTCCTTCGAGCCCCTTGCCTTGGACTTTCCGCCTCTGAGTCCATGCCTTATGTTTTTCGCCTTTGATCCTTGCTTTTGATTTTCTGTCGCGGCTTTTGCCCTCGGCCTTCGTTCCGCGTTTACGTCGCGATATCGCGACCATTTTTGGCTGCGAGCCTGTACTCCGCTTTTATGTCGTGATTTCGCGACCCTCCAACTTCTGCATTTTTTTTGCTAAGTACTTCGAAACATAACCAAATTTTGGAAACACTTAGAAAAATTTGGTTGATGCAAGATTGCTCTGCTGCTGCCGGATGCTCCGGCATCAGACACCCGGGGTAAATGGAGAAGTGACCTTCACTTCTGTGTTGTTCGGTCCGCGTCTCCTGTAACACCTCCAGACACTCATCTGCCTTTGCAGCCTGCTCAAATCTTGTCTCCTGGCAAAAAAAAATTTTGCCTTCTACCAGACAAATTCTGGCATTGCTGCACACCTTCTCATCCACTGCCTATAATGGCTTTAATTTGTGGCGCACTCCACCTTTCATCAAGGAGTACGTATTTGCACGACCATCATGCACTGCACTCCGATCAAACTGCCATGGCCTTCCTAACAGAAAATGGCAAGCATCCATGGGGAAAACATCACACAGGACCTTATCCTGGTATTTTTCAATATTGAACGTGACTAAGCACTGTTCACGGACCCATGCTTTGTGGTCCTTCCGCAACCACGCAATCCGGTATGGATGCGGGTGTCTCCTCCTTTCCAGCTGTAACTTAGCAACCATCTCCTCGGAGACTAAGTTATTTGTACTCCCATTGTCTATAATAACATTACAGACTTTGCCTGCACTTTTGCACCGTGTGCGGAACAGGCTTCTCCTCTGCTCTGGCTTGTCTTCATCAATCAACATGGTCCTCCTCACGATCATTGCTTCTCCTTTCTTAGCCTCTTTAGAATGTTCTGATTCAGCATCTTCCTCTGCCACAGCAGCTCTGGCAGGACCCACTTGTTTCTTGTTCACTCTCTCGGGGTGCTGGGGACACTCATATGCCCGATGTCCCTCTTCGCCACAGTGGAAACATGTTCCTCGAAACACTCCTCTTCCATATCCACACCCATATCTACCTCTTCCCCTTGTGTAGCCATTGTTCTGAACTTGGGGTTTGGGTTCTTCATCTTCCTTCTGATCCCAGCTGCTGCTAACCTCTTCCTCCTCCTCTTTTCCTTCATTTTTTCTTCCATCAGTCCTTCCTCCGTGCCCTCTTCCTCTTTGCTTGCTCTCAAACATTCTGTTCAGTTTCTCTTCAACCTTCAGAGCAAACTGGTAAGCATCTTCAATGGTGCTCACCCGTACTAAGCTCAACTCTTCCTGGATACTGGGTCTCAACCCATTAATATAACGGGCCACCTTCTCCTTGCTTGCTTCTAAATGGCCAGTTCTGATGGAGATTTTATAAAACTCCTCCGTGTATTCTTGGACAGTTTTATTCATCTGTCTCAAACTCTGCATTTTCCTTAGCAGATCCAACTCGTAATCTGTCGAAATAAACTCTCTTTAATTTTTCTACCATCCGTTCCCATCTTGTTATCCGTTATTTTCCTCTTCGGTTTCGTTCCAGTTGTACTCCCTTCCACCATATGCTGGCATGACCTTTCAGTTTGGTCTTGGCAAATCTGACCCTCTCGGGATCTTCAACTTCTTCATACTCGAAGTATTCTTCTAGATCATTGATCCAGTCGATCAATTCCTCCGGATCCAAGTTCCCAAAATACGTGGAAACTTCCATCTTCGGCCTCTTCCCAATCTAGGATATGGCTTTGTACAGTCTGGCTTGTGCCGGATCTACAGCCTCTTCTTCTTCTTCAGACTGGTTTTCTTCTTCATCTACTTCGTCTTCACTGTCTGCATCTCTTCTTGGTTCGTGTCCTCTGCGCAGTTCTTCTTGCAGGGCCTGAACTTGCCGCTGCAAAGCTCGAAAATCTGCTGCTGCCATCATGCCTCCCCCACCAACAGGGTTTCTTCTCGGAGGCATTCTACTCACTTTCTCACAAGCCTTCCCACAGATCCTGGTGTAACTGCCTCACGTCCGGTGATCTGTTACACACTCAGGAACTTTCGGCTCTGATACCATTGATGGCGGACAAGAGATTACACCTTCTCAAATTCGACTTTTCATTAAAATCTTCTAAAAATAAATACATACATAAAAATAAAACAGCCCGCAGGCTTTACAATGACCAAGCTCGGCTTGGTCTTCTCCCCTGCACTCTGTCTCCCCTTTGCTCTAATCCGCCACCGCTTTCTCTTACAAAGCTCGAGTTTTTATCGAGGCCTTGACCCTCTCCCCATTAATGACCCACCTGCGCGAATATATTAAACAAACTTGCAAAATCGGCTTCCCCCGCCGAGTCTTCAATTTTCCCTCCGTAATTGGCCAACTCCCTGATCCGCCATGAAAGCACGCATTCAATAGGTCCTTGACCTGCAACCGCTGTTTTGTCAGACTGTCCACCTGTGACTGTTGCCTCTTTTCTCGTGCGCATGGCCGCCCACATGTCCATTTTTGATTTTTTTTCTTTCGCGCCGCATGTTTATTTCTCGTCTGTTTCCTTCTGGCCGCGATATCGCGACATGTCGTGATATCGCGACGTAATTTCACTGCGCCCTCCGTTTCTGATTTCTGTCGCGATATTGCGACGTCGCGACCGTTTCGCCTCTGACTCCTCTGCTTTGTTTCTTGTCGCGATATCGCGACGTCGCGACCGTTTTACCTCTGACTCCTTTACTCTGTATCTTGTCGTGATATCGCGACGTCGTGACATCGCGATCGTTTCTCCTCCGAGCCCCTTGCCTTGGACTTTTCGCCTCTGAGTCCATGCCTTATGTTTTTCGCCTTTGATCCTTGCTTTTGATTTTCTGTCGCGATATCACGACCACTTTTGCCCTCGGCCTTCGTTCCGCGTTTCTGTCGCGATATCGCGACCATTTTTGGCTGCGAGCCTGTACTCCGCTTTTATGTCGCGATTTCGCGACCCTCCAACTTCTGCATTTTTTCTGCTAAGTACTTCGAAACAAAACCAAATTTTGGAAACATTTAGAAAAAATTGGTTGATGCAGGATTGCTCTGCTGCTGTCGGATGCTCCGACATCAGGTTAGTTCTTAGGATCTTCAGTTTTAGATCTTGAGTTTTAAAGTTATGAAAGTTTGTTGGAAAGTTGAAAGGAGAAAATGAGTGCTCTTTTTGGCTAAGGTTGGGAGAAGTATCCCTACTTACAAATAATCTTGTTTTAATATAATTTTGTCAGATTCTTTTTGAAAAACAATTTTTAAAAACATAAATAACATGAAATAATTGTTGGCGTTTATATATTTTTATGTTTTTTTGTCTTTTTTTTCAACGAGCATTGAGTGGAGAGAGTTAAAAACATAAATACCATCAAATAATTGTTGGTGTATATAGATATATTTTTATGTTTTTCTTGATCTTTTTCAATGAGAATTGAGTGTAGAGAGTTTGATGACTTATAACATCAAGAAGAGAGGTATGCCATCAATATTTAATAACGTTGATCAATTTACTGAAAATATATCTATTCAAATCATTGAATAGACTATCCTTATCCATGCATTTGTCATTTAAATTTCGACTAAGTTGTCCAATTCATTTAAAGCAGGTAAAATATCTTTTTCAACCAAATTATTAAAAATAAGTGTCTATCCTTATCCTTTGAAACATTAAGATAACTTAAAGTAAAAAAATAGTTTTTTTTTTTTTTAATCCTTCAACAAAGTTGATATTTTTTTAAGTAGATAAAATATTTTATCTTGTTACCTTATTATAATTAAATGGAATATCCTTATCCAACACTCACTTTTCACTTGTTAAAGAAATCAAATAGATTATTTGTTGTAATATAATTGAAATAAAAATTCACTTTCTTGCATGTGAAACATCTAGTTATATTGATCCAATTGAATAATTTGGTCACTTGTTCAAAATCAACATTAAGACAAATGACATGCATGGAGTCCAATACTTTGTTTAAATAATGGTTTAAGCTTTTGAATTGGAAAAATTTAATATTTTTTTTTATATATTTTAAAGATATTTAGAAATAAAAATTAAGTGTAAGAGAGCTTATCTTATGTCCTACTTTATAAAAGAAGTGTCATTATGATAAATTTATTAAAAATGCATATAATATCTTTTTATATAAATGTATATCTTTATTCAATTAACTTATTAAAAGGCTTCAACAGGTTTCAACCAGGCTCCCTCCAATGTCTCATCAATAATTTGTTGACGACACAATATTAGCCAACCTCTCTAGTATTCCCGAAGCCAAAGTTACTTAATCTATATTGGAAGCTTATAAGAAGGTTGTCGGGCAAAGAGTAAATTACTTGAAAAGCAACATCTACTTCATCAATACTCTGGTTGACAGACAAGCGAGAATAGCTCAAATCCTGGGATGTGCCATTGCTGAGTTTCCTGCAACTTACCTTGGCCTACCGTTGTTCCAAGGGTACCCAACCGTGAGTGTGAGGATGTGGGACAGTGTCATTCAAAGGGTTATGAAGAAGCTTGCTAGCTAGAAGGGAGCCTTGCTCAACAATGTAGGGAAGTTCATTCTAGTCCAATCTTGTCTTCAGAGTATACCAATATACTTTATGTCCTTGTTTCGAACTCCGATAGCTGTTTGTAATAAATTGGAACAACTTTAGCAAAATTTCCTATGGTCAGGAACAAAGAATAAAAGCAGATTTTCCCTTGTTGCATGGGATAAGGTCTGCCTTCCAAAATGCAGGGGAGGATTAGGTTTGAGGAGAGTTCACCAGATGAATATGGCCATGATGTCAAAGCAGGGATGGAAGATTGTGTCTAACTACCCAGCTCAGTGGGTTGATATTGTTAAGACCAAATACCTCAGGCAACGGTCTCTTATGGACAATTCCCTTATGCCTGATGGGTATGCATTTTGGAACTCGGTGTGTCGAGCCCGGTCTATTGTTCAAAAGGGTGGACGTTGGAAGCTTGGAGATGGATCACAAATTATATTTTGGGAGGACCCATGGATTATAGCTCAGCCCCTCATCCATGATCAGTCTGTAAGTATTCTTAAACCTTTCATTGATCTGTCTTTTGGCCCCAAAGTTGAGAATTTTATTAATAATGAAGCAGTAGTTCCCCGTTCGGCTGACATTCCTGCTGATCTGGATTCTCCTGAGCTTCGCTCTGCCCGCCTCTGCCTATTTGAGCTTCTTCGAACTCATGTGATTCCAAGCACCAGACCACCTGATGTTCTCTCTGGCAACTCAGCCAGTTTGGGAATTTCTTAGTCAAAATCGTATATATGGCTATGACTGAATTTGAAGATGATTGGTTCCCCTCCAAGAGTATATGGATCAAAAATCTTATTCCTAAGATTTCTCACTTTTATTGGCTGGCAACAAAAAATAGGCTATTGACCATCGATAATTTAATAACCCGTGGTATGATCTTTCCCAACAGATGTTACCTCTGCAAATCCACATGGGAGTCAGTCAATCACCTGTTTCTAGAGTGCCCATTTTCTTGCATTGTCCTGTGCTCGATCATGTCAAGTGTATCCATTTCTTGGGTTGCTCCTCAATTTATCAATGATCTTATTATTCAATGGCTAAACCCCTTTAAGTCCACTCGTCTGAAGTTTTGGTGGGCGATCATTCTCCCTCATTTTATGTGGCAAATCTGGCTAGAAAGGAATAATCGTGCTTTTCGATATTTGTGCCTTGACCCGAAGTCGGTTTCTTTGAGAGCTTTCATGTTTGCCTCATAAAATGCTAATATCATTCCTTCGGAAAATTGTCCTTCATCCCCATTTGAGATTCAAGTGGCACATTTTGCTAACCTGTCTTTTGAGGTTTTTGGCCATCTCCAAGTTGATGTGGACAAGTCCCTGGTTTCATGGATTTCCCCCCTCCTCATTGGTTCAAGCTAAATTTTGATGGTGCTTCAAAAGGCAATCTTGGCGCTACGAGTTGTGGAGGAGTGATCCGGGATGACAGAGGTCGACTCATTTTGGCATATGCAAAAAAACTTGGAGTCCAATCTAATAATTTTGCTAAGGCTTGGGCAACTTTTTGAGGCATCCAAATGGCCATCGATCTTAATATCCAGTACCTGATAGTCGAAGGAGACTCCTTAAACACCATAAACTATTTGAAGGGGTCTCGAATCCTCCTTGGAATGTGGGACCAACCATTTAAGAGTCCATTGTCCAGCTAAGGGCGATCAGCAATAGGTGTATTCAACATGTGTATCGGGAAGGTAATCGGGTGGTAGATACAATGGCAAACTTTGGCTTGACTGTTCAATCTTTTTCGACATGGCAGGGAAATCTTCCCCAATGTATTGTTGATTCCTGTAGTGAAATTGTCACTACCAATGATGATTAATGCCATGATTAATGTATTTATGGATGATTCCAAAGATGACGAGGACTACATCCCAAAGTAAAACAGTTGGTCTTGAACGGGATTATCCCCATTTGTTTCTTGGGATGGTCTTTGTGCTCTCCATATCTCTTTGTATGCGGTTGTTTGGGAAGGTCCCTTCGATATCTATGATGTTTCTATTTTCTGTTTGTGCCCATGGGCGGTATGTTTGTCACAGTTTAGATATAGTTTATGGATTCTTCGAATAGTCCAATTTTGGCTTGTTCCCTTCATAAGATCCTCCTTGCAGCATGTTATAAGGTTTTGAGTCCCTTTTAAAACCCATTACTAATAAAAAAAATTAACTTATTAAAAGTGAATAATTATTTTTATTTAGATAGGTGTGAAAATGAACTTTCAATTAAATTGGTTAATTCATTGGAAGCAAATATTTTTATTTAATCAATTTATTAGAAGTGAATGTGTTATTCTTATCAAGTCTTGAAAAGTTGAGTTGTATAATCACTAAAAGAATTGTGCTACCAAATTTCAACAAAAAAATAATCAATTTATTAAAAGTACAATGAATCATCTTTACTTGACATCAACCTTTCTAAGAAAAATTTCTCTATTTTTTTTCTTAAATTAAATAATTCGCCGTACATATGCAATTGAGACAATGCATCCAACATTCTTAAATGTTAAACCTCTTTAAAAAAATAAAAGTTGAATAAATATAATTCTATTAAACATCAAAAGAGAGGATGAATTATTCATATTGAATATTCATATTGAATTATTCATTCTAGCTGAGTTTGGTGCTCGTCCATTGCTTACAACAAAAATATTTCTTATTGTCTCTTTATTGCGTAGATTTCATTGTATGTCGGACATGAGAAGATATCCATATTTAGCACTACAATCCTCAATACAATTGGCAAATCAAGGGGTCAATCCTCAATACAGTTGGCAAATCAAGGGGTCAAGAATTGTTGGTATGCTTAGACTACTACTCTACTTCAATCTCTTGGCCTAGACATCATGAGACCTCCTACTAAAGCATCAATCAATGCACCATACTCCAATAAGGATATTCGAGATGAGATTTACTCAGCATATATAAAAACTACTTAGACTGATCCAAAGGAACCTCTTTCACCAAAAGTGCTCCATTACTCTCACTTTTATCTCCAACTAGAGAATGGATTGATCACTACTCCAAAATATAACTTGATACGGATGTCACACAACCTCAGGTTTCCTCTAGCTCAGCTACGAGTTTGCTCCCACCAGTTGCGTATTAAGACAGATCATCACCTCCCCATAGATGAGCGTATTTGTAGATTGTGCAGTCTTGATGTAGAATCTAAGAAACATTTCATTTTCACCTATCCTGTCTACTACGAGATACGAGGTAGATATTATTGCTTATTCAAAGACACCCACACACTAAAATCTTGGATTAATTATGAATATCAGAGATGCATTACCCTTTTCATCCGAGAATTATTCAATCTCAGGAAAGAACTACTTAGTAACAGTTTGCGGAAGATAACATGATCCCGATTTATCACTTCATTCTTCCAACCTCCAGAGACCACGACCATGAAGCGCTAGGGTGATCACAAAGATACAACAAGATCAACTCGTTGTCGACAAAAAACATCTACGACGACATCCAACTCTTACATCACTCACTTCTCTTCAACCTTGAATGTTGGGAGTAATCCTTGATCCACAGATCTTGTATATCATATGTCATCATGTTTACCGTTTTTCGTACTTTATTTTCTTTGGAGTTGCATTAGGCACTCCCATTGCTTTGTATATGTCTTACTTTATAGTCTTATTTGTCATCATGTTTACTGTTTTTCGTACTTTATTTTCTTTGGAGTTGCATTAGGCACTCCCATTGCTTTGTATATGTCTTACTTTACAATCCTATTGACCTTTTTTTTGGTTACAAATGGACATTAATTCAAATTCAAACATTCTTGTGATTAGAAAAAAAAAAACCACCTTATATAAATACAATTGAAATGAAACATCCAAAATAAAATAATATAAAATATAGTTTATATAGAAATTAAAAATATTATTTATAAATTAAAACAAATATTATTATCCAATATATTTATCCAACAACAACAACAACAACAACAACAACAACAACAACAACAACAACAACAACAACAATTAGAAACAAAGAAAAAAAAAAAAAAAGAAGTTATTAATAATCTCCATTACCTGATTTCTAATGTTTTTTTGGTTTAATTATTCTTTAAAAGATCTAACCCATTAAAGTTTGATTCTTCTTTGAAAAATCTAAAAGTCATAGCATGTGTTTTAGTCTCTAAATTTTTAATAATTTTCCAAAACATTTTGAAATGAAAATTGAACATGGTGTTTTAGTCTTCTAAATTTTTAATGAATTTCCAAAACATTTTGAAATGGAAATTGAACGTGGTGTTTTAGTCTTCTAAATTTTTAATGAATTTCCAGAGCATTTTGAAATGGAAATTGAACGTGGTGTTTCCAATAAATTTTGAAATGGGAATTCAACGTGGTGTTTGTTTCGGGAATCAAACGGCCAAATGGAATATGGTGCCACCACTGAAGACTTGGCGCCCTCGTCATCTTCATGGAAACTATCAATGTTCTCAATATTTTCTCCTTGGATTCCATTCATGGAAGTACATGAGTGACCCATCTTCTTCCTATATAACTCACAAGGCCTACTGTTCTTTGTGGACGGTTCATTGCATTGTGCGTGGGATTTTTTTTTCTTTTTAATCTTTGTTCAGCTGTTGAGAGAAAGAGGATTTGAAGTTGCAGTGTGTAATGGACAATGAGGTGGTTCTCTGCATCGACGAGGATTCTCAATTCAATGCTGAATCATCCAGTTTAGAACAGTTTGAATGCAGGATTTGCCAGGAGGAGGAGGATTCCCCAAATTTGGAGGTGCCATGTGCCTGCACAGGCAGTCTGAAGGTACATTTTTTTTTTTAAATGAGGTCTATATAATTGAAATAGATCCCACCCTTTTGTCATCATATTCCAATAATTCGGCAATTTTGTATATATCGTTATCTATTTTAAAGTTGACGTAATTAATGAGTTCAGGGCCAGCCATTTGATGATGGGCAATTCTCACTTTTTGTGCTTGGGGTTTTGAGTATTTTATGCTTGGGATCACCTCTGCCAAATCTGGGTATGTTGAGTTATTGCCAGGCTTGGTTTCCGAAGGTAGGATTTCATTTTAATATTTGAGGTTTTAAGTATTGTATGGGTTTGGGACTGTCTTTTTCACTAGTGGTGGTTTACTAGATTTTCTAAGGGTGGAATTTCTTATTTGCTTATTTGGGTTTGTGAGAGAATTGTATGTATTTGGGTTTGTCTCTGTTATATTTGAGGAGGTAAAATTTGTTGCATTAGGCCAGGTGGGCCACTTGAGTTTTTAAAACTAGAAGTTTTCATTTGGATTTTTTTGGGTTTCTGAGCATTGTATGTATTGGGATTGTCTCTGCCATATTGGATATGTAAAAGTCGTTGGATCAGGCCAGGTGGTCTCCGTGGTTTTCTAAAGGTAGAAATTTTCATTTTGATTTTTGGGTTTCTGAGCATTGTATGTATTTGGATTGTCTCTGCTACATTTGGATATGTAGGATTTCTTGCATTAGGTTAGGTGGTCTACTTGGTTTTTTAAAGGTTGATGACTTTTTTTTTTCCAAATTTGGATTTTTGGTTTCTCAGCATTGTAAGTATTTGGAATTTTCTGTCATATTTGGGTTTGAAATTTTGTTGCATTAGGACACGTAGTTTACGTGGTTTTTGAAGGTGCAATTTCTCAACTGCATATTTGTCTAATTGAGCATCCATTTGGGATTGCCTCTGCGTAACCTGGGCATGTAAATGTTGTTGCATTAAGACAGAAAGTCTCGACTGGTTTTGAAGGTAGAATTTCTCATTCGCATATTTGTGTAATTGAACATTGCATATTGTTTCGGATTGTGTCTACCAGAGCCAAATTTGGATACGTAAAGTTTGTTGCATTATGTCAGGTGGTCTCAAGGTAGAATTTCTTACCAGGATATTTGGGTTTTTGAGCATTTGCATGACTTCGGGATTGAATCTGCCGAATTTGTTGCAAGGGGGTGTTTGCCAAAGTTATTACATTAGGACTAGTTACCTATTTGGTTTTTGAAGCCAGCATTCCTATTTTCAACGTTCTAAGTATTTGGGTTTGCCTTCCCCTTATTTGAGTATGTAAAATTTATTGCATTAGACTGATAGTGCAGAAAATTTATTGCATTAGACTGATAGTGCAGAATCCTCCATTTTTGTAATTTATGGGGGGTTTTCTTGTTAAAATTAGTTACTTAAGCTTTATTGGAAAATAACATATCACATGTTTGTTTTTTAAAGGTAAAATTCCTTATTTCCATGCTTGTGTTTTTAGCATTGTATGTGCTTTGGGGGTATCTTTCCCCAAATACTGGAATATGTATTTTGTTGCACAGGGCAAGTGGTCTACTGAGTTTTTGAAGCAGAGTCTCTCAATGTTCGTATTTTGGTGGATGAAATATTGCTTTAGCACAATGTTTACTTTTTCTTTGAATTGACGATTGCTTATTTTCATGTTTGTTTTTTTCAATATTTCACGGATTTGTTTTTTCTTGCCCTGTTCGTGCATGCAATTTTGTTGCATTGAAATAAGTGGTTCAGCCCATTTATTAGGATTGAATTCCCCATTTTATATTTTGGTTCTCCGTACTCTCTGGCTTGGGTATTTTTCTACCAATTTTGGGTATTGTTTTCCTTTGCCACAACTGAGTATAAATGGGGTTATCAGCACTGTTGGAGCTTGGGTTTGCCTTTGCCAAAATGGACTTTATCAAATTTATTATATTATAACAAAGTGGTCTACTTGGTTTTTGAACGTCAAAATTTTTACTTTTATATTTGGTATATGAAATCTGCTTCATTAGGACAGGTGGTCTACTTTTTTTATTTTTATTTTTTAAAGCGGGGTGGTGTGGGGTGGGACAGTGAGTGGGTTTCCCATTTGCATATTTGGAAATATGAAGTTTGTTGCGTTGGGACATGAGGCCTACTTGTTTGTTTAAGGATAATTCCCCATTTTCATATTTGGATATATGAAATTTATTGTACTGGGACAGGTGGTCTACATGAATTTAGGAGGTTGATTTCCTCATTTTATTATTTGTTTTTTTGCAATATTGACTGAGCTTGGGTGTTGGTACTATGAAATTTGGATGTATGAAATTTATTGCAATATGACAAGCAGTTATCTGTTTTTTGGAGGCACATTTCCTTACTTTATATTCTAGGTGTTCAAGCATTGTGTATACTTGGGTTTGCCTCTGGCAATTTTGGGAATATATTTTTTATTGCAAAGTTCGGATTTGTAAATTTATTGCTCAAGGATAAGTTGTATATATGATTTTAAACTTAAATTTCTCCACTTTCATCTTTGAAGTCTTCAACATTGTGTGTATTTCTGCTTGCCTCTGCCAAATTTGGGTATTTGAAAGTTATTTCATTAGGACAGGTGGTCTAATTGGTTTTTGATAGTTGATTACCCATTTCCGTACTTGGAGTTTTCAGCATTGTATATTCTTGGGTTTGATTGGTTTCTGAGTTTAAAATGTCTAAATGTTATACTTGAGGTGGGCCTTTTAGTTCACCCAATGTGCTAGGATTTGCTTTTGAGAAATTTGGGTATTTATAATGATTGTGCAAAATTTGGTTTTGTAACTTTTAAATTTATTCCTCTGGGATAAGTGGTTTATTGGTTTTTGAATGTAGGATCCCCATTTTCTTTCTCTTTTTGTTTTCAGCATTGGATGTGCTTCTGTTGTCTCTGCCACATTCGGATGGATATATATCAATTATTGCATTAAGATAGGTGATGTACTTGCTATTTGAACTTAGGATTCACCATTTTCATAATTGTGTTTTTCAGAGTTGTGTGTGATTGGGTTTACCTCTACCAAATTTGAATGTATAAAATTTATTGCATTAGGGCAAATGATCTAATTGAGTTTTGGAGTTGGATTTCTTTGTTTAGGTTTTTAACAGTGTGTGTTAAATTTGAACTTGCCCAATTTGGGTATACAATTTTTGTAGCATCAGTACAAATGGTCTAAAAGATTTTTGCAGGTAGGATTCCTCATTTCCATTTTTGTTTTTTCAGCATTATATGTGATCAGGCTTCTTTCGGGCAGATTTCTATTTAAAATTAATTGAATTAGGACAAGTGGTTTAATTGGCTTTTGGGGGGATGGTTCCCCTTTTTAACTGCGTTTTTTTAGGAGACATTGTTTGGGCTTGCATCTGTCAAATTAGAAAATGAAAAATTTCTTGTGTTAGAATGAGTGGTGCATTTGGTTTTGAAAGTACAATTTTTGTTATCATATTTGTGGCTTCCAGTATTTTATTACTTGGGTTTCACTGCCATGTTTGAGTATATACAAAATTTATTGCATTAGGAGAATTTGTGGAATTGGTCTTTGAAGGTAGAATTCATCATTTTTGGATTTGTGTTCTTCATGCTTGTTATGCCTCTGGTAATTTTGAGTATATAAATATATTGCATTTAGACAAGTGGTTTAGTTGGTTTTAAAGGCTTGATTACCCATAAACATATTTGGCATTTTCAGCTCCGTATTGCACCAGGTTTGCCACTGCCGAATTTTGTTTGGTTTATTGCGTTAAGAGGAACAGTCCATTTGATTTCTGAACATTGTATTTAATTGGCCTTCTCTATGTCATATTTTATATTGTATAAAATTTCTTGCACCAGGACAAGTAGTCTGATTTGTTTGTTTGTTTTTTCCCTCTCTTTTGGTGACTGGCAGTATGCACATCGAAAATGTGTCCAGCAATGGTGCAATGAGAAAGGAGATATTACTTGTGAGATATGTCATCAGGTGCTTACTCTGGACTCTGGAGCTCAATCTATACAATAATTGATTAGGAAATGTGTTCTTCTAAAATTCATTGATTGATTTGTGTCCAGTACATCTTAGGCTTCAAGTGCTGAAGCTTGATTCTCTCTTTCAGCCATGACTGCAGAGGGGACTAAAGTGTCATAAATACACAGGAATTCAACTGTACACAGCACCATACACAATTCATAAACTCTCCATCTGTATATGGCCATATTTTGGCATACATTTTCCCTCATATGGCTTTTGGAGTCGTTTTTTGCAGGTTTTGGCATCTTAGATTATTGAATGGACATCGTTGTGCATCTTAGTGCTATATGATGCATTAGCATCAATACAAAATGCTTTGGCATAGATTATAACAGTTAGACAGTCCACAGTTGGCTATTCTATGAATAAACACAATTGGTCACATAACTTTAATATAAAATCTAGGGTATTATGATGATTCCCAAATTCTTATGTTTTATACCTAGGGAGATGACTGCTGAGAATATTGGAGTTGTGACTGACCACCATATTCCTAGTGGAGATCAGAAGTCCAAATTATGTAAACCTTGTGAGGTTGAGAATGAGGAGCGTTTCATTTTCCACTGCCCTATCTACTTTGAAATCCAAGGGACATATAATTGCCTCCATAAAAATGCTAGAGATAACTTTTCTATATTTTTTAATTATCCTCATCAGAGATGTTTGGCTGTCCTCAGAGAGATTATTGTGAGAATATTGGTTTATTACAATATTATAAGGTTTGTTTTACAAGGTGAGCATGGTCCCATAGGGAAAATACAATAAACACAGTACAAAATCTCAACATCCCCCCGTAAGCTGAATGGAGGAAATAGAGAGTGAACCTTATAGAATATTAATCCCTTCCTTAAGGAATGCTCCCCAATGCCAAGTTGATCTCTCGATCTCAAAATCATCAACTTTGAATCTATCAGGTTCCTACATAGATTCGTCTTCAATAAAGTAAAAACAACACAACAATTCTATCACCAATGCGAAGAGCTTGAAAAATTGTACAATTAGAAAATAAGGACAAATTTTTCATCCGTATAAAGAAGATATAGCTTTTGGAAATTTTCCCTACAAAACAGCACCAAAGTGACATTTTTGGAAAAGCACCAGAATGGAGGAATGGCAAAAAATGTGAATTGGAACACCCCATATTTTTTCGCAAAGATTTCAAGAACGTCACATTTTGTAATTCTTGATGGTTTGTCTTGCACAATTGATCTCTGGAATTACAAAACATCAGCCAATCCTCCTTTGTCTGAACATCGTGAGAGTTGCGGAGGCCGGAAACTACTCTTCTCTTGACTGAGAACTGGGGGTACTTCACAGTGCACTGGATTTTGTCCAAAATCATCAGCATTCAGGGATAGTTTGTTGGTGTCCAACACTGTCTTCAAGCCTTTGGATACGAAATAGTTTGCTCTCTTGGTATTTCTGCAACAAGAAATCCAAAAGGATGAAGCAAATAGATTTTTTAGAAAAATCCTAAAAGACAAGCTAGGTCTTCAAGAAACTCTATAAAATCTGATCCAAGCCCTTGCATCACAGCCAATCCTATGGGAAGCACCATTCCCTAGAGCCCCCGATTGTAGGTGCAGTGAATCAAATATCCGCAAGAGAGAAGGAACCAAATGGAACTTTCTGAGAGAACTCTTCCTGCATCAAATCCTATGAACAATAATCCATTTGAAGTGACTCCACTAGATAGTCACAGACAAAGCTCTTGAAGCGTGAACTAGGGTTTTTAGAAAACCCTAAAAAAGAAAATGCAGGTCCAAAAACCTTGCTTCACAGCTCCTCCTCTAGGAAAGATAAGTGATAACTCCTCTGGAATCACAATCGCAAGAGGTCAAGGACCAAGCTTCTGAACTGACTAATGGTGATTTGCACCTACTCTAATACTATGTGCAATCATGCAGTATATTCAGGAATGAATGGAATTAACACATTACGCAGATCTTTGCATAAGAAGAATTTGTGAGTGAAGGAGATTGAAAGAATACGAAAAGATGGAGTAGGTGCCTTTGGGCACCCATCACTAATAATAAACAAATGATCATACACCGATACAATGAATTGATGGGGGTGAAGTGTAAATACTCCTTTCATACATTTACATATATTTCAATAAATGTCAAACAAACATATTATTGATTTATTACAATATTATGAGGTTCACTTTACAATATGAACATGGGCCCATAGGCAAATACATAAACACAATAAAAAATTGGTCGTAGCCTCAAGTGAAGATTAACATCTCAACAATCCTAAGGTTAACTTCAAAGTTTCTGAGATATTGACATAAAGTTTAGGTAAGCGAGGCATAATTTGTTTTCTTGTAAAAAGTTGGAATCAGTGTAACTTTACAGTTTCTAATAATTTTGTTTAATGCCCACTTTGAAATGCTTGTTGCTACATTAAAATAAAGACTCTAGCAAAATGCCTTACTTTCACACATAATTCTTCAAGGAAATTCAAGTTATTTTCTGAACACTATTTCACTCCACTTCTTCTCTTGGCATAAATTTTTGGGTCTGCATATGTTAGGGTGCATTAAATACATTTTTGGATTGATTAGTTATATTTGTGGTATGCAGACAACAAAGGCCTTTCTTCATGGACAAGAATAGTTTTCTTTTGTTCTAGAAGGCTGTATGCTTGGAAACATTGACAACATTAATGCCATGTAAGCATACTTGAACATACAAGCACCAAACTACTAAGGGGTTAAGGGTTAAGGCAAGTTTTAGGTCTTCGATTCTTGGCCTAAGGAGCAGTTAAGATTTGACATCTGAGAGTTCCCTTTTGGGAATGTACCCACCCTATCTTATGGGGTTCGACCTCATGGCCAAGCTCAGGCATTTACTAAACGGAACCTGACTAACTGATTTACAACTCACTAAAATGGGTGTGTTGCCAATGACCTTGGATTTTTAAAGCTTTTTGACATATGTACAAGAATTATAGTGATGAAAGTATGTAGCTTGCTAAAGACCCTTGTATGATAAAGTATACTTGTGTAAGTACAATGATACAAGCATTACTGTTATGAAAGTGGCTACTTTGCCAGAGGACCTGGTGTGTCAAGCATATGCTTACATATGCACAACCACTGCAATTCTTAAAATGTGTGCCTTTCCACAGGCTTTAATTCATTCTTTTGGTTAAGATTCCATATGTAAGAGTAAAATGTTTCATTCTCTGTTATAAATGGCAATAGGAATGCTGCAAACGACTACAATTAAAAAAAAAATCATCTTTGAGAGATGTTCATATGTGTTTTGATGATGCATATTTTCTTTTATACATTGTTTCTTGCCTTTTTTTTGTAATATAAGTTGAGTGATTGGGACGTTTAGCCAGAGTATGGTCTTGAATTTTCACAAATTCCATTGACATTTCACCATCTGACGAGCTTGTTATTGTTTCTATGAGTTATGAATTGCTAAATTCTAGTGTCAAATTATTATTCACAAACAAGTGTGTGCTTGTGCATCTGAAAATTCAGCCATACGGGCCTGGTTATACTGCACCTGAGCCAGCTCAAGCTGATGATATCTCCATCAATATCAGGTAAATTGTCTATCTGAATGCTATCTTTGCTTATGTCAAAGGTTTTGCTTCCTATCTGATGGTGGTTATAGTCTCACAGACGTGCAAGATTTTGTACAGTTAGAACAGGATGGGTTGGAACATTAGGATTATATTATCACTAAAAGGTGTACTGTACAAGTCTTCCTAATTTAGCTTCTGGCCATGTTCCAAGCAGAGGAAGCTGGGGTACGTCTAGAGCAGTTATGGATCTCGATGATTCTCGTCTGTTAGCAATAGTAGCAGCAGAGCACCACCTTTTGGAAGATGAGTCTTGTGAATATACAGTCTCCAATGCAAGTGCTGCAGCATGCGTCCGATTTGCTGCATTAACTGTATGCATAAGTATTTCCATCCTTCAAAGTAGTTGGATTTTTCTTCAATATATAGCAGCAATAATTCCATGAAATCATCAATTTTGGTCTGATTCTTTTTACTTTTTTGATACATTTGCTGAGCTATATGTTTTGCTTTATATTGGGGTGATTTATATCCAAAACTGGCATCTTGGCACAATTTGTAACTTTGTTTATTTATCCTGAAATAAGAATAAATCCAAGAATCCTTTAGATTCTCTATTCATTGAATGAACATATATTTAATCTTTTGTTGGTTTTTTGTCACAGCTTTTTGCGCTCTTGCTTCTACGCCACGTACTTAAAATAACTGATGTGGAACAAGAAGACGATGTGGCGACATTGTTTATAGTTATGTTTGTCCTTTGTTTATGGCTTTCTCAGTTTTCCAATTTCAAAGGAAGTTTTGGTTAGAATATATTGTTAAGTGACCTTCACTTATAATTCCTGCTGCCTAGAACTACATCTATTTTGCTTGAAACTGTGATTCCCATGGATCTCTTGCTTCATTTAACATTGGAAAATTTCATTGTGGCAGCTTTTTGTTATACGGATCATTGGCTTTCTTTTAACTTGTTACCTTATGCTACAAGCACTGAATTCTTTACAGCATCGGAGACAGAGACAGGTATCCTTCTGCAAGCACCTGCTGAAGACTGACATTACACTGAAGTTTTCAAATTATTATCATATATTATCCTCTTTTTCTTTTGCTTGATAACTAAAATTTGTATTAATCAACAGCTAAGAAGCTCAAATGTGCTTAGTATCCCATTGCTTCATGGGATTGATTTTACCATAGAATATACTGGATAAAGATTAATTCTTCTTGATATTCTCTAAATCCAGATTCACCAGATGTACTTTTCCCTCAAGTCACTGCGTGGAAATGATTTTGTTTTTTTTTTGTGCATTTCTGATGTCAAAGATTTATGAGGATCTAGAAGTATTTGTGGCATTCCATTTTTGATGGTATGTTGTAAGTTGATGTCAGATGATTGTGGCATGAAAATTTGGGTTGTAATGGGCTAAGAATTATTTTTATCTAAATGGTATGATATAATTTTATTTGTTGTACTGCAGGAGGCAGCCATCACAGTTGCTGAGGTGGCTTTATTTACCCAAGCAAGACAGACCTGAGGTTTACAGTTTGCAAGAACATTGGAATCTTCTTCTCATCATTTAATTGCCTTTGCATGCTAACTCAGTGTATTTCCGCCTTATGAGATCACTTTTGCCAAAGTGATATATGTAGATCCCTCATGGGGAATCAGCAACTAACTAGTTTACAATAATGCTTCTGAACTACTGTCTACCAACTAACCTTGATTCTGAACAAGGTAAGATCCACCCATAATAAATATCTTTAGCCATGAAGTTGAATATGCCATGTGAATCAAACTTAATTGTAGGTTCACAGGCCACGGAAGTCTTTAAGTATGAAGAAGATTGTATTGCAAACAGATTTCATTCTAATCTTGCGATTGGATGGGCTAATTGCAGATACCTCTCAGAGATTATCTGGCAGTTTGTATAATATTACCATTGAAATTACTTCTATCCCGCAGTTGGAATCATATGCAATATGAAACAAAGAGGCCAAGTTAAACTACAGGAATCCATAAGCAGTTCTGTCACTCAATTTCAATACTAGTACTGGTTTTACTAAACCTCAATATCACCTATGCAAAAGAAAGTAAAATAATCTATCCAATCACTAGATTGGTTGCTGGTCACAAGAAAGAGTCTAGAGACCAACAGAAGCATTTTTCTCAAACTTATACAAGAAATGCACTTTATCTTTGTAATCCCAGGAACAATTTATTGTTATAATTGAAAAATAAAATAAATTTAAAATTTCATTTAAGTCATTTGTTTTGATTATTAGTAACAATTATTATAAATTTCATATCTCATACAAGTTTACTTATGGTATTTGGTTATAATATTGGACCTTTTAGAGAATATAATTGCTATAATGATTTAAATATACATTTTGTTTTTTGAAATATTTTTTTTGGTAAATTGAGTTTATATACAAAATGGGTTTTTTAAGAGGATCCCAAAACCTTATAACAAAAAGGGCCGTAGCACCGTGTTCTTAGGCATTGCCTTGATACATTGAAACAAACATAAATAGAAAGGAAAAAAAATAGTAAAAACCCTTGGACCAGCAGGGAAACCAGTTTCCAGGACTAACTAGTGAGACCCACTTAGCAAAAACACCATCCTCCCATGGTTGTCAATCTGGGACCCTCCTAGGGGCGTATGCAGCACACCTTAGATCTTCGCAGTGTCCTCTTGGTCAGAGGCCTCGCTCTGGTTGCGGACAAGTTGTTTGAGGATTTTAATGGTGGCATTTACTGAGTTTGTAGTGTTGGCCATCGATTTGATGGCCATCTTAAGGAGGAGCTGGGTCGGGGACGCCTCACTGCCATTGTTAGAGTCTGATTTAAGTTCAGGAGAGGTCATATTTTCCTTCTTGGGCTTCTTCAGCCGAGCCGATGATCTGGGACCGGAAGGGGTGTCTTCCATGAGTTTTCGCTTCCTCGTGGGGTTACGCCTTGCGCTCTTGGGGGGATGGTTTGTGCCGCTTCTCTGGACTGCCACTCCCGCCTTTAGGAGGGCCAGAATTACGATTTTCGGAGATGGTTGGGGAATCTGGGGGGTTGGACGCCAGGGGGAACTTCTTGGATGGGGGGACGGTTGGCAACAACATGGCGGAAGATAACTGCCAGAAGGCCCTGGTGAAGGGGCTTGGCTTGAGTTTTCTGACATTTCTCAATGGAGATAGTAATGGAGTACAACAAGTAGTCAGGGATGCAGACCTGTTTGGAATCTCGAAGATGGTTGACAAAACTGAGGTGGAAGCTGCGGAGGGGCTTCTCGGGATCATCACAGGTGATGAACTGCATGATGGGGACTATAGCTTCGTTCCATGGAGAGGGCAAGGCAGAGCGATACAGCGCAGATTTGTCCCATCCATAGCTTTTGGCTCTATCTGGGAATTGATCGAGCTCCTCCTCCCAATTATGCTTGTCCCGTCGTATGAATCGTCCTAGGTCGGAGAGCCCGGTCACCTCACACAACAACTCCAGTGATAGCCTGAAATGGACTCCACGGACCCGAACTTCACCCCTCTGCCAAGTCTCCATGAAATCCTTGGTGATTTCGTCATTAGGGCCCTCAAATTTACGTAGAAAGGGGGTAAGTCCTTTCGCATCCATGAATATTTGCGTAGTGCCGCTAATATTGAGTTTGTTCGGCTCCACAAACACTAGTCATTGGGGTGGATGGAACTGGCCAAAGGCACTAGGGGAGACTGGGGATAGGGGCCCAGTGGGCAGCCCGACAACGATAGAGACTCAAGGAGTGGGATGGACTCAGAGCCACGAAAGGGACCAGGGTTGGAGGGACGCAGTAGGGGAACACCGACCAAACAATGGTGGTTAAATAGGAAACATGGGGCGATGGGTTAGGGGGATCGTCGGTGAGAAGCCACCATTTGCATGGGGACTCAACATCGATAATTAAGGCTTGCACGCTTTGAGGGTGGCGGGGAAGGAAACTGGGGTGCGTGGACGGTTGGAATTGAAGGGGGTTGCAGTGCCACGCATGCCACTTAGAGTTCCCATGATGATCTGGCGAAAAATGATTGGGCCATCGAAACACGGGGAGGGCCCAAGGGGAAAAAGTTGCCTGATTGCCTTTGGTGGATATTGCCTGCTCACCAGAGTGTTTGAAAAGATTGCTTGTCCAACGCTGCGGATGATGATGGCATTGCCGTGACCTAGATGTTGTTTGCGATTGAGTCTGACGTGGATGGATTTTCTAGAGTGTCCTATCGATTCCCTGCGGGGAGGGGCCCCATGGGGGACGGTTGTGACACGTAGGCTCAGGTTCAAAAAAGCGCCCATCTCTTCGCTTTTTGCTGACATGGGTCTCGGACCCCTATCACTCGGGGTCAACCTCCTTTGGCCTTTCATGATTGGTTGCATCCAGGACCTCTTGAGGAAAATCTTGATGCCACACTGATAGTTGTCTGAGGGTGGTTCCCATATTAGCCATGCGGTCCGCGATGGAGTTGGCCTCTCTGTAACTATGTTGGGTCTTTGAGGGGCCTCTCGACTGAACTAGTTTCCTGGCCTCTTTAATTGTGTTTCTCACCCGCCACGTCGGACTGTTGGAGTTTGCCAGGTAGTTGATGACGTTCATGGAATCTCCCTCTATGATGAGGCATCTGGGATCCTTTGAGAGGAGGCGGAGGCCTCTCCACAGTGCTCTGGCTTCAGCTACGTGGTTGGTTTGAATGCCTAAGCATTCGAAGTATACCAGGATCAACTCGCCATGGTGGTCGCGAACCTTGCCCCTGGCTCCGGCGGGACCTGGGTTTCCTTTAGATGCTCCATCAAAGTTTAGCTTAATCCATCCTGGCGGGGGGGCTCCCACTTGGCACTGGCTCTGGGGTGGATCGAGGCAGAGGGGGCCGATCCGTTTTCATAGGGGATGGTGAGGGATTTGAAAATGGAGGACTCCAATGCCGACTGGGGAATGGAGGGGCACGAGATGAGCTTGGCATTTTTAGTGGCAAAGGCAATAGCTCTGGAGGCTATGGATGTGGGATCCCTAGGGGCACCATCGAAGGCTCTGTTGTTGCGCTCTAACCAAATCTGCCAGAGGAAGTGATGGAGGCACACATCCCAGAGGAAGTGGAGCCTGGAGTTGCAAAAAGGGTTGGTCCATTGGGAGAAGAGATCGTCGATGGACTTGGGGGAACCCATTGAACATGAAAGGACTTTAGGATGGATCCAAGCACAGAGGAGGAAAACTCACATCTTAGGAACAGGTGATCCGTGGACTCCTAGTCAGCCAAGCATAGGTAACACCTGTTGGGGATCAGGAAGCCTCTTTTGTGCAAATTTTTGATGGTGAGCGCTCTATTTTGGATGACAACCCAAGAGAAAAAGTTGACCTTGGGGATCAAGTGTTTCTTCCACACCAGGTTGAAGGGGATTACCTGGGGAGGGGCGGGGGTTAGAAAGTTGTAGGTTGAATTGACTGTGAAAGCTCCACTATCAGACCCCCTCCACGAAGGCTTGTCGGGTCCTTCTCCAGTAGGGATGGTAGTCGAGTTGAGCATTGTGGAGAGAGAGTTGGTGGCCTCGCCGAGGTTCTCACCATTGATTGATTTCCACTAGGGGACTCTGCTAGATAGGATTAAGAAGTCAGCCACCCTGGGTCCCATGTTGGAATCAGTGAAGGGTTTGAGCTCCGTCATCTCTGGATTATCAATCAGGGGTTCATCCTGGATCCACCTGTCGTGCCAAAAATCAATGCTATTGCCATCGCCAAGGGTCCATCGTAAGCCTTTCTGGACTAATTATCGTGAATGGACGATGGATTTCCAGAAGGCCGACCCGCTTAGGGGAATCCCCTCATCGAGGATTGAGTGGTTGGCTAGGTATTTATTTTTGACTATCTGCACCCATTTCGCTGAGTCATTGGTGAGGATCCTCCATGTATGCTTTGCCAACAATGCTATGTTCACTTGAGACATCTTCCTAAACCCCAGGCCTCCTTGTTTCTTGTTTCTGCACATGGTATCCCAGGAAACTAGGGGGATTCTAGTCTTCTCATCATTTTTGGACCACATAAACCTTTTCTGAAGCTGCTCGATCTTACGACATACCGCCATGGGAATCTTGAACACTGACATGAAGTAGACAGGGATGCCTTGGAGGTAGGCCATGGTTAGGGTGGCTTTACCGGCTTGGGATAAAAGTTTACCTTTCCAGGCTGCTAGCTTCTTCTGAATCCTCTCCAAAACATTGTTCCACATGAGCTCCTTGGGGCTGCCACTGAACAAGGGGAGGCCCAGGTAGGAAGAAGGGAGTGAGTCTATGGTGCACCCCAGTATTCGAGCGATCTTGGATTGGTGAGCTACTGGGGTGTTGATGAAGAAAACTTTGCTTTTGTTGAAGTTGACCTTCTGCCCAACCACTTTTTCGTACAGGAAAAGGATGTGCTTGATGGATTTGGCCTGACTCACAGAGGCTAGGGTGGATAATATGGTGTCATCGATAAATTGCTGATGGGTAACTGGATTGATGCCTGACGCAGCCTGGATTCCAGAGATCCTTCGTCTTTGGCAAGCAACTTTGAGGGCTCTGCCCAAGGAGTCCGCCAAGATGATGAAAAGGATGGGAGACAGTGGATCGCCCTGTCGGAGGCCTCTGACACTCGGAAAGAACCCGGCCGGGGAGCCATTGACAAGGACAGAGAACCACGGGGATGAATAGCAGCTGTGAAGGAGGTCAACCCAGGATGGGTGGAACCCAAACTTGAGGAGGATATCATGGAGGAAGTCCCATCTGACCCTGTCAAAGGCTTTATTCATATCGAGCTTAAGAAAGAGGGTGGGATTTTTAGCAAGGGAAGCTGAGTGCAGAGATTCATGGACAATGATGACCCCATCTAGGATGTTTCTGCCTTTGACCGAGCTACCTTGGTTGGGGTCAATGATGAGAGGGAGGATCGATTTCATCCTGTTGGCCATGACCTTGGTGAGGATCTTGTAGAGGACATTGCAGAGGCTGATGGGTCGATAATCAGACAGGGATTTGTAGGCAGGAGACTTGGGGATGAGAGCTATGAAAGTGGAATTAATCCCTCTAGGGATAGACCGAGAGGATTGGAGCTCTCTGATGGCATCACACACATCCCACCCGATGATGTCCCAAAAATCTTGAAAGAAACGGGGGGAAACCCATCCGATCCCGGGGATTTATCTGGTTGCATGGAAAAGAGGGCTTCTTTGATCTCATCATGGGAGAAGGGACTGATGAGCATGGAATTAGCCTCCTGGGGGACAAAGGAGGGGATGTTGGCCAACAGATCGGACTTGGCTTGGTCGTCACTCTTGGGGGAGCTACCAAGAAGAGCTTGGAAGTGAGAGACCGACTCATACCTGATCTCAAAGATGTCCTTGGTGGTAGATCCATCACTGAGGGAGATCTCACGGATCTTGTTCGAGCCTCTATGTCACAAAGTGGATGCATGGAAGAAGTTGGTGTTGGAATCCCCATATTTGATCTAGAGGGCTCTAGACTTTTATCTCCAGAAAGTTTCCTCCTTAGCTAAGATGTTGTGGTACTCGGCAAGGAGGTTCCTTTCTTCATCCTTGGTGGTGCTACTTTGGTCTCCGGCTTCGATCTGCTTTCCAATGTCTTGAAGTTTCTTTGAGATGGCCTGTTTGTTGGCAAAGATGTTGTCGAACACCTCCTTATTCCACACCTTTAGTTTCTCTTTAACCATCTTGAGTTTTTGGGAAACTTGGAAGGTGGGGACCTCGAGATAGACTTCTACCACTAGAGGGTGACTTGGGATCTGAGGTCTTGGTGATGGAGCCACATTGATTCGAAGTGAAAGGGGGTCTTGAAGGATGGAGGTTTACCTGCTTCCAAGAGGAGAGGGATGTGGTCCGAGCCAATATTGGGGAGGGCAAGAAGGGATGCATCCCCAAAGATCGGGACAACCTCTTGGGATATGAGGAACCTGTCAAGCTTTACCTAAATAAGCCCACTTCCTGTTCTTCTATTGCTCTAGGTGAACTTGGATCCTTGGAGTTGGACATCAATGAGCTCGTTGAGATTCACGAAGTCCCTGAAATCCTCCATGCTTCTACTTGCGATGTTGAGCCCCCCTATTTTTTTTGATGGGTACAGGGGGCTGTTGAAGTCTCCCCCAATAATCCAAGGGATGGTGCTGAAAGTGTTCCTCATCTGACTGATGGTGTTCCACAATGTCACTCTTTCAATGGGGGAGTTTGGGGCATATACATTGGACAATATCCAGGAGCAGTCACTGATCTTGTAGTGAAAGAGGACATTGATGATTCTATTTGATGATGACAAGAGCCTCCCTTCGACCTGGAGGGGGTCCCAGAGGCACATGAGCCCTCCTGAGGATCCTTGGGTTGGGCTGATGAGAACTTCGCCCCTGCTCCAGATTGATTTGGCCGACCTGAGGGAGGTGGCCTCGTCATTTTTGGTTTCTTGGAGAATGAGGATGGTGGGGTTGCATTCCTTCTTGAGATTAGCAGCTAGGCATTGTTTGGCTGCTCCATTTAGGCCTCTCACATTCCATGAGAGGACTTTCATCTAGAAATTTTGTGGGATTTTTTGCCTCCCTTCATCTGCTGAAGGGGAGGTTTGTTTCCTTTTGGATCGTCTTTCTACATGTCCAAGCTCTCAGAGAAAAGGGTTAACTGAGTTCCATTAGCTATATCTTCTGCTGTCTCTTTGTTTCGTTGCTCCGTGATGGATGGTCTCCCTTTTTTTATCACTACCAAAGTCGATGGCATGTTTTTTGCTTCTGGTGTTCTTTGGGCTAAATCTCCCAGACTGGAAGGGGGTTGATAGAGGGCTTCCCACCTCTTCGATAACAGGGATATGAGATGACCCAGGATCTGTTTGGGGATGGGGATGGGGAGGATTGGGATGGGCTTCTGAGAGCCAAAGCCATATAATCATCAATAACCAGATTAGAAGTAACAATGGGAGGAAGGGGAGGTACCTGGTATTGATTTGTCTCGTTGCTAGAAGCAACTTTTTCTTTACCTTTGATTTCAGAGGGGATATCCTGTCCTTGCGAGGAGGTCACTCTTTTATCGCTTCCTTGAGGCACCGGGGCTGGAGGTTCTTGGCGGAGGACCCCACACCCATTCTTTGGTGCGAGAGGGTTCCGGATCAGCTCCTTCGAGGGTCTCGGCCTGCGGACTGCATCTTTTGTAGGATCTTTGGGAGCTTGGGGTTGAGCTTTTAAGGTGGGGCACTGGTTCCTCAGGTGCCCTTGGGAATGGCAATGGATGCAAAAGGTGGGTTTATTCTCGTATTCTAGAGGCTGACGCTTTATGAGAGAGGATTCATGAAAGAGGTTGATATGGGTGGGGAGTTCTGTGTCCAGGTTGGCATTAACACAGATACGGGCATGGACCATCCGAGATCGGGCTTTGGTGGATGGATCGATTGCTACTAGATCATCGATCGATCTGGAAATCCCTTTTAGCACATCTTTGTGCCAGAACTGGAAGGGGAGGTTTGGAAGCCTGACCCAGATCGGGGCAACGTTAATGTTTTACATTTTGAGGTTGAAATATTTAGCCCATTTGTAGAGGAAAAGGCTCCTCCTCCCTAGGAACCATGGTCCCCCTAACAGGATGTTGCAGAAATCCTCCTGGTTGTTTAGTCTGATGGCGAAAAATCCCCTGGAAAGGGCAATGATTTCCATGTTTTCGCTAGTCCTCCATTTAGAGTACGCCCATTTCTTGATGGTCTCCATATCTGGGCGACCTTCGATGAACTTGCCTACCAGAGTAAGCCACTCCATCTCTAGGTAACTGGAATAGAGGCCTCCCGGGACCACTAGGTTTGAGCCATTGGGGATTAGCTCCTGGGATGGGGGCTTGGGGTGGGGGTCGTTGTTGACCACTTGGGTGTAAGAAACTGTCGAGGGTTTGTTCGGACAAGGATCGTTCCCAACGGTAAGATCATCCGTTGGTTCCCCTTTGTTGGGGGTTCCTTTCTGGACGTTGGGCCCCCATCGGTCGGGTCCTTGCCTGCTTCACTGACGGATCCTGTCTTGGATCCTCCGCCCTCTGAAACGTCCTGGTTGCGCATGTTTGCTCCCTCTGCCATCTCTCCCGCTCCGATCCTTGAATTTTCAACTCCTTGCTTAGTCTCCCCCATCTTGTTTTTTGAATTTTGATTCATGAAGAGATTGGAATTTTAAAAGAACATGATTTTTAGTTATATCTAAAAATGTTACTATTATTATTATTATTTGAATTTCAGCTTATGCATTTCTAAGCAACAAACACATCCAAGGAATGTCCTTTATGGTAGGTACTCTAGCTTACACTCCCTCAAGTATAGACTAAATATATTCATTTCAAAAACTCTTTGTGGTGATTTTTTTGAAGTCGAATTCTTTTTTACTTTATTTTAAAGCTTAAGGTAAAGTGAGATAGTGGAATCCTTGTTCGTTTCTTCTTACTATGTGCAAAGATTACGTGGCTAGACATGTTTGTATCGTAATTGAGTTGTGCTTGTATCCTAATTGATGATTGCTAATAGAGAAATTGGAAAGACTTCTAAATAAACTATACACTATTAACCAAATAAAGTAAGATTATATCAACCAAATAATATAAGGCATTGATGAATTGACACTAACATTAATTATTGTTCTCATGCAAAAATAACTTCTTTATAATTGTTGATTTCATCAAAACAAAAATTTTATAAATAAAGTTGTAACTATATATATATATATATATTGAGCATTATTTGTCCAAAGCAATGTTGTAATTGAATTTGAATAATAGCTTGGGTCATGAAAATTGATATTCGTAAAAAAATATGAGGCATATTTGAGGTAAATGAAAAGAGTAATCAAGGAAACACTTAATTCTAAGGTAAAGTGGAGATTCAATATTTGTTGGTAAATTGATATACCAGACATAAGCAAACTCATCCAATGTATGTGGAAACATCCTATAGGCAACATCCTCATGTTCAATCTATAAACGGATTAAAGCATCTTTATATGCTTGAATATTATCTTCAACTAATATTGTTCCATCATGCCTATATCGAGGGAGATATCTTTTAGCATTCTTAAGCATATCATGTGTAGGCCTTGGTAGATTCAAAGGAGTACTTCCTACCAACCATGGAGTAGGAGCTGCTATTGATGAACCTTGAGGAATGACAAAAGGATCAACAAAAGAGATAATAGCTCTAGGAGAACTAGTGGCTGTTTGAGAAGTATAAGGTCTACCTTTCTTAGCTTTGGGTATTCTATATGGGGAAAGGCTAAGCAACTCAATGCCACCTATTGATGACTTGGATCTAGTGATGACGACTTTAGATTCCAACTTTGATAGCCAATATGTGTAATATAAAAATCACACCAAGAAAAATCTAATTTTTAGAGTTTGCCCTCCTAGCGTCAGTTCTATTAAGCATTCAAATGACACATTGTCAAGGGTAAGCCAACATACTTAGAACAAAGTTTGTTCTCTCTTGAAAGGGAATTTGTTTCCTCCAAGGTTCGGGTATGTTAGGTCTTTCCTAGTGTGGGTGAACTCAAAGCTTCCTTCAAGGGATCTTTGTTGGTATAACTCACATAAATAAGTTTCCTAGGCACAATGTCTTAGAATTAAAATACTTAACTATTTGAAAATAATTCCACTCGATTGATTTTACAACATTCAAGAGTCGAGCATAATTTAAACTTTTGTAAATTGAAAAGGTATTCAAACGAAAATGAATCTATTCCTACTCTAAATAGAATCCAAAGGAAAGTCTCAGGTTTAAGGGTAAGAGAAAAAAAAAGCCAATATTGCCTTGAACTTCAACTCCAATTTGGTAAAACAACAATTCTAATTTAAAACCAGTCCCAACACAATTAATATTCACACAACCTAAGATATGAGACAGTGCAATCTTCAAAGAAAAAAAGACTATGAAATATGCTAGGTGCAACCACCATCAACATGCATAGATTGAACATAGAAATTTCAGAAGCCTTGTATGAAAAAAATAGTCATTAAGTACATATGTTTTAATTTGGCCTCTTCAATGGATTACAAGAATAGTGCTCAAAACAATAGTCGCTAGGTTCAAAAAATCCGCCCAACTACCAACATGAAAGGCAAAGAAAAGAAAAAAACTAGAAGCATGCTGTTGGATGGATTCCAACCCTTGTAATTAACTAGTGAGCCAATATTTATACAACTTGGTGGCTCTTCAACTAGTGTTACTTTTATAATAAATTATCATTATATTCATTTTCATGGTGTATATTAGATCTAAAATTTTATTCTTCCACCCATGATGTGTGCTCCTTGGGATTGCTTTTGCAACACCTCAACCATGCCTCATTAATTCTTTGCAAACTGTAAGTTGATTATTAATATCACCACATCCACCATCTTGTATGTCTACACTTGCCTGGGTAGCTTTAGAAATCCCACGTCTAACACCTTTGAATTCCAAGCATCTGCGATAAAAATCTTGCAAAAGTAAAAAATAGTAGGCATTAGAATTTATTACCACTCCTATTATATATATAGTTTTTGATTTTAACTTTTATTTTTTAAATTTTAATATGTAATTTAAATAATATGGGATTTTTTGGTAATTTTTTTATTATATTTAAACTTTTCCCTCCCATTTTTTGCATTTTAAATAATATGGGGTTTTTTGGTAATTTTTTTTCTCGAACAAAATTTTGCAGTTTATGGCTTGTGTGCATTTTCAGTGTTTTTCGACCATTTTTCGGCCTTCTTTGTATTTTTGGTCATTTTTGTGTTTTTTGACCATTTCCTATGTTTTCTAGCCTTTCTTTGTGTTTTTCGACGATTTCCTATGTTTTTCGATGATTTGCACTCTCCAACAATTTTCATTGTTTTCTAGCAATTTCCTCTTGCTTAATTTTTATTGGTTGCTCTTAAACCTTAGTTCACTTCTAAGCCATTGAACTACCCATATTGAATGGTTGGGAAAGTTTATCGAGATTTTAAGATGTTTTATCTCTAAAGTTTTCTTTGAAATTTCCTACTCTTTGAGAATCATTGATTTGCCCAAATATGATGGTTGGGAAAGCTTGTCGAAATTTAATGTTTTCCTTTTTAATATTTCTTTAAAATCCTTGATTGGAGGTTTTAAAGGGGAACTTTTTTTCCTAATCCCTGATCAAAAATTTTAAAGTGGAACTTTAAATCTTTTCTTAAAACTTTTGACATTTTGCTTGGTGGAGCTTTTAAATCTTTCCTTAAAAATTTTGATATTCCACTTAGTGGAACTTTTAAAGCTTTTCTTGAAAATTTTGATATTCCACTTCGTGGAACTTTCAAAGCTCTCCTTAAAACTTTCGATATTCCACATCTAAATTTTCCTTGGTCACACCAACTTAATTTGTGGAAAACAAGCACTTTCAAAACTCAAACCTTCTCCGACCATAGGCAAATTTATATTCTTTGGAAATATCTTTTTGAGTTGCATCTAATGGAAGTGATTTTGTGAGTTTTTGTTGAGTATTGAAGGAGATATAGGGGCCAAAAGTGAAGCCATATATACTACCAAGGGGAAATCCAAGTATGTAGTTCCTGAATTTAAACATGTTTGGGGTACTAAGGCTATGGAAACATAGGCATATGGGTACTTATTGTAAAGCTTATTTTGAGCCTGATCTTATGGGAGAACAATAACAATAAATATCAGAACAAGTTCAAAGCATTACAAAAATTGGGCATCCATGATTATGAACTTTCAACTAAGGACCTGGGTTTTTTGGATGGTTGAGTATTATGCACAAACCAAAGCAAACAAGAGAAACAATCACCAAAAAAAAAGGGTTCCCAATCCATGTAGACTAGGGCATGTTGTGCAAGCACAATAGATGGTTCTAGCTAGAATTAAGAAAACACAATCACTTGGTTTTAACCAAATTTATGTGGAAGGTGACTCATTGGTTGTCATCAATAGCCTCAGAGGAAAATAACTTCTTTAGGGGGATTTCTTCAAGATACTACTGGTGACACCAAGAGGCTCCTAAGTCATTCTGAGGAGGTGGAGTTATCCCATTTTTATAAGGAAGGTAATAATTTGGTCGATTGGGCAATGAACCACATAACAATTAGTAAAGAGGATTTAGCTTGGGAACAACAACACATTTCATTGGATATTTCTAGATTGAATAGCCATCCACATCCAAATGCTAGGAAGATTTAGAAGAAAGGGAGAGGAAATCATTACTGAGGGACTTTCATGCTTGGTGGATATTAATGCTAGCATATCTAGGGAGGTTTTCATGGCAGATAAGTTGATGGAGGATATGATACTTGTTGGCTTTAGTATGATGATCTATGTCTATTTTAATGTTTTCTATTTGATTCTCTATGTCTAAAGTTTTAGTTTCAATTTTGGCAATGAAGAGAAAAGTTTTGTTACAACTTTGGCTGATATAGTTTTTGTTTGTAGATGCCTAGATTTTGGTTTTGATGACATATAACCATTAATAATACAATCATTTTTGTAAGTGGGATGGGGACCCACTCAAAACCAAATTTCTATGAATAAAAAAATCAAATTTATGATTTGTTTTTATACTTCTAATTCTAGACTGTGTATAAATTTATAACTATAAAGGTAATATAAAAGTTAGAGTATAATAAATGAAGGAAAATCTAGTGTAGGTGGTGTTTTTGAAGTAATGAAGGTAAAATTATCCTCTTACCTAGAATCATATGGAACTTAACTTAACAACTATGTAGAGGCTAGGGCACTTCTCATAGGGATTACAATTACAATTGAAAAATGATGGAAATATATTTCAATTGAGGGTATATAAAAAATTATCATTAATGCTATCAATAAAATGGATGTGAGGATTAAATAAAAAATAATATTATTATTTATATTCATCAAGTATTGTTGAAGGCAATGCCTTGCAAATGTGGATACATCTATGAAGAAGGAAAGCAAGTAGCAAATAATTTAGACAATTACAATGTTGATCTTCGTCTTTGTGAATTTTGAATTTTCAAATTTTACAAGGTAATTGGATGAGTGATATTTTATATCTTAATGAAAATTATGTGAGAAGTTGTATAAGCATAACAATTTGAAGAAGACAAAGAATATCTTTAATAAAAGAACAATCTAAATATAGTTTAATTAACTTGACAATAGATGTAATATTTTGTTATTTTTATGGTACGGGTCCCAATAAGAGCCACATATAGCCTATTAAAAAAATTTACGGTATAAGAACGTGAACTATAGGCATCTATACAAATTAAATAAATTTATGTGAGAAGCTTTGTTGAGGTTGAAAATACATTGTGCTTCCTATTGAATCAAGGATTTTTTCTAACTTCTATATTAATGATGCACCCTAAGTATAGCTTCAACAAAGTTGGAAGGGAGTTCTAGTGGATTATTACAACCTCTAAATTGATGATGGATCCTCATTATCCTTGTGGAATAATCTTACACTAACCTACACTAATTATATAAAAAGTAAAGTGTGGAAAATAAAACATGCATACAAGATTAAGGGTGCCAAGGATTTAAATTAATATAGGTTTAAACTACAGAAAGTGTACGCAATCAATCAACACATAATAAAATCAATGTTCTCCAATTCATTAAGTATGAAATCACTAAGTGAATAACAAGATAGGCAAAAGGGTAATATCTCAATCATTTTACACTTGGAAAATGAGAAGGGTGATGCCACTAACAGAATGCCTAAGGACTTGCTAATTTCTTAATAGTCTCAAGAGATCAAAACATAATGTAGGTTTCAAATAGAGTAGCTTTATTCTCATAGCCAAAAGATGAACACAATGGATCCCTAGGATCTCATTTATAGTTAGAGTTTATAAATGAGTTACCTAGGGTGAGAAATAATTACTCTTAGTAAAAGTAAATATCAAGGGATATCTTTAGAAAAATGATGTACCATAAAATGTTACATGCCTCTAATTATATCTCTAACAGGCTTATAAGGTTTTTAAAATAAATTAGTATAAAACTACATGCTAAAATGTCACCCTCAAAATGTTCTCCTTGGGATCTACCTTTAGTTTTAATCCTTAGTTGGCTATTCAACAATTCACTCTAGTTAGTAAGTGAATCACTTGCTTTTACTAGTGAATCACTAGTTGACCTTGAGTGATTAGCTCCTCCAAGCTAATTGGGTCCATTTTCAAGTAAAATAGTCTTAAGCCAATTGAAATATTTTGTAAGTAAATTGGTATTGATCTTATCAACACCTAATACAAGTAAATTGATCTTGAGCTAATAGACACCTTCTAAAAATGAATTGGTCCTAAACCAATCGATACTTGTGCTAGATTTAGACAAATTTTGGAGGTTTTTGTAAGGCATTTGCTACTTGATATTGCTAATTTGTGCTTCGAATTTATGAATTCCAAGGTAGTATTAGGAAACTACATTTCTAACAACTTCATGGGGTGCTAAGCTCGATTGACAAAAGATATTAGATCTTACCTTAATCCCTAGGCATAGAATCTACAAAATTTAGATCCTATGGCAAAATTGTCAAAATAATATTCTCTTCATTTGCTCTTTTGTGGTAGTAATCCCAATAGTTTCTGCCACTCTTCATCACCTCATAGCTAGATTGATATAATATCCTATGCTTTTCCCATTAGGTATTTAAACAAGTTTTTTGATAACTCATTTTATTTTCCTATTAGCTATTGCAACTTGGTGTATATAGGATCTAGCTTCTTATATATCTTAACTGCATCTCCCTTATTGACCTAAAAAATTTCCTCTTCTTACATGACATTAAAAATGTCATCATACAATATTTTTACTAATAGGTTGAATATCTTAGGCATTATTGCAACAACTAACCCATGAATTCTCTAGTCATTTCTTGCACTGGGGTCTTCAAGGATGCCAAAGTGCTTTTACAAGCTTGGAGGTCCCTCCAGGCATATACTATATTATTTAGTTTCCTAACTAGATCCTTCCTATCCATCCTAAGTTGCTTCACCTATGATGTTGATATAGAAGATATAAGTTATAGAATATCATAGTTTTCACGCCTAGAAAATAGTTGTTCTTCCACTTGTTCAATGGTTTCCTTCCCTTTTTTCCAAGCTTTGCTATATGTAGGCTACAAGCCAAAATTATTCTAGTGCATTCTTTACTTCTCTAATTTTATCCAAAATATTCTTGACCCATTGGATTTTGTTAGTCCTCTTGGGATCTGTGGTTTTCTTTGTTCTAAAGTTGTCAACTATGTGATCTTTTGCTTGCAAGACTTTATAAATCTACTCAATTAGACTTTACCCTTGTATGAGTTGTTTCATAAGATACTTTCAATATTGCATTTTCATTTTAGATTTAGCAAGTTGGGATTTGATGTCCTCAACCTACTTCTTTAGTTGATCCTTTTCTAAGGCATCCTTCTTTAGAGCAGGGTTATGGATAAAGGGTTGGACCCAAAATGTATTTGTAAAAAAATGACAAATCCTAATCGAAATCAAGGTGAATCAAGGCGAATCCTAAGAAAATCAAATCAATCATCTTCACACCAAAATTTGGGGCATTTGAAGCCCTAAAACTTAAGGTCATATTTGGAGTAAATTTTGACATATTATATCATCTTATAACTTCATAAAAATACCACTATTAGATCAGACTTGAAAAGAGCTTTCCAATGATACAAATATGCCTATGTTTGGATATATATTGTGGTGAATTGATCCTATGAAAAAATTGATCTTGAAAATTTTAAGCGAATGGGCCGACATCGAGGGTCCTCATATTCACAAATTTCTAATTTTGGAAATCCTAATATTGCCCAATTTGTGAATATTCACCATTGTGCATAACCCTGATTTAGAGCCTCTTTCTCCTACTAGAGTTGATATTTCTATGCCTTGATCTATTCTAATTTTGCTTTAAGCTCATTATTTTTTAGCATTATTTCATCCTCAATTGCTAGTCAATCAAACTTCATGGATATGCTAAGTGTGAGTTGGTTTGCAAGTTGGACCATTTGGTATGGATTTATTTAGTTTATATCTAAGTTAAACACCTTGGAAATCAAGTCAATAGAGATTGTTGTCACCTTGAAAGGATCAGATTCTATTGTGTAATATGTCTTGTCCCCTTTTCTAGTCAACTATGACCACATGAGGATCAACATCTTGGTGGTATTTTTATTGACCTACTTATATTATTTCTTCCATTTCTTTTCCTTGGTGATAAGGACATCAAATGACTTCACAATGTCTATCTCTTTTGATTCACACAATATTCCATGCAAAGGCCTTACTTGGCCCTATAGTTGTGTTGGTTTAATGGGTGCTCCTATAGACTTAGTCTCTTGAGTCAAGGAAGTAGACATTATTGTCTATAAGAATTGTCTTGATTAAGACAATGGATAAGGTGATCATGTAGAAATGGTAGGTGAAGTGAATTATGTGGTGATAGGATGAAATGGGGTGGAAATGAAGAGAGTGGGATACATCGATAATTGTACCAATCTAATGGCTAGTGGTGACATTATACGTAAATGTAGGGTTGAATAAAATGATGTGATATAAGGCACCAATGGTTGCATGGCAAACACTTGAATGATATATGATGGCAATGAAGTGATTGATGTGGTCCTCAGCATAATAGATAACATTGGAGGTAAAGTACCTTTGGGAGAACCATAGGCTACACTATTGGAGGAAGAAAGAAGTGGAGAAGAATATGCAAGGAGTGAAGAAAGAATATAAAAAGAAATAATAAAGAAGGAATTCATAAGCAATGAGTAATGGAAGGGAAGTATAAATTGTTAGAGAGGTGGCCATGATACTAGTCATTTCTAACTCAGGAGGAGAGCCTCCTTAGGGGATTTTACCCTCCTCAAGCTTAGTATTTTTTCCTTGTTGTTCCTATAACGTCGTAACTATTTTTAAGCATAGACCCATATCTTTCAAAACCTTTATATCCTTTGATAGTTATTTACCTTACTACCAGATTGACCATTTCTAGAATTTTTGGTGTAACTAAAATGCTAATTTTGGGCATAAACTTCCCCTTTGGACTATGAGGGCTTGATGGATGACCAATACATCACTGAATATTTTTCTCCTTTTGGTATTCTTAGAGTGTTTCTTGTCCCAAATAGCTAAGAATTGTCATAAAATATACCATATTTAGTAGACCCCTTTAGCACACCTATCTCATACCTCATATTTTGCTATGCTAATATCTTGCTATCGATGTGCCTTAATTTCCTTAAGGTACCTATATTTTAGTCATTCATTTGATGTCTGGGTTAAAATCATTTTTTCCTTATCATAGAATGTATACCACTCTAGTTGGTTATTGTATCGTATCTAAACTTCATCCTTATTTCCATGATTGCTTTCTAGAGTAGCAAGGACCAATTCCTCGTTGGGGTTTACCTCTTTTTGAATATTGCATTTTTTATTATGTACAAAAAAGATATCCAACTTCTTTGTCCTTAGTTTATTTTTAAAGAATCTAAATGGATCCTAGGACCGTCAATCCCCCAAATGATCTATCATATCTCTTAACCTAACTTGTACCACTTGGTGGAACCTATACAACTTTAGTGTGATCTTCATGATTAGATTCTTGAGTGGATAGGTGGTTTTATTTTGACCCCTAAAATACTTTAAGTCCATACTTGAATTGCTACACATATTTGAGATTGAACATGTGGTCTATCACATATGTACACAACTCAAATGACATGGTCGAGAAGTCTAGATATGAATGAAGGATTTGGTCCTCCCTAGGTACAAGTCTCCATTAGACAATTAATTTGACTTGGTTAGATTTCATATCTCATCCTACAACCTTGGTACTTTAGCCCTAGAAATTTTTACAATTACCTTGTGTACCTCATCATAGAAGCAATAAGAGATATTTTTTGCTTCTTGGTATAGTATGTCATGCAATCGACCACTGAAATGGGTTCACCATATGTCCTACTTGGTTTAACTAAATAGTTGTAAATTTTTATTTATTCTAGTATAAAATAAGCTAGACTAGGTATGAGGTGTATGCGAATTTATTTTCTTCCTAAAATACCTTTAGCTATATGGCCATTTGATTCACAACGTATCAAGCACATTCAATTAGCTATGAATGCTCAAGGTAAGTGCACATGACATGGAGTAGGGAAGTGTGCTCCTAAATTTTTAACTCATTTCTCTCCCTAAAACTAAAACTATAGCTAATAATACCATCTTTCGAAAACTCTAACTCCAGTGAGATCCTAAAATTAGCTAGTAGGTTTAGCTTCTTTAGTTATGGTATGAGGAAATTCCTTCAGTATGTTCTTGTACCTTAATAATAAAAGCCTTTTTGGATATTGGGGTTACATGACACCCAAATGGATGGATTATCATAGCTCTTAACATCTTCCTCTTTGATATAGAAAGATTCCTCACTCCATTAAGGAGGCCTAAAATTACACCTAGATGGATTGTACCTTTTTGCATAGGCCTCAACAAGATTTGAATAGCTCCATACTTGAGGCACCCAATTCATGGATAATCCTAAAGTATAAATCTTGCTTATGCTCCATGAATCTATTTATGGGCCCAAGTTTAATCTCCTTAGGTCCTCTATTCTAACCTTTCCAATTAGATTTTTATATGCCCCTTCTTCAATCCTCTTATATGGATCTTCAAAAACACTTCTTTTGTATCTTTGGAGGAGGGGAGGTATGTCTCTTTCTCTTTCATATTTTCTTTATTCATTTTCTCTTTTGTGTTTCTACCCATTCAAAAAGGACTAGAAAAGATGAAGGTGGAGAAGATGTGGGTGGGATGATGGAAATAGAAGGAGGTGAAGTGGGGTGTGCATCAGGTATGGACATGCTACCAAAGATAGAATATGTATTCATGATGGTTAAAATAAGCAAAATGTAAAATTGGATTTTAAATAAATTTTTTTACCAAGTCTTAGAAAATTGAGTGATTTGGTTAAAAATTGGAGTGATTTGCTCACTTTTAGGGCACTTGATAAATAATGTATTAGCAATAATTTTTCCTAAAAATATGATTAATTTGCTTAGAGGGAAGAGACTTAAGGGAATTCTTAGTTTCTTGGGGTAGTTTGCTTGTGATATTGAGTGGTTAGATCAATTTTCCTAGCAATTTTCTTGCTTGAACTTGACTTGATGGATTTTTTTTTGGGATGGTTTGGATGCCTAATGTATAGAACAATTTGTTTTCTTAAATTTTTAGTAAATCATTAGTTTTTAAGTAGGCATGACCCCTCATTTAATCTTGATGTAGTTGGCTAATGAAGCAAGGAAACTATAATGGAGCTCAATGAAGAACACAAGCTTATATTGAGAGGGGGGGTGAATAGTATAGCGCCCAATTTTTACTTTATTTCCAAACCAATATCAATTAGTGTCCTCAATTGCAATAACCAAATATAACAGTGTGCATTAATAACATAGATAACAATAGTAAGCAAGTGCACAAATCACCACACACAATTGAGACACAAGATTTAACATGGTTCCCCCAATGTGGGGTAGTCCAAAATATATTATCTTTATAATATTTCACAAATAAATAGGAATACTTATCCTAATACAAGTGATTACTTTGATTTTCTCAAAGCTAGGTTGTCCTGATATACTTAGATGGGCTCCACTGATCTGCTCAGCTAGGCTCTGCACTGATATTCTCAGCTGGGCTATCCACTGATCTACTCAGCTAGGCTATCCACTAATCTGCTCATCTAGGCTATCCATTGATCTGCTCAGCTAGGCTCTCCACTGATATTCTCAACTAGGCTATCCACTAACCTTCTTAGCTAAGCTATCCACTGATATGATCATCTAGGATATCTATTGATTTGATCAACTAGACTCTCCACTGATATTCTTAGCTAGGCTATCCACTGATCTGCTCAGCTAGGCTATCCACTGATATGATAAGCTAGGCTATCCACTAATATGCTTAGCTAGGCAATTGGTGTGGATGTATTTTCTATTTTTATCCTGTCTCTGTCACTGATCACAAATATACCTTAATGCCTTCTCACAAGGCTCACACTATCCTGCTCATATGCTGTCCTAAATATGTCCTCAAAGCCTTCACAAAAGTCTCAAACAATCCTGATCAAATACTATCCCAAATATGTACTCAAAGCCTTCACAAAAGGTCAATCAATCCTGCTCAAATGCTATCACGAATCTGTCCTCAAATCCTTCACAAAAGGCTCAACCAATGATGCACAAATGTTGTCCCAAAACTATCCAGAAATTCTATCCCAAAAGCCTTCCCAAAGACTCAACCAATCATGCACAAAAGTTGTCTCAAATATATCTAGAAATTCTATCCCAAAAGCCTTCCTAAAGGCTCAACCAATCCTACACAAAAGCTATCTCAAATCAGTCCAAAAATTCTGTCCAAAAAGTCTTCCCAAAGGCTCAACCAATGACTCTCAAGTAACACTCAAATATCAACCACAAATCAACAAAGGCAAGGCTCAATGATGAACTCAATAATGGATAACAAATGAATGATAACAGTACTCAAAAATATGCTCAAAAATGAATTGCAATGTACTCTTCAATGGATGACAATGATCCATAATGATCTCAACAATGTATGACAAATGATCTCTCAAATGGATGACAACAATGCTCAACAATGTACTCTCAAATGGATGACAACAATGATCCACAATGATCTCAACAATGTATGACAAATGATCTCTCAAATGGATGACAACAATGCTCAAAAATGTACTCTCAAATGGATGACAACAATGCTCAACAATGTACTCTCAACTAGATAACAACAATGCTCAACAATGTACTCTCAAATGTATGGCAAATTTTCTCTCTAATGAAAACCTCTCCAAGCAATAACAATGAGGACTTAAACCAACCAAGGACAATCTCCACAAGTGATAGCAATAGGTTCTCAATAATATCCTCCTCATGCAATGTCAATAAGCTCTCAAGAAACAAGCACAACTCTGTCAAGAAAAGAGCTCTCAAATAGCCAATAATGATCTCCTCAAAATGAAATACAAATATATCCACAAGTGACTAGCAAATGATCTCCTCAATGGTATCAACTAATGGCAATGTACTCAACAAGTAACCAACAATATGCTTCTCAAGGCAATAGCAAAGATCTCCTCAATAATGGCAATACTCTCAATGAACTCCACTAAAGCAATCATGAAACTCAAGCATCAATTTTATCCATAAAATTTATTTTCTAATCCATGCACTTCCTCTCAACAACCAAGGCACATAATCAAGAAATTTGTCTTCAAATTCAAACCCTAACTCATATGCATGTCTTCTAACTCAAGGTAGCAATTGACTAGGTCTCAAGTTCCTAGTTTAATTTCATAATTAAATCATGCACTGGGACATATAACAAGTTCAACACTTTTCAACCTTATGACTCCCTAATTTCATTAACATAAACAACAAGCATCTATGTTTTTATTTATTTGTTTTCACACCTTATAACTCCATATACAACAAACGTAAATATTTATTTCCACACCTTATATATCCCTAAGCAAACACAATAATCACAAATATTTCAATTTTACACCTTATAAATCCCTAAGCACATTAACACATACAACAAGCATTTATTTCCCTAAACTTATTATGACTTCCTAGTTATCATAGAAATAATTTTAATGCACAAAAAATTTGGTAATAACAAATATTATCATGCGCTGGAGATAAATACCTTTATTTGAATTTTTTTGCCTTCACAACCTTTGAAATCGATAATTCCTTTGCCAAAAATCAATGTGCCTTCACACCTTTGTAATTGTCAATTCCTTGCCAAAAATCAATGCACCTTCACACCTTCACGACAGTCAAAATCTATTCTTCTCACCTAGCACTATGAGGTGCTTACCACATGGCCACTAGCCCATGTTGGGATTTAATCCCAAACACCCAACTTTAACTTGCGCTTAAATCTGAAAAACTTAAGTTGCCTTCCTTAGCAAAACACTTTGCTCTTGGCGGGATTCGAACAACGAACCTGCCTTGTGCAAAGTTCATGCACTACCAACTACGCTATAGGCTCCTGTGTGACATCACTTTCTTGTGTTGTTCACTTGACCTTGCTCTCAAATCGAAAGTTATTTATCCTTCTTTCTTCGTTGCTCCCCTTTCGATGACTCTCTCATGCGCTATGTCAAGTCTTACATAAACAAAGGTTTTTACCTTTTATTTATATGCACCTCCATGCCTTCGAATGACGTCGACTAACTTTATTAATCTTCCCAACCTTTGCACGTTTGTGGATAATGTAATTCAACTTTAGACCTTAGAATTATTAAATAAAAAATTTAATAATTCACCTCTTAACTTTGAATTAGGATATCTCCATTCTTTTGAATTTCGCTATGAAAATTTTTGCGCCTAGGTTTCATTGGAAAACCTTTTCATCCATAATAGTTTGGAGAAGTCTTAGCATAGTGGTTTTAATGAAAAACCCTTTCCAACGGTTTTAATGAAAACCCTTTCCGTTGGTTTTATTAAAAAACCTTTTCGTCGGTTTTAATAAAAACCCTTTCCGTTGGTTTTAATAAAAACCTTTACCATTGGTTTTAATAAAAACCATTAATATAATATTTAAAAAATTAAATATTATATGCCTCTTGTGCCACAAAACCCTATATATATCCTTGCTCTCCAAAATATCATAAAAGATTATTTACGAAGTGCTTTTACCACCAAAAATCATTGTGATCCATGTGACATCAATGACAACACAAAATAACTCAAATTGCCAACACTCAACTCTAGTCAATGGTATTATCCTCCTCCAAGGGTTCTAATTACACATGATATATGGGTAAAAATATGGCTCACCAATTGGTTTGGTCTATTTGGCTTATGCCTTGGGTGAGCCTTGCTCTTTGTTTGAAGTGGTACATTGAGTATATTGCTCAAGAGTTCATGTTGAATATCATATGTAGTAGGAGTAAAGTGAGTACCCCTTGGTCCCAACTGGGGGGTTACATACCCTTTGTGGGATGTCCATACCCACCCATGCCCTATTTAGGAAAGGAGATTATCCCATCAAGGGTTGATTTGCCCTCATAGTTAATTGGCATTGGGCAAGCCCAAGGGTGAGCAGTTTGATAATGTTAGCAAGGGCTTTGTTTGCTATGAGATATTATTTATTATCTAATAGTATCAATTAATATGACAAACCAATTATATTTGTAGGGGTGGAAGAAGAGGAAGAAATATATGAAAAGTACAATTTTTAGAAGAAAAATAGAAAGAAAGAAACAAGAATTGGAAGACAAAGGGGGAATATTTTTCTAGAAAAATAACAGCTAAAGGTAAGATGTATGTATGCTATTAACATTTTCTTTTGGATAAAACTCTTATTGCTAGATTGAACGAAGGTGATACCCATTTATAGAAATTGGTAGCATTCCTCCATCCATGGTGGTAAGTTTGTAGGCATTTATACCTATAATAGTTAGTATTTTATAAGGTCTTCTCCATAGGGAATCAAAGTTCTCATGTTCTCCTAGTTTTTCCTGGTCTTCAACCCATTTGAACATGATATATGTTTGTTTATAGTTCATTTTAGTTGCATTCTTATCAAAATATCTTTTGATAGTCTCTTAATGTTGTAGCATTCTCTTAAATGACTTTTCTATTTCTTCCTTCAAGGCCAACAATGCATTCAATATTGCTTGCATTAGCTCAATGTTAGTGTCTTCATGTTCTAGCTACTATGATATTTGGAGGGAAGCGAGTTCCAAATTGTTTTCTAACACCTCTTTTTTGTATATAATTTGTATGGTGATGACCTAGTAGATACCTTAGGTGTAACTAGATTTTACTATATTGCTTTGCATAGCTTATGTGTTTATCCCTTTGTGATTAGGTAATAGTCCTATTCAAGATCCTTGTATTCTTGTTAGGTGTTTCAATCAATTTGTTTTCCTAGGGGTGGTATTTGGAGAATATTTTAAGATAAAATTTATTAGGAAATGATTGCATTATTTAATATTAGGTAATTATTACACCTCATAGAAGGTTACATGGAGGATACACCAATTATCTATCTTGATCTTAATTTATTACAATTTCCTATAATTGATCTAACGTATTAAATATGGTGTATTGTTTAATAAAATTAGTATCATTATCTTCCATATTCCAACATTGGTACTAGAGCTATACGATATAGGATGGTGGTTGATTAGGATTATGGTCATCAGGTTTATGCATAGTGGTGAATATTCACAAATTGGGTGAATATTAGGATTTTCAAATTTGGAAATTGGCAAATATGAGGACCCTCGACATCGGTCCATTTGCCTAAAATTTTCAAGACCAATTTTTTCTTAGGGCCAATTTGCCATAATCTATATCCAAACATAGGCATAATTGTGCTCATTGGAAAGCTCTTTTCAAGCCTGATCTAATGGTGGGGATTTTATGAAGTTATAAAGTTATAATCGGTCAAAATTTACCTCAAATACGACTTTACTTTTTAGGAATTAAATACCTCAAATTTTGGTGTGAAGATGATTGGTTTTATTTGCTTAGGATTTTCCTTGATTTCGATTAGGATTCGCCACTTTTTACAAGTACATTTTGAGTCCAACCTCTTATGCATAACCTTGATGATCATGCTACTAGGCCATTCAAGAACTTAAGAAAATTTTAAAAATGAATTAGGTTGGTGATATGAAATTGAACCCCTCATCTTCCTCTAGCACTCCCCTAGTATTCAAGGGGGAAAATTGAGGAGAAGCAAGGACAACATTCTTGGAACCTAGATATACGTGGAATATGTGCAACAAGGGTGAAAAGCACAAGAAAAAAAGCCATTGATATGATCATAGGATTGGAAAGGCCAAGAACTAGCACACATTGGGTTCAAGTGTATGAGCCACCATGACTACATAAGTTGTAGAAGTAAAATTAGCTCAAGGCAAGAAGATTTTATTCCAATAAGAAATTCAAAAACAGAGCCATCATATTTATCTCCAAAACACCATATGCTGAAGGAAGGGTTTTGAAAATTCAAATGACTAATACCTTCTGTTATAGTCATGTATGACATCAATGAATGCTCCTATGAAAGCAACCTCGTTTTCTATTTCCATGAGATTGCTCATGTACTCCTATGAATACCATAAGCATATTTCCACTAGGATAGACTCCACTAGAGGTAATTGGAAGGTATTATATGTTGGCTTGAAACCCATGAGTGGGAATTTTTTTTAGTGATGATGGTGCCTAGGATCCATGACCAAGGATTTCCATATGTACAACAAGGTATGACTATGGCTAAAACATCTAGACTAGTCAAGGGGAGAACACACAGATCATGCCATGGGCAATACCATGTTGAGGTTCAAGTGTAGAATACTTCCATATAAATTTTGAAGTGAATAAGCCTCAAAATAAAATAAAATGCAAAAAATTAGGGGAGATACAAGTTAAAGCCAAGGTCCTTTATTTATTTATGAGCTAGCTAGAGGGGTCGGGCCTTATCGATGAAGCTATTGCACTCAAGGAGGTTATTGTAGTCTTTGGTAGGGTAGTAACCAAGGCTACCAAAGTGGATGTTGCGAGTACTATAAGCCCACAAGTAGTCATGCCATATGACATGGATGAAACAGAGATTTCCAAGTAAAGGAAGTGATGATATCAAGGATTGTAATTTATAAGGGTTTGAATAAGAATTACAAGATATATTCTATAGAGAGAGGAGGATTATTCCATTATTTGTTTGTATATTTGTATATAGGTTTATGGATTATTTGGGTTGATGCACTATAAATAATATTAATTTCTATGTTTTTTTTTGTTTTTTTTAATTTACATGGTGGAATCGGTAGCCGCCACGAATATGGGCAGGTTTTTTGTATTTTATGGCTGCCAAAATATTCTGTGTTGTCAACCCTAGAAGCCGCCACATAGATCTTCACACAGTTCACCCCTATAACCACCATGCCACACTAATTTTAAAGTATTAATTTCTATGTTAATAAGGATGATAGTCATCATTGTGAGAGCTGCAACAATTCTATTCTACATATTGACTCATAAAGTGTCTTTTGATAATAGTAAAGACAAAAATAATAAAAGCTAAAGCTAAAAGCTAGATCCAGAGCCATATCTAGAACTAAGAGATAGATCTAGAACTAAGAGCTAGCTTGCACTAGCCTACCTGTATGGACCCTACAACTCCAAGAAATAACCACAATCATAGTCAGAGTCATAATAATAATAAGGTCATCATACACCCATCATTTTTCTCCCCTCAAAGCTACCAAATTTGATCCCTCTATTTTCTTTAAAATAAATAATGTAACAAGGGGGATGTTATGCAATTATTACATTATTTAATGTTAGGTAATTATTACAGCTCATGGGAGATTACATGGAGGATACAACATTTATCGGTCTTGATATTAATCCATTACAACTTCTTATAATTTGTCTAATGTATTAAATATGTTATATAGTTTAATGAAATTAGTATATTCTCTTTCATATTCCAACAAAATCCACATTACAAGGAAAAATTCATCACCTTACCTCCATTGAAATAGGTGGCATTGTTAGTAGTTATAACAACATAAGCTCTAAATCTAGTGATTATATCATCCAACAATTGGACCATTATCTCCTACTTTGTAGATTTGGATGGGACTATTTTAACCTAGTTTGTGAAATAGCCTATGGTGGTGAGGATCCACCCATGTACTACACTTTATAGAGGTAAAATTTTCTTATGAAACCTAGGCCCCATTATTAGAATGGTTTATTCATGATCATGGGCTTCAAGGTCATTGGTGCTTTCCTTCTCTTTCCCTTGAATAGGTGGTAGGATTTATAATTATTGACTAGATAATGATAATTAGAGAATATGTTGGGCCAATAATATCCAACCCTTATGATTTTATGGCCCAGAGTTGGTACAAAATAATATCCTCCATAAATTAGGTCCTTCATCCTTTCTTCTTTAATATAGTGTAATAATACATCATCATATCCTATTTTAAATAGGACACCATTAAGCCACTAATGTTATGCTATTATTTTCCAAAATTGGGTTCTTTCCTTAACTATAAACCCTTTTGGGACCTATATGGCGGCCATATATCTATAAATGTCATCCATCCAACTAGTTCTATCATCCACTTCTATTTTCTCAACTAGATAAATCTGACCTTTGGGTAATAACATTGACAAATTCTCACATAAGGATATTCCCTTGATAAGCTTGGTGGGTTTGATCTCAATATAAAATTATTAGATTTTTTTAATCCACCTAGCCCTCATTTCTCCTAACTTTTCATGAAGCATAATGAATCAAATGTTGATGTGTGCTATGAAGACTGTAGTCTTGCTTTGAGATAAGAAATATCAAAATTTTCTAAAATCCTTCATGTTGGAAAAAATGTTTTTCAATGAAGGTGTATGTATTCTCATATTTATGGAGGACTTGGATCATGAATGAGATATGATGATCTCATATTTATTATTCTTTTGGGTTAGGACACCAATGATTATTTCATCTATACTAAACATATAGAGCCAAAAATATTTAGAAAAATATAGGTCGATTAGGAATGGGGCTGAGGTAATGGCATCTTTGATGTATTAAAAGGTATTCCTTTTTGAGTCCATAATAAAATATTTTTCTTTAGCATTTTTATGATATGCCTAATCATCTATGCAAAATTCATTATAATTTAGTGATAAACTAGATTTGACCTAAGAAAGATCTTATCTCTTCGATAAAGGTGGGCAATGGGATATGTTGGATGGATTTTAACCTATGAGGGTCTATGGATAATCCTTCTTTGGAGACTACATGACCTAATAATTTGCCATCATAAAACATGAAAATAGAATTTTTGGGATTGAGTGAAATGCCAACACCTCTAGAATATTGACTTAAGATGTTCAACATGCTTACTTTGATATTTCGAATACATGGTTAGATATAATGAGGATTATCTCACTAAAAAAATTGGAAAAGGTTATGTTCATAGCTAGTTGTAAGGTAGCCCCTACATTTGATAGGAAGAACAAAATTCTTTTATATGCAAAGGTTCCTCATTTGGTGGTAAATGTTGTTTTATATTGATCATAATATTTGAACTATATTTGATTGAATCCTAAGAAACCATATAGAAGGGACATCTAAGATCCAACTAAATTTTGTAAAATTTGATCTATGGTGGGTGGAGGGTAGCGATGAGGCCCTATTCAGGTCCTTAAAATTGATGCATAGTGTTATATCACCATTTTCTTGTGTATAGGAACCAAATTGGCAACCGAAGTGGATAATTTAATTGGAAATATTATCTAGGTCTATAGGATATTCAGAAACTTATTTTTCATTATTGTCTCAGTTTTAGGATTCATTTGCTAGTATTTTTGTTTGAAAGGTCTAGCACATGGCTCTAAATCAATGGTATATTTTATAATTTTTTGATCATAAACCTTGAGATCCTCATAGGACCATGGAACAATGCCCTTTTACTTGCCATAGAGTTCTTTGAAAAGGATAATCTCTTCTTTAGAGAACTCTTTATTGAGCACCATATTCTTACCTTCAACAACCTTAACTAAATGGTAGGAATAGTCCTTCACCTTAATGCTTGATTTCCTTGCACTATCATCCCTATTGAACAATCATTCCAAAGTAATTAGCCCCTTAGGCAGTTTTATATTTGATTGTTTAATCCCATTATTGATGTCATCATCATAATCTATTTTTCTTCAACATGCTATGCTTCTTTGATTAGGAATTATAATATTTGCCCATCATTGTTGAAGATCTACAAGTGATCAAAGTTATCAAGGATGACTAGTCTGAATACTTCTTCTAACTCCTTTGATTTATCCCATAAGGTAGTGTCAAATATTGTTACCATTCCCACCAATTCATCTACCTTAGTATTCAATTCTATACAAATTACCTTGATATCATATGTGTCAAAAAAATCTAGTAAATCCTATATCCAATGCTTGTATGACTTTAGGTGCTTAACAAAAATTATTCGTAGTATATGCAAAAGTAATAAAAAATCCATATATTATTAATTATGCACAATAACTAAAAAAAAAACACTTCCCTCTAAATTAAATTAAGATAACTAAAATAAGAGAGGGAAGAAAGTAGAGAGGGGAGGGCTCTGGTCCCTCCCCTGCTCCCCCTCCCTTGGCTCCTGGTTCCTGCCCAGTCCCTGGATCAACCCAGGTCATCCCTCCCAGGGAGTGGTTGTTTGCAGATGATCTCCTGGGGGGAGATCCTTCTCCACTATCTGCGCCCCTCTCGATCGGCTAGGGTTTCCTTGGTTGTTTTTTCGGACTGGTGCTTCCTAGGGATCCCTGTTTGGTTGGGGATCCCTTCCCTTTTTCCCTCAGGCTTCCCCCTGGGGTTTTTTTGCAGGTTATTTGCGTGGATCTGGTCCCTTGCGTTTCTCGGTGCGGTGGAGGTGACGATTTAGGGTTTGGACAGCTTCCCCCTTTTTCTTGTGAATCCTCGATGGGCTCTGTGCTTGGACGGGATTCTTGGTCCCTGCTGCTGGGATCCTCTTTTGTTTTCCCGTGGCGGGTTCCTTGTGGTGCAACTCTCTGGTCACTTCTTGATGGGTTGGATCCTCTCTGTGCTGGCTGTCGGCTTCCTACAGGATGGCTCTCGCTGAACTGAATGTTTTACCGGTGGGCGGGATGGTTTCTCCACAAGGCGGGATCTGCAAAATCTGCCGGTTTTCCTGCGAGGCGGGATCCTTTCTTTTCTAATGGTTTCCCGGATGGCGGGATTTCCCTGTTGCTTCCCGCTAGGCGGGACTGTTTGTGGTGGTTTTGACTGCTTCCCGCGAGGCGAGATTTTATTGTAACGGTTTTTATGTGCTTCCTGCTGGGTGGGATCTTCTCGATGGTGGTTTTTGGCTACTCCCCAGTGGGTGGGATCTCCAAAACTACTTTCTTTCTTATTTGTTTGTTTCCCGCTAAGAGGGATTGTTTCATGCTTACTGTTACCGCTGGGCGGGATTTTTGTTTTGGTGTTCAGTTTCAAGGGATTGATGCCCTAGGCCCATTGCTTATGTAATCAGGTTTTGGGATCCTTGTTAAAACCCGCTATAAATACAAACACTTATAACTATCAAAAAAAAATTATGCACAATAACTATCCACATAAATAGACACACACACACACACACACACACACACACACACACACACACACACACACATATATATAATACCCTTGAGGTAGGGCAACACAAATAATATTCTTTAAGAAAGAAAATCACTCTAGATTTACTCCACAAGCCAAGACTATTACAAAAAATACTTAATATCACTTGATTATATATGACAATATCCCTTCTTTATACACCTATGCCCCTAAACCCTTGTTCCACTCATTATTATAATAAAATATTTAAATATAACCAACCTTGGGTTATGTGTGGTCCATGTCAATTATACATAAGACCCATGCACAACATAATACTATATTCCCATATTACTATCTCTAGGGTTCTAACATTCCACCCCCTTACAAAATGTTTCATCCTCAAAACATATGAAGAAACTAGATGATATTATTTACCAGGAAATATTAATTACTGGTACCAATCTTGATCATCCCTCCATTCAAGTGGAATCTTGATTGGTGGTGGTCTTCAATGATACCAAGTTGCCCTTGTGACATATTAAAATCCATAAGTGCTTTGTTTACTCTACTATGGTAATTTGAGTGATGGGTCCATTTATGCTTTATTTTCTAATATGTATCATACTTGATGCCCTTCTACGAGACATAAATATCACCATTCTTCATCCATGCTTGCATTTGTGATTAGTAGCATATCCAGACTTTTAGTTCCTCTAGTTCTATGTATCTCCCTTCTAGTTCTTTTGTTACTTTAATCTTGATTCCATGATTATTTCCTTTCATAGTGGTGATACGCTACAACATTAACCTAATGTTTTGTTATCTTTGAGTATTTTATTCTTCTCTTTTATGCTCTTCTATCATGCTCCCATATATTGGTTTATCCTTGGACTTTGACTCCTCCTTTGCCTTTGTTTTAGATTCTACTTCTTTTACCATTTGTATCAAAATTTCCTTGATCTTTGACATTATTTCCTATACTATTGCTACTATTTCTTCCTTGAACTTTGCTACTACTTATAGGGACTCTACTATTGTTTTTGGAGATTTGTTTTGATTATTTTGCTTATTTACCTACTATATGTACTTGTTTTTCCTTGGATTATTGTTGAGAAATATCCTACAAGATAATTTTATTTTACCATACCATAGCTTCATAAACTTCTTTTGCAAAATAATGTTAATAATACCCAAAGAATGCAACCAAGAATAACCAAGAAAAATATCCATATTGTCCCCCTCAATGGCATAAAAATCTATGTGTAAGATATATTTATACATATTAATATTCAAACCTTGAAGGATTTGAATATTCTTATCCTCAAATTTTGTGTCCTTAATTTTATTTTCCTAAACCTGTATCTTTTTAGCCAAAGCAATATTAATAAAAATATATGTGGTTATGGTCTATAGAAATAATAACCTTTTTTCTTTGGATGTAGCCATAAAACTATAAAATATTTCTTTTTTATTGTATCAAATCCTTGTAAACGTTGTTTGGTCTATCTATCATCCAAGCTAAGGTTCCTTCAACCTCTACACTATCAACCTTACCTTTTTATTTTGTCAATTTATTAAAATTTTTTAACTCCATGACCTCAACCAAAAGCTTTCCCAAGTAGCTAGGGTTTTGAAAAACTAGGGTTTCTCAAAAATAAAATTTCTCAATCTCTTCTATTAATTGCTATCAATAATTAATTTTGCATATTTTCTTCAAAAATAAATTAAACTACAACTATTTTTCTTACCTTGGCTGATAGATCTGTAATTTTATTTTTCTACACCTTGAAAAGTTATCACTACCCTTGTTCTATATGGATGATTTCATAGGGTTATATATCCTTTAATATTACTAAAATTCCTTTATATTACCACTCATTTTAAAGCTCTTAAAATTATGCATAAAATGGCATAAAAAATCATTTAAATTGGACAAGTTTATGTCAAACTATGGATTTCACAAGATGAGATTTTTTTGGGAAAATATTACCCTAATGTTGTCCTTGTTCTAGATTATTGTCTTCACATAGTCGCATCTCCCTCAAAGATATTCAAATTCTAAATAAATTAGCATAAGAATCATCTGGATTAGACAAATTTATGCAAAGATATGGTTTTTGTAAAATGAGATGGTTTCTAGAAAAAATCTTCCCTAATTCTATAATCCACCAAAAAACACAAACCCCACTTTGCCAGAATCATTAGTTTAATACCACTTATTATGAATATTTATTATTATTAACACAAATTATTCACCATTTATAGTGAAATATGAAAACATTCATCCACAATTATGGTGAACATATTGAGCAGTACTGTGTTGTCATTGATGTCAAAGGATTGATGTCAAAAGGTTGATGTCAAAGAGAGCTTGGTATGGTAGAAATATTCTTCTATGGTTGGATAATATTGCAAGGCAAGGTTTATCTCAGAGCAAGGAAAAAGAAAAGGTTTGCAAGGTTTAAAGGCAAACAAAAGGTTTATAATATTTATTTTTTAAATATTATACAAAGGTTTAAAGTTTCATAAAAGGAGAGAAGCCCAAGGTACAAAAGGAAGAATATGTTCAAAGATTAAAAGATTGCATTATCAATATCATGGTACTTGAGAAATTAAAAAGGTAATGTACATTTGGTAATGTACACTTTAATATTTAAATTAATATTTAAATATTAAAGGCATTAAGGAGGGAAATATTTAAAACAAAAGGTTTTAAATATATTGGATAAAAGTTAGGGCCGATTCTTGTGATTAAAAGGTTAAAAGATTATTCATGTATATATGGGTCTAAATTTATTGCTGAGATGTGTGGTTGAGAGTGTATGGATGCACCTTCATTGTTGCTCTCGAGAAAAATAATCCTTGTTCACCACTTGGAAGAGTTAGTGAAAGAAGGATATGAGCTTGTTCACCGTTTGTTGAGTTGAAGTGCTGCATTTATGAATAAAGCTTGCTGCATTTGTGAAGTGTTGTGTAAGCTTATCATGATTGCCCTTCATTGAGATATTGCCATTCCTTCAATTTTGATGAGATATTATGCCATTCATTGAAGTGTAGTGTGAGTTTGTTGTATTCACTATTCATTGAGAGTTCACCATGCATTGAGAGTTTGCCATTCGTTGAGAGTTTACCATTTGATGAGAGAGAGTTTGCCATTCGTGTAAGTGTTGTGTATGTTCATCATGAAGACATAAGCAAAGAGACATTTGTGCTAAAAGTGAAGATCATGGGAGATATAAAAAAGCATTATAAAGGAAAGAATACATCAACAGATTAATATCTTCAATAAGAAATCTGCAAAACATTTGAAGTGTTCTTAGGATAAAAATAAAGTAGTAACAGTGAGAGATATTTCCACATTGCCGAAAATATTGGTGCTCAAGACTTACACAAGAACAAATGAAAGGTATATTGTTGACTTTTTTTATTTATATTGTAGTAGACATATTTGGATCAGGAAAAATAAGACAGAGAGCATTGATTGCAAGAATTGGAAACCCTAATTTGGTAAACGTAACATCAACGCAAGGGGTAGCTTTGGCATAGGAAAGAAGAAGACAAAGAGCATTGATTGCAAGACTTGAAAATCCTAATTAAAAAAAAATAGCATCAACGCAAGGGGTAGGTTTGGTGCAGGGAAGAAAGTGACAAAGAGTTTTGATGCAAGATATGATAACCCTAATCCAACAAAGCACAACATCAAAAGGAAGTTGTGAGGATATACGAAGAGTCATAAGCTTCCACCAAGATTTGTAGTGGAAGTGGTTCATTGATAGCGAGATAAGGATTGTGTGTGGAAGACCAGAGTTCAATGTTGAGGTATCAAGGTCAAATCTCACGTGGTATGTAAATGATCTTTTGGCACAAAAAATTATTTAATTTTGAGAGGGAAATATTGGATCTTAAAAGGATTAAAGTTGTCATTTTTACAAAGAGGTGAAATAAGGTGGTTTGGTAATTATTGTTGTTTGTAATATTGTTTAGAAAGGAGTAATAAGGTGGTTTGGTAATTATTGCTATTTGTAATATTGCATGTTAAAGTAGGAGTTATAAGGTGTTACTATGGTTTAAATTGTTGATTGTAATTTTTGTTTGATGAAAAGAAAAATTGAGGGGTTTTGATTATTGTTTAAAGCTTTGTCTTGTGAAGATAAAGAAATAAAATAGTATTTTTATGAGCACATATTTTTGAGAAGAAATTTAATGTGAGTGATTTGAGAAGAAAATATCCACTAACCAGTTTTGAAGTGGCACTTTGAAAGGGAAATTCTTTTGAGACAGGTTTGGAGGGCACATCTTCATCAAAGCAAGTTGAGAGGTATGGTGATGTTTTTCCTCCTTTAAAGTGTTGGGTTGAGCAAATATTTTTGAATCATAAGGTGGAGATATAAGGATTATATATGTGCATTATTGGAATTATTTGAGCTAGGGTTTGTGAAACAAGTTGTGCTTCATTGTTGAATGAGATTGGAAACACATGTGTTGAGGTTTGAGAACAAATTGTGTAGCATTGTTGATTGATTTTGTGAAGCAAATTTATGCACTAGCTTTGATTAATATTGAGATAAATTTGTAAAGGTTATAGGGCAATTTTGTGAAGCAATTTTTGCATTGGCCTTGAGTGATATTTGGAAAGAACATATTGTAAAATTGTATTACATATCATTTTCTATGTGTTCTTGAACAATAATTATGGGTAGAATATGTTTGAAGTATTTTTATCAAAGCATGGGTTATGAGCAATATTTGAGTATGTGTTATGAGCAGTTTTGAGCATGTGTTAGAGCAGAGTTAAGCAGAGATAAGTGAGCAAATTTAAGCAAGTCTTGGAATAAGAATTGAAGCAGAGTTGAGTCTAATTTTTATATGTAGCGTGTGCATATTTGAGGCAGATTTAAGATAAATTTATGCATGTAATGTGTGCATATTTGGGGCAGAGTTGAGATAAATTTGTGCATGTAATGTGTGCAAATTTGGAATAGAGTTGAGACAAATTTGTACATGTAATGCGTGCAGATTTAGTACAGAGTTGAGATAGATTTGTACATGTAATGTCTATAGATTTGGGATAAAGTTGAGACAAATTTGTGCATGTAATGTGTGCAAATTTGGGACAGATTTGAGATAAATTTATGCATGTAATGTGTGTGAATTTGGGATAGAGTTGAGATAAATTTATGCATGTAATGTGTGTATATTTAGGATAGAGTTGAGACAAATTTGTGTATGTAATATGTGCATATTTGGAATAGTGTTGAGACAGATTTGTGCATGTAGTGTGTGTAGATTTGGGGCATATTTGAGAGTAAATTTATGATCATACCTGAGTAAGCCTTGTGAGTAGGCTTGGAGCAGAATTAAACAGAGGTATGTACCAGCTTTGGAGGAACCAGAGCAAAGGAGAGGTGTCTCCTTTGGATAGAGTTCCATGAACTAGACCAATGAGGATAGAGTTCTCCTATGGATAGAGTTCCACAAACCAGAACAATAAGGGGATAGAGTTATCCTATGGATAGAGTTCCATGAAATAGAGTTAATAGGATAGAGTTCTCCTATGGATAGAGTTCCACAAACCAGAGTTAAGGGAATAGAGTTATCCTATGGATAGAGGTCCATAAACTTGAGCATAGGGGATTGAGATCTCCTTTGGACAAAGATCCATAAATATTGTAATAGGGAATTGGTTCCCAAGAGATTTATTGAGAAAATTTAGAAGAAATATTTTCTCTGTGGACGTAACCCACATTGGGTGAACCAAATTAAATTTGTGTCTCTCATGTCTGTGATATTTGTACATTGCCTTGTTACTGTTGTTGATGAGATTGGTTAATATTGCTATGAAAATATATTACAATTGATAACATTGGGTAATATTGTTTGGGAAAGAAAAGTAAAAGTTTATCTTATACTGTTCACCCCCCTCTCAATATAAGCTTGTGTTCTTCAAATTAATTATACACAATTATAATCCACATAAATAGACACAAATATAGAAAATACCCTTGAGGTAGGGAAATACCAATAATATTCCTTAAGGAAATCACTCTAGATTTGCTCCACAAGCCAATACCATTACAAAGAATACTTAATATCACTTGCTTGATTACAAATGACAATATCCCTTATTTATATACTCATGCTTATAAATCATTTCTCCACTCATTATTATAATAAAATATTAAAATATAACCAACCTTGGGTTATGTGTGGCCCATGCCAACTATCCATAATACCCATACACAATATAATATTATATTCCTATATTACTATCTCTAGGTTCTTCACACTTCTTCATATTGAAATAAACCAATTATCATTCCATTTATATGTTTGATCATCTTTAGGCCCCTCACCAGATTCCATAAATTTTAGGATTTCATTCTAGTTTACAGTGTCATCTTCATCCAAATTGTGTAGAAGATAATTGCAAGGTAACTCATTTTCAACCCTGCTCACCTTCCTATCCCTAGGCAAATTCATGTGGTATTATGCATTACCAATTAACCATATCCTAACAACTTATGTGTCCATTCTCTAAATAGTAGCATATTAAAGTATGGTAGAATATTGATAACTATTACTTCTTGCACCACCCCCATATCTAGATGTATAGCTATGGTCATGATTAGATCTTTAATGACTACCACTATAGTTACTCTAATATCATCCATCTAGATCAAACTCCTATCTATTTTGGTGTAGGGTAGACCCATCTCACAAATTGCTTATGGTATCATTTTTACTGTTGCCCTTGAATCAACTATACAACTTCTTAGAAGATATTTTTCAATATTGAGGATCACATAAAATATGGGTAGCTTCATTAATTTGGATTGGAGCATTGACTATGTTAGATACACTAAATTGGTTGTTTTTTTGCTATCTTTCTATCAAATATTATTTCTTAGATATATTGGTATGGGCCAACTCTAACTATTTAGTCTTAACATAACTCCTTTCTTGCTCTTTTAGAGCCTCTTGAAGCAAATCCTATTGACTAGATAGGAGTAGCACCTCTAACATACTTACTTTGGTAAACTTTATTTCCTTCCTTAATGTTAAACCTAAATTCTATAAAGCTATTATAGCTTCATGCTACTATATTTTGATATTTTCTCATGGCTAGTGCATGACCTCACTAGTGAGATAGGGATACTTTAGACATTGCTTAGCTCTTTATAGAGATGATCTCTTTCCTAATCACTCCTTTTGTCCATAGATTTATCTTTTCCTAATCCATTCCTCCTATCTATTTCATATTCCTTTCCCTTATTGTTTTGTTTATCCTTACTAGTTTATGCCTTTATGTTTGATCCATAAATTTTTTTTATGAACTTTTTTTTCTCGTTTCTTTTTTTGTACGATTATTGGACCTTTATATTTTAACTATAATGATGAAATTCCTCTATTGAGAACCATTGTAACCTTATTTTCCTAAGTCTATTTCTAAGTTGGTTGCTCTTTAGCTACTTTTTTCTTGTCCTAGCTCCAATCCCTTCTTGATTAGCACATACAACATCATCTTAATATGTCTCTATAATGTTGAAATTGACAAATATAGCATTGTTGGGGTTTGGTAAGATAATAGTAGATTGTTAGGGTTAAGGTTGTTGGTAAGTATGAGTTCAACTTGTTCTAATATAACTTCCTATTGAACCTGGCATTGTTCATTATAGTAGATTATTTGAGAATGCTTGATGGCTTCAATACATTCTATATGGTTATGCCTTACATGGAAAATACCACAATATCTCAACCTCTAAATTAGCATCCACCATATTGTTGTGAGATTTAATCATTTATTGGTCAACACTGATGCAGGAGCATCCGGTAGCAGCAAGGCAATCTTGCATAAAGGCAAAATTTTCTCAAAAGCTACCAAAATATTCCTTCTGAAGTGTCTAGTAGGAACAAGTCGAAAGTTGGAGGAACCAGGCAAAAGTTGGAGAAATGAGGCAGAAGTTGAGGGGAGTCACGAAATCGTGACATGTCGCAAAATCATGACCTCAACAGCTGCGACAAGGCTTAGTCAAGTTGCGTCGCGATATCGCGACAGGAATGGGAGGTTAAGGCGTAGGGCAAGTCGCGTTGCGATATCACTACGCACGAAATCGTGATGTTATTTCGGAGCATGGCAAAGGTGGGAGTCCTGTCACGATATCGCGACCAGTGAAGAGCTGACACGTGGCTTGGACTCGAAATAGTTTTCAAAGCCAAAGACAAGCAATGCAAGGCACAGGCAAAGGAAGGGGGGGTCACGAAATCGTGACATGTCGCGAGATTGTGACCCCAAGTGGCTCGGCAGAACGAAGGTGGAAGGGGGTCACGAAATTGTGACATGTCACGATTTTGCAACATGTCACGAAATCGCGACCCCAATGGGCTCAGCAGTTGTGAAGGCACTTTTGGTCGCGATATCGCGATATGTCACGATTTCGCGACCTGTCGCGATATCGCGGCCAATGAGAAGACAGTGCGGAAATTGAAAGCGGACGGCTGGGCAAGGCTGAATTTTGACACGTGGAAAGCCACGTGTAGCTTGACAGTTGTGAAGGTCAAGGAGAAGGCACGACCAGTTCTACACGCGGCCGGCTATGTGTATGAAGACCAAGTTGAGGGTCACGTAGATTGATAAGAGAGGTAAAGGCTTTATGAAAGAGACAGTAGTACGAAGGACAACGAGAACAAAGCGGCCGATGCAGGGAGGCCATCATTGCTAGTGTCATGGTGGTTCGGGCAGTTGTCCATTTATGGCAAAATTTGAAAAACTCGACCGGAGGGAAATTCAAATTTAAATTTTGGTTAGGCGGGGGCATTAATTGCCTAGAGGACCGGGACCTCGTTAAAAACTTGAAATTTAGTAATAGTGGGGATGGTGGACCGGAGAAAGGGGGAGAAGAAGCAAAGAAAGGATACCGATGCCGAGCTTGGCCATTGTAAAGCCTGCGGGTTGTTTCATTGGATGCATGTAAATATTTTTTTCCGCAAATTTTAATGAGAAATCAGAATTTGTGTGTGTTGATATTTCGGTCCCCGTCAGTGGTATCAGAGCCAGTGGTTCCTGAGCGTACAACAGACCACCGAAGGAGAGGCAGTTGTACCAGGACTTGTGGGAAGGCTCGTGAGAGTGTGAGAAGATGCCTCCGAGAAGAAACCCCGTGGGTGGAAGAGGCATGGCAGTAGAGGATTTTCGGGCTTTGCAGTGGCAAGTTCAGGCCCTGCAAGAAGAACTACATAGAGGACATGAACTGAGAAGAGATGCAGAAAGTGAGGATGAAGCGGATGAAGAAGAAAATCAGTTTGAAGAAGAAGAAGAAGCTGTAGATCCGGCACAAGCCAGACTGTACAAGGCCATATCTCAGATCGGGAAGAGGCCGAAGTTAGAAGTTTCTACGTATTTTGGGAACTTGAATCCGGAGGAATTAATAGATTGGATAAATGACTTAGAGGAATATTTTGAATACGAAGAGGTTGAAGATCCCGAGCGGGTCAGATTTTCCAAAACTAAATTAAAAGGTCATGCCAGCATATGGTGGAAGGGAGTACAGCTGGAACGAAACCGAAGAGGAAAAGAGCAGATGACAAGATGGGAAAAAATGGTAGAAAAATTAAAAAGACAATTCATCCCCGTAGATTATGAACTGGACCTGCTACGGAAAATGCAGAGTTTGAGACAGATGAATAAAACTGTCCAGGAATATATGGAGGAGTTTTATAAAATCTCCATCAGAACCGGTCATTTGGAAGCAAGCAAGGAAAAAGTGGCCCGTTATATTAATGGGTTGAGACCCAGTGTTCAGGAAGAATTAAGCTTAGTGCGGGTGAGCACCATTGAAGATGCTTACCAGTTTGCTCTGAAGGTTGAAGAAAAACTGAACAGAAGGTTTGAGAACAAGCAAAAGGGAAGAGGGCCTGGAGGAAAGACCGGTGGAAAGAAAGAGGAAGGAAAGGAAGAGAAGAAAGAAGAGGAGAGCAGCAGCCGAGGTCAGAAAGAAGAAGATGAAGAACCCAAATCGCAAGTTCAGAATAATGGCTACCCGAGAGGAAGAGGTAGATCTGGACGCGGGTATGGAAGAGGAGTGTTCCGAGGAACATGTTTCCACTGTGGAGAAGAGGGGCATCGGGCATATGAGTGTCCCCAGCACCCCGAGAGAGTAAACAAGAAACAAGTGGGTCCTTCCAGAGCAGTTGTGGCAGTTGAAGATGCTGACTCAGAACATTCTGAAGAAGCTGAAAAGGGAGAAGCAATGATTGTAAGGAGGACCATGTTGATTGAGGAAGACAAGTCAGAACAAAGGAGAAGCCTGTTCCGCACACGGTGCAAAAGTGCAGGCAAAGTCTATAATGTTATTATAGACAATGGGAGTACAGATAACTTAGTTTCCGAGGAGATGGTTACTAAGTTGCAGCTGGAGAGAAGGAGGCACCCGCATCCATACCGGATTGCGTGGTTGCGGAAGGACCACAGAGCATGGGTCCGTGAACAGTGTTTAGTCATGTTCCAGATTGGGAGATACCAGGATGAGGTCCTGTGTGATGTCTTCCCCATGGATGCTTGCCATTTGCTGTTAGGAAGGCCATGGCAGTTTGATCAGAGTGCCGTGCATGATGGGCGTGCAAATACTTACTCCTTGATGAAAGATGGAGTGTGGCACAAGTTGAAGCCATTGCAGACAGTGGATGAGAAGGTGTGCAGCAATGCCAAAATTTTTCTGGTAGAGGGCAGAGAATTTTCTTGCCAAGAAATGGGATTGGAACAGGTTGTAAAGGTTGATGAATGTTCAAAGATATTACAGAGGACGCAGACCGAACAACTTAGAAGTGAAGGTCACTTCTCCTTTTTACCCGGGGTGTCTGATGCAGGAGCATCCGGTAGCAGCAAGGCAATCTTGCATCAAGGCAAAATTTTCTCAAAAGCTACCAAAATATTCCTTCTGAAGTGTCTAGTAGGAACAAGTCGGAAGTTGGAGGAACCAGGCAGAAGTTGGAGAAATGAGGTAGAAGTTGAGGGGATTCATGAAATCGTGACATGTCACGAAATCGTGACCTCAACAACCGCGACAAGGCTTAGTCAAGTTGCATCGCGATATTGCTACACGCAATATCGTGACATGTCGTGATATCGTGCGTCGCAATATCGCGACATGAATGGGAGGTTAAGGCATAGGGCAAGTCGCGTCGTGATATCACGATGCACGAAATCGTGACGTTATTCCGAAGCATGGCAAAGGCGGGAGTCCTGTCGCGATATCGCAATAGGTCATGATATCGCGACCAGTGAAGAGCTGACACATGGCTTGGACTCAAAACAGTTTTCAAAGCCAAAGACAAGCAATGCAAGGCGCAGGCAAAGGAAGGGGGGGTCACGAAATCGTGACATGTCGCGAGATCGCGACCCCAAGTGGCTCGGAAGAACGAAGGCAGAAGGGGGTCACGAAATCGTGACATGTCGTGAAATCATGACATGTCACGAAATCGCGACCCCAATGGGCTCAGCAGTTGTGAAGGCACTTTTGGTCGCGATATCGCGACATGTCACGATTTCGCGACATGTCACGATATCGCGGCCAATGAGAAGACAGTGCAGAAATTGAAAGCGGACGGCTGGGCAAGGCCAAATTTTGACACGTGGAAAGCCACGTGTAGCTTGACAGTTGTGAAGGTCAAGGAGAAGGCACGACCAGTTCTACACGCGGTCGGCTACGTGTATGAAGACCAAGTTGAGGGTCACGTATATTGATAAGAGAGGTAAAGGCTTTATGAAAGAGACAGCAGTACGGAGGACAACGAGAACAAAACGGTCGATGCAGGGAGGCCATCATTTCTAGTGTCATGGTGGTTCGGGCAGTTGTCCATTTATGGCAAAATTTGAAAAACTCGGCCAGAGGGAAATTAAAATTTAAATTTTGGTTAGGCGAGGGCATTAATTGCCTAGAGGATCGGGACCTCGTTAAAAACTCAAAATTTAGTAATAGTGGGGATGGTGGACCTGAGAAAGGGGGAGAAGAAGCACAGAAGGGAGACCGAAGCCGAGCTCGGCCATTGTAAAGCCTGCGGGCTATTTCATTGGATGCATGTAAATATTTTTTTTAGCAGATTTTAATGAGAAATCAGAATTTGTGTATGTGTTGATATTTCGGTCCCCGTCAAACACCTTGTCAAGGCACTTGATCATTTTTTGGAGATGAAGTTTTTCAAGGTTGTCAATTTTGAGGTTGTTTCCTTTCAATATTATTCTAATTTACTATAAATTTAATCACTTCTAATATCTCAATCATTACAAAATTATTGGTTGTCTCATTGCTTGTGTTGGATGGAGGAAAGAGGGATGGAAGTCATGGTTGAAAAGTGATAATCAATGGCAAGTTTTAGCCAAAATGCATGACAATGACAATGGATTAGTAGCAATATTTTATTGAGTATTTAAAACAAATAAAATAGGGGGTGTAGAACCAAGGGGAGATGTATTTTGGGTGATATGGGCCATGTAATACATGAGTGGAGCAAGAGGTAGATTTTCTACTTTGATTAGAACATCTTCTACCTAAAATGCATTCTCAAAAGATACAACTAGTATATAATGATTAGCATTACATGTAATCAAATCTTTATTAAATTGTAAACCCTTGTTGTAGTAAGGTAATGCTTGTTCTTCATTAGGCCTAACATTTTATGGAATTAGATTTAAGGTTCTCAAGAATCTAGAGTTAAATTCATGTATGTTTTCTTAACTCCTTTGTATTATATTTAAGTGGAGAAAAATAGAGTAACCATTACCCATACTACCAAATATAAGCATGAATGGTTCTACAATTGATACATACCTAGTAACAAAATTATCTAGTAATCCTCTATACCACAATGCAACTTTATCATGCAAAGAGTATACAAATAAGTGTATCATTATGTTCTCTTCCTAGATGTAGTGAATTGAATTGAGCACAAAACTTACTTAGGTGATTCAATGCCATCTGATTTCTACTTTCATCAAAATTAAGTAAGGCTTTCATAGTGGTAAGGGAAATAGAAAAGTAATCCACTAGGTTCAATTATCCTTGATACGTCTAGTTGACAAGTTGGTTTTGTGGTCTAGGAGGTGGCCCTAGATTGTTCTATTATGGATGAGGTTGACCATATTGCTATTATGGAGATAAATAAGGATACATTGCATAACCATAAGGTGGATATAGAGGGTACAAAGGATAATAAGGTAGAGGGTAATGGTGCAGTGGATCTAAAAAATTCTATTATTGATTTGGGGGAGGTTACATATTAAAAAATGAAGAATATTGCAAGCCTTGTTGGAGGATATTTTGATTTGGAGGAGGTGGGCCTCGCATATTTTACTATGCCTCACTAGATAGAGGTAATGTTTATCCTTGAGTTATTCTATGAATCACCTATAACCCCACTTGTCCAATTAACACTTAATATTTTAAGCAAGACCTTGGATTTGGTTTGGAAAGATTTTACCTAAACATCCATTATTTGGAGTTGTGGATTGACCTAGAAGGGAGGTGGACTTGGGCATGTTTGAGCAATGAGAGTGAGCAAAATTAAGCAAGTTTTGGTGAGTAGATTTGAGTAGTTTTGGAAGATATTACTACTATTATTCAAAGTCACTACTATCATAGATGGAATTTGTGTTGAAGTAGTTCTTTAAGGAGGTAAGTTTTAGATACTTGATGCAAGAGGTGTATTTGTGCTATGATAGTAGTAATATATTCCAAAAAGTGGGTTGCTAGAAAAGTTATTTAAATAGAATGGTATTCCACAGAGATGGTTTGTGTAAGTCAATGTAGGCCTAGTATTTGACCAAGTTTAATTTGCTATGGTAGATGAGTAACTAATTTTTTGGCCTTAGAAATTAATTTCTAGGGGTGTGATATATTAAATAACAACATCAACCATTAGGCTTTTGGATTTTGAGGAAATGGGATTAGAAACTACAATCTCCTCAATTTTTCATGTTGGTGCACCCACATGGTAGTTTGTTCTTTTATTTTTTCTTTGGAATTCCTTCAATTATATGCAACTATCTCTATATATTGATGCTTTTTTTCTAATTTTTGTGTCCTCAAGCATGATTTCATAAGATTGCATGTATGGACTTGGAAAAATATATTTTAGGGTTACGATTTATAAAATTTCAAAAATTCACTTGTGGAGCAAGTTGCCTATAATCTGGAGTGATTTGCTTGCAATTTTGGGCAATTTGCTAGTATTTTTTGAATTTAAATTTTTTAAATTTGATAGGGTCCAAGTGAATCACTTCAAAATCAGAGTGAATCACTATATTGAAAAGGATTTAGGAAGAATGTTGTCTTTCCTAGTGAATTGCTTTACAAATTTTGATCAAAACACTCTTTGGATTTGACTTAATGAAAATGATTATTTTCAAAGCAAATAACTTGGTGAACTAAGTGAATCACTTGTAGACTTGATCCTTGAAAAAAAGGGGGAAAAAAGAATACCTCAAATGTTTAATACCCATGGTAGATGTAAATTTGAGATTATATATGAGGCTTAATGTAGTTCATGTGTTGACTTTGTGAAAATTTCAAAATTCTAAAGTTTGTGTCGGAGTTCCCATTCGTAAAGAACCTATAAAAGTCAAGCACAAATAATAAAATGATTAATTTTTAAGGTGCGTTTAAGATTGGGCTTAATAAATCAAATCCCTAGACTTGATGAATCACTTTGGATTTAACCTATGAAAAAGCAAGAAATTATGAGCAAATCACTCACAAAATTTGACTTAAACTATTTTTAGACAATTGGCTCAAAATGGAGTTAACCACTCCAAACTGGAGCGAATCACTTCCTATGACTAGGCTTGAAATAAATTCTCCCAATTTTGAGATAATCACTTCACCCATGATGACTGTAAATTTGGCATGAAAATAAAGGAATTTTAGCCAAATTTGATGAAATTTGATGGATAATGAGGTTGAGTCTCACCAAATGAGCCAAAAACTATGTTAAATTGGGGAATTGTCTTGACATCTATTTTAATGATGCATCCCAATTATATATTCAACAAAGTTGAAAGGAGTTCCAATGGTTCCTCCCAACCTCCTAATTGAGGCAGACTGCCCACTATCCCCACATAATACTTCTACACTGACCTACACTAATTGCATAAAAAGTAAGGTGCAAAAAATAAAACATGCATAAAAGATTAAGGGTGAAAATGGATTCAAATTAGTACGAGTTTAAACCATAATTAGGAAGTGTGTGTGATCAATCAATACATGAGAATTTTAATAACATTGATGTTCTTCCATTCATCAAGTATAAAATTGCTAAGCAAATGACAAGATGAAAAAAAGGTTAATGTATCAATCATTATGCACTTAACAAACCAAGAGGGTAGTGCCAATGATGGAATGCCTAAGGATTTTTTAATTCTCAACAATCTCATGAGATCAAAGCACATTATAGGTTTCACACAATGTAGCTTTAAATTTTCATGGCCAAAATTTGGATACAATGGAGCCCTAGGATCCTATTTATAGTTCGATTCTACCCTTGAGTTACTTGGGGTGAGAAATAGTAACTCTTAGTAAAATTTAATATTTGGGGAAGCTTTAGTAAAATTATAGATCACCAAAATGTTACATCTCTCTAATTATACCTATAATAGGATTAAAATGCTTCTAAAATGATATAATGTGCCACTACTTGTTAAAATATTTCCCTCAAAATATTCTCCTCGGGATTCATGGCTTTAGTTTTATCCATCCCTTGACTATCAAGTCAATTGATCTAGTTAGTAAGCAAATCACTTCCTTTTGCTATTAAATTATTGGCCAACCTTGAGAAATTCGCTCCTACAAGTCAATTGGGTTCATTTTCAAGTGAATAGGTCATAAGCCAATCAACAACTTCTGCAAGCAAAGCAATATTAAGCCAATCAACACTTGTGTTAGACTTAGAGAATTGTTGAAAGATTTTGTAAGGCATCTATTGCTTGATTTCACTAATTTAAGCTCCTTCAAAATTAAAAATTCCAAGGTAATGCTGAGGCACTACGCTTCTAAAAAAGCAAAAATAACTAAACAACTTTACTTTATTTCTATTTATTATTATTATGGGTTTACAATGATTACTTATCAATATAAATCATGTATAATGTGACTATAGCGGCCTCCCTATTATAATTAGGTTTTCTTACCAAAAATAACTCTTAAGCTTCTATAAAAAAAATTAAATTTTTTATTATTTGAACATAAAGATAGAAGGTAGAGTACAAATCATCTAGACTAGTTACAATTATGACATCTTGGCTTTTATTTTTTATTTGTTTTTCTCCATGTCATTTTGATGATATTTTTTATTGTATTACAGGAAACATATCTAGATATTATATTCCAAGTCTATAGGTAAGTAACAATTGTATTAGAAGAGATATTCATGAAATTTTATTTATCATAGTTACAAGAAATGTAGATGCATCCATAAACAAAGTTTCCATTATAATAAAAATAACTAAGGTAAATATCTGAATAAATGGTTTGCCATATAAATATGATATATATTTTTAATTGTTATACATGTATGATATATTTATTATGAGTCATTTGATACATATAATTTTATTTAAAATGATTTATAATGAAGAAAAAAAGTATTCTTGTGCATGTAGAATCGATTGACAACACTCTCTTCAAGCCCTACCCAAGGGATGGATGACTAATTATAGTAGATAAATTTGATTAATTATGCAAGTTTTATCAATGATTTCAAGATGTTAGATCATATAAGTAGAGGTAAGTAATAAAACGATATTAGCTCAACTTGTTAGATTCCTCAATTTTCAAAGAAGAATCTTGCCAAACAATACATGCAAAATGGCCAATGTGGTCATGATGTAATATATGTGGGGAAATTTTGATCCCAAGTTGTAGACACCAAAATAACGTATATTGGATAAGACTACCAAGGCATTGCATATGCCCATTTTATCGACAACATATGACCACATTGAACACCCCTCTAGGTTGGTATAAGGCTTGCATAAGGCTCGAAAACTCATTTTGGAGGGTTCCTAGCCATTTAGGGTAGTTTTGGGGCACCTACTAGTGACCGTCCCATCAAGGGATGGTCACAGTTGGTGACCCTCCCACCTAGGGAGGACCATCTATAACTGTCCCTGGGTGGGACAGCCCCTAAATAGACCCTTGAAAAAGTCAAGGGATATGCTAAATGGCAATAAAAGACTACCATTAGCACATCCAATCACCCCAAATTGATTTGGGACCTGCAATTAGACATGGGGACAAAATATTGGAAGCCTTAAAGGGGCAACCTTCCCTCACCCATGCATGTCAAGGTTTAGGACACATGGCGGCACTTGCCTTACATGGCAAGACCTACCACTTTGCCCTAGATGCCATTTTGGGCTATAAAAGAAGGTGAACTCACCTATTTTCAAAGGATAATAGAAGAAACCTTGAGCAATGAAGTGCTACCCAATTGAAACCTCACCTTTTGCAAACCAAATTCCACCCCTCCTTTGGCCTTGAAACCCTCTTCACTCGAAGGCGATTTCAGGGGCAATTAGACTTGATCTACCGATTCCAAACCAGCCAAATTGAAGGAAAACTTGACCCCATATGTTGAAAACACCCCCAAACCAATTTTGGACCAAAAATCTTGAGTATTGGTGGCAAAAATAAGTCAAATTTGTAACCGTACCACTTGGGTATGGTCATCAGTCTGCCCTCGTCCCACCTAGGGACGGTCAAAAAATAGAGAGGAATTTTAGAGAAATTCCTCCATAGACCCCTTTAGAATTCCTAGATAAACCTTTGGTTCAAATTTTGTACAATTTTGAGTTGATTTGATGCCCCATTTGAAGTCCCCAATGTTGCAAGTTTATCTGGCTCACCCAGGAATGGTCACTATTTTTGCATGATTTCACCTTCAATTTTGTTTTAAAATCTGCTTATTTGCATTTAGATTAAACTATAATATGTTTATGATTAATGTAGATCAATTTTTATGCATGTAGATCAGTTTTATAGTGCTATACTAACCCCATTTTCTATATGTTTCCAAGGCTTCTCATTATGCAATGCAGGTGCTACTGACTCTCTTGAAATATCTTGTGTGTAGGTGCAGGTATTCTCAATAGGAAGGAGGAGATAAGGAGCTAAGGATATAAGGAAATACATCAAGACAAAACCCAATATTAGCTCTTGGGTGTGGGAAACGAGTTTCACACTTTCTTATTCGCCTTAAAGGCTTCCTTTCAAGGGACTAGATCCCTTGAATATTGTAATGAAAATGTATCACATTTGTAAAAGCCCTCAAGGGGATGTCTTGTAATCTGGTTTTGAAGCTATTTATAAAGGAATAGAGAGAGAAATTTGATCATCTTTATTGTCTATGTCGCTTCATTTTATTATATTATAAGCTTATATCATCTTTCCTTTTTGAATGCTTTAAAAGTGATATATATTGCAAGTAAATGCCCTTAAGGCGATATCGTGAAATTTTCTTCTTTAGTGGTGATCATGGTATCTAAGATTTTTAAGTCTCCCCCTTGGATGATGTTAATTTGGACCTCAAATTTTGGTTTTGTAGGTTGCAGGTAGTGACCATTCTGATCAGAAATGACCCCTTTGCTGCTAGGTGGCACTGGGTGAGATGGCCAGCTACATGGCACTGGGTGGGATGGCCCCTAATATGTGACTATCCCTACCTAGGGATGGCCACAAAACTAGAGGGTTTCTACAAAAAATTGCAGAAACAACTTTTAGGTTCATTTTTACACCCTTATGCACTGTCAATTTGAACTTTTACTATCAAAATTTGCTAAATTTCAGGTTTTTCTTGCTTATTCTATGCATAGAAAGGTTAGATCATTTATTTCCAAAATCATGCATTAATTAGCTTAGAGAAAAATAGAAGAAAAATATAGTAGAATTTGCTGCTTTTTGTCTGGTTTTCTTGATGGAAACTTGCCAAAAAGGTTAAGTTCATATAGGCTTTTAAGTTTTGTGATTTCCTTTTTATGCTACTAACAAGTCTGAAAGAAAAATGCACCTTTATGCATTTAGAAAAAAATCATTGAGTGCTCTTTTGTTTTCTTTCAAATTGGTAAAAGGAACACACACACACCATGATCCACTTAAACGTTGGTGAGTTGGACTTCATTCCCAACCACTGATAGAGTTCAATTATGATGGGTTTCATCTCCATCCATTGACTCAAATCCTATGAACCTTGTTCTATTGGCCAATACCGACTCCAATATCTATCCTAACCATGCAAAATAGCATACATTCCTCTTCATAGGGGTGTATCATTGTGCACGGGATGTTGGGTGAGGATCGACAGGACCTATGCTCCCTGATCGGGTATGGATTTCATCTCCATACTTTGGTTGGTTCATGTGACCGAAATTTCACTATCGGTTGTCGAGTTGTGAGTATATAGGTGAAAACCACTTAAAATTTGAGAATATCATTCAACAAAATATCAAACATGAGAAGTATTTTCTTTTACAAAGCAACACATCTTGAAACACACCAAATAGTTTAGGATTCACATTTTAAAATTTAAAGAGGATAATCATCTCTATTCTTGAGTGTTCCTATTGTTTGTTTGTTTCAAATTCATAAAAATTGTAAAAAGAAAATAATCACATAGTGGTTTAGAGTACATAGTTATGGTAATCACCCATAGCCAAACCCAACCAAGGGTGGAAGTTATGGGGAGTAGGGAAGAAGACATGCATCATCTTCGTCTTGATCCTAGGGACATGGTAATACCTCCCTGGAGACAACCTACTCATCCTGGCCCTAGTAGGGCTGAAAGGAGACCTAGCCAACAAGGGATGCCCATTAGAGGCTCCCCCATAGGTGAAAGTCCCAACTTAGGAAGTTACATCCCTAATCACCAAGTGGTCGATGAATGGATGGTTGGTCCTAGAGAAGATAGAAGGAGACATAGCCAACAAGGGACCCCCATGCGAGGCAACCCTATAGGCGGAAGTCCCAACCTAGGGAATCACCTTCATAACCACCAAGCGACTAATGAATGGATGATTGATCTTGGAATAGAACTAGAAAGACCTAACCCATAAGGGGCCCCTACACGGGGCACCCCCACAGGAAATGGTCCAAATTTGGAAAATCATCTCCCTAATGCAAAAACTTCTAATGACTTCTTTTTAGAAGAGTCACAGTGCAATAGAGCGCCTCAATATAGAGCAATACCACGCATTCGTGTTCCTACTTACTCTACCTCACACCCTTAGGTGTAGGAACAAGAGTACACACCTCGAGTAGGGTTGAATGATCATCTTAGGATTACAAACAACCCTTCTCCAAGGTGCTATAATGTTGAGGAGTATGATACTCATCATCATAGGCGACCTTACTCCACTTTACCTTTCCTTTTTTACGAGGGAAGACCTGAGGAACATGAATATTATCCTCATGAACATGTGTCAATGCAAGCACGTTGTGCCTTTGCACCAGTAGTTCCTCAAGAACAATTGTTTAGGGGTGAGCCTCAAGTCAATGCAGCCTACCTCAATCAAGGGAAATCTATAATAGATCTCACGAACACCCATGAACAAGAGAGATATCAAGGTAATAGTGCTAAGGCACTTAGACCTAATACATCTGATCAAATTAATCATTTGGTCAAGAAGTACGCTGACCTCTAGGCTAAGTTTAATCGACTTAGGTCAGATAAACATCACTTAGATCTCTTAGAGTAGTGGCAACAAATAGAGAAAGAAATACTTGAATGACAAATTCAAGAAACTTTGCATAATGGAGTTGTTACTCCAAACACGCGTAGATAGGAGGCTTACCCGAGGTAACCAAATTTCCAACAAGATAGGTCTCCTAGACCTAATCAAATGTTGCCTCCTAGACCTCCTAGGCCTGAAAAAAATGTACATAATAGGCCTAACATAGATCACCTTCAAGAGGTATTTGTTCCTCCTTGTAGGCCCATACCTGATACACATTATGGGGCATACGATGACTTGGAACAGAATGAGGATTATGTAGAAGCACCTTATAGAGGTGTGGATGATGTCAATCATCCACCCCAACCTATGCTTAACATTCCTCGTCCACCCCTACAAGTTCAAAATAAAGAAGAGGAAATCAAATCCTCAGATGCGTATCAAGCTTTGCTGGCACACTTAGAAAATGTAGAGGGTAGGACAGCTGGAAATGGGTCACAAAAACCCACTTTGTGCCAGCTAAAAAGTCAACCATTGCACCCATCCATTCCTTCCCTAGTATACCCTGAGCATTTTAAAATGCCCAAATTGGATAGATTCAAGGGGGAAGAAGATGCTCAAGAGCATGTCACAAGATTTTTAAATCTGTGCTTTAACATATAGGAGAATGATGCATTGCTCCTAAGAACCTTTTTAGGTACCCTCTCTAGACCAACCATTGAGTGGTTCAACCAACTTCCAAAACATAGCATCCATACATTTGAACAATTTGTTGACGCATTTTTGGAATGTTTTGCCTTTAACACCAAAAGAAAGGCAACACTAACAGACCTCATGGGGTTAAAGCAGTATGATGACGAGTCGATTACTGATTATGGCAATAGGTGGTGAACGCTTCTAGCAAAGCTACCTTATTTGTTACCACTATCTGAGTTAACTCGGCTATTTTCTAAGAGTTGCTTGAGACCCATCTCTTTGATATTGCAATTGTAGCAATACCCTACCTTGGAAGAAGCTCTAGCGCAAGCTAGAAACATAGAAGAAATCAAAATCCAAGAGGGGGAAATAGCCAAACCTCATAAGGAGTGGACAAAGAACCCTAAGAATAGCTCGAAACCTAAAAAGCCAACAATGGTCAATCAAGTGGCCATAAATATCCCTACACCTGCACAAGTGATGCCCCCTCAAAGGGCAAACTATCAGGCCCAACCTCCTCCTACGAGTTATAACAATGATGGTCAAGCAAATCAGGGACAAGCCCAACAACGTCATCCTAGGCAAAAATTTACTCCCTTCGCTGAATCCATGGAATCTCTATTCGATCGATTGTGGGTTGCACAAATGATTAATCTTCCAGATATCAAACCCATCGATCTAAATATAGGTAAACCCAAGCCTATGGGATACCGAGAGGATCAATATTGTAGGTATCATCGACAGAGTGGCCATGATCTACCAACATGCTATGGTTTTAAAAACCTAGTACAAAATATGATTGAGAGGAATGAGCTCAAGGTGGATGCTCCTCCTTCTCCAAGAAATGAATAGTTGGGTATATACAAAGACCCATTACCAACTCATGAGGTACCTACAACACCTGCTAAACCTATGATAACTGCACCCATGAAGACAACACCTCCCATATAGGGGTATGTTGGAATGGTGAGTATAGTGACTAGGAACAAGAAATATCCAAGTCAAGTTGCACAACCTGTAGCTTCAAGTGATGTTCCAACGACGTCACAACCTACACCACCTATAATACAAGGCCTTCCACCTAGGCCAACGCTGACAATAAAGAACAAGCTTGCACAAAGCTTAAGAACAATGTCAACGAGATTATCCATCTACGAACTAATTCAACAATCCACTCCACATAGGGAGGCATTGATGGAAATTCTCAAATCAATAGAGTTGCAACCATAGGAATCTAACTCTTTTGTGGATTTTGTGGGCCATGTGCAACAATGTCAGGAGCCAGTAATAACGTTCCATGAACATGAGCTTAAGACAATAGCAAGTGATGTGGTAGACCCTCCTTTGCATATCATAGCATGTGTAAATGAGATACCGTACAAGAGAGTGCTCATAGATATTGGTTCCTTGAGCAACATCATAACAACCAAAGCTCTAAAACATCTAAAGTTGCCAGCATCTCATGTTGTGGCATCCACTTACACTTTATGAGCATTTAATGACACAATCTATTCTACAGTTGGTACTGTAGTCCTACCTATCCAGGTGGGGTGTAAGACCATATCGATATTGTGTCATGTGTTAGAAGGTGAAATGGCCTACAACATATTGTTAGGTAGACCTTGGATACGGGATATGAAGTGTGTCCCATCCATTGCACATCAATGTTTAAAATACACTCATGAAGGGCAAGTGCATATAGTTTCTACCAATCTAGAGCCCTTCAAATATTGCAATATGGTGCAACAGATGCTAGAGTCGACATTACCTTCGACTCATGTAGAATTTCGATTGAATACACCTGTTCCAAGTCTACACACTCCATCACCACCTTCCACTTCATCCACACCATCCTCATCATGTCCAACATCAGATATGCCTTCAACATCATTAGATCCTCCATCGAGGAACATGTCGAAGAGGCCAATTGATGAGAGCCCACCATTAGTTTCCACCATATCCATGGAGGAGGTTCCTTATGTGGTAAATGAGGAATCACCTCCAGAGGTTCATACTGAGTTACCTCAAACATCACTTCCATCCCATCCACCTTCACCATCCCAGGTCATAGTGCAGATGTCTAGTACAGGAATGGGAGAATATATAGTGAGAAATGTCACAATGGTCCCATCAATAGAGATAGTGTAAGATATGGGGAGACCTCATATTTCCATAGGGAGTATTGTACCTCTTGGTCGACCACCCAACCAGACTAATTTCATATATGGGGGTCTAGAATATGGAGCCTTGCCAAACCTTCGAAAGAAGAAGACGATGAACCTTTTTTGGAGGATGTCAATTATTTGTCTAATCCAGACTATGGACTATATTGCCTCCATCGATGCAATTGGCATGGTTTTGGCTTAGGCTTATATGAGCAAGGTTCCCGTGTGCCATGTCAACCTCAATATCAGTTACCCTATGATAAGTCAGGGTTGGGACATAACAAGCCAGTCCCATTGGATGTTCTCATAGAGAGCCTAGAGCGCTTAGGTCTAGGTTATGAAAGTAAGCTTGCACGTGACCCATGCTCTAATCCAAATCATGTTCATTCATTGGGAGATAATTTTCCCATAGAAATGATAGATCAAGGTCTATCTAGTGAGATTTTTCAACCCTATGAAGTAGGGGAGAGCTCACATACCTTGCAATATGACAGTGAGGAAGAGGATCAAGGTCCTCCTCACAAATGGATGAGTGATGATGAAGGAGAGTATGTCATCGCACCCATTAACTACCAGAGATTAGATGATGAACACGAGCGAGTGTTCCCCTTGGATGATGAGGATGAATATTATTTGAATATGTTATTTCCCATCATAGGCCCCATCTGACACTAGTTGTTATCGCACAAAGAGAATGCTTGTCCTCTTCCGCATAGGCCACCACCAGTTATTCCACCTCCACCAGAGCCACCTCCATGAGTTGAGAGATTACATCAGGTTTCTAGACCTACTCACCCTTGGGAGGGGAATCATGTGTCCATTAACATGATTTCTATATATTTGACTACTCCATTGAGAAATCCGAGTGACCCGTTGAAGTTGTTGTACCTCAATCTTGAGGCCATCAACTTTGGATGGGGGGACTCACCCCATCACCATCACAGTATTGGCCCTATGAAGAAGCATTGCAACCATTTAAATTCTCATCAAGAACTACTCAGGATATTTTTCAAGATAAGGTTGATCATGAGTTTCCTATGGAAGAAGCAAGCCTAGCTAGTGACATTCACCTAATTCCCACTCCACATCAGTTGGAGGATGGGTCTCATATGTCAATTGAGCCAACAATTGATAGGGAGATCGGTATAGATCCCGATAATCCCAATATTATTAAGCTAGGGGAAGGGCTATCCCATGTTGAGCAATATGAGTTCACAAATGCATTGAAGACAAGGATGAAGGCTTTTACTTGGTCTTACAAAGACATGCCTAGACTAGATCCTGATCTAGTTACGCATAATATTTTGTTGGACCCAACGATCAAACCAATCAAGTAGAAGTTACGTAAAATGCACCCAATAGTAGCCTTAATGGTGAAATATGAATTACAAAAGTTGTTGGATGCGGATTTCATCATATTCGTAGCCTACCCACCATGGGTATCAAACATGGTGCCCATTAAGAAACCTGATGGGAGGATTCACATATGCACATATTTTTGAGATCTTAATAAAGCGAGTCCAAAATATGAGTTTCCTTTACCCAATATTGATACGTTGGTAGACGCTACAACAGGACATGAAATGTTATCCCTAATGGATGGATTTTTTGGATATAATCAAATCCGTATTAATCTAGAAGACCAACTAAAAATGGCATTCACAATGCCTTGGGGGACATTCTGTTACAAGGTCATGCCTTTTGGCCTTAAGAACGTTGGCGCCACCTATCAACGAGCCATGATGTATATCTTCCATGACTACATGCATAAAATTTTGGAAGATTACATGGATGACTTATTGGAAAAATATTTATTGCGCCATGAGCATGTTGGTATACTATGTAAAGTCCTCGATCACCTTATTGAACACAATGTTAGGCTTAATCCCAAGAAATGTGTATTTGGAGTTACATCGGGTAAACTCTTGGGATTCATAGTCTCTAAGTGAGGCATCGAGGTGGATCCAAACAAGGTCAAGGCTATCTTAGAAATGCCTCCCCCACAACCATTAAGCAACTACGCAGTTTGCAAGGAAAGGTCGCATCCATAAAATGCTTCATAGCACAATTATCAAACAAATACCGACCCATGAATAGGTTGCTACACAAGGGGGTCTCATTTCATTGGGATAAAGAGTGTCAAAAAGCCTTTGATGATATTAAGCAATACTTGGCTTCGCCACCTGTATTGGCTCCTCCGCGACCAGGAGTACCGTTCTATTTATATATCTCAACCACTGAATGGGCATTGGGCATCATGTTGTCCCAAAAGAATGAATTCCATAAAGAACATGCTACATACTACATTAGTCATACACTGGTTAGCTATGAGATAAAGTATGCATACATTGAGAAGCTATGCTTAGCAGTGGTATTTGCCACTAAAAAGCTATGCCATTATATGTTAAATCACACCACGTATGTCATATCTAAAGATAATCCATTGCGATATATGATGAGCAGAACATATCATAGTAGTCGCACGGTGAAATGGATAATGCTATTGATGGAATTTGACCTAGAGTTCATTGGAAAGAAATCAATAAAAGGATAGGTTATAGCTGATCAATTAGCAGAGGCTCCTCTTCAGGATGATCAACCTCTTAATATAGAACTTCCCGATGATGGAGTATTTCATGTTTTAGAATCACCTGATTCTATCGAGCCTGAGTCACAGGCAGACATAACTCTATTCTTTGATGGTTCTAAATGCGATCAAGGGGGTGGTGCAAGTATCATGTTTTTCACACCGCAAGGGGCTCCCATACCTCTTTCATTTAAACTCGATTTCTCGTGCACCAACAACAATGCTGAATATGAGGCCCTCATCATAGGCCTTCAAACAACTATCACCATGAAGATAACAAAGTTAAACATCTTTGGTGATTCCTTGCTCATAGTTAATCAGGTTAAAGGGATATTCCAGTGTAGGTGTCCCATATTGCAAGCCTACAAAGCCCTAGTGGACAAAATTTTGGAAAAAATTGAGTGGTATGATATAGAGGCACTCCCTCGTTCATCTAATCATTTTGCGGACACAATGGCTTCCTTAGGGTTGCTAATCCCACAAAACCCTTTAGATGATATCACTACTATTCAAGTAAAAATTCTAGTGCAATATGTGACTATGCGTGATGAGCTTAATGCCACACCATATGTTCACATGATTCAGATTGAGCCTTCACACGAAAGGTTCTCTCAACTACACAATTATTTGAATAACGTCAACTGGGGGACTTTGTTCCCTCATAATTCTTTTGATACTAGCACAACGCTATATCTTCAAGTTCATTCTCAATCAGCATTTGCATGAGATGAGCATCAAAAGAATTATGATATTCATACAATTGAGGCTTCTTCATAGCAATATTGGGCCATCCAGATTAAATATTATCTTAAACTAGGTAATATTCCACCTGGATTGTCGCATGCCACAAAGCGAGCATTAAAACAAAATGTGGCAAAGTATGTCTTATTAGGAGACATAATGTATCATCAGAGTTATGAAGGTATCCTCCTTCATTTCTTAGACTCAAAGGAGTCAGCTTGGGCCATTGCCCAAGCACACGATGGTACATGTGGTGGTCACTTTAGTGGCATGGCCATCGCCAAGCGCATTCTTTGCATGGGCTATTTTTGGCCAAATTTAGAGCAAGATTGTTGTACTTATGTAAAGAAGTACGTAAAGTGTCAACATCATGCAAATTTGACACATGTACCTTCACAGGCCTTACAACCGATTCAATCGGTCTGGACATTTGCATAATGGGGGTTTGATTCCTTCAATAATGGGTCCCAGTTGTCTCCACAATGGATTATCTTCTCTTCACCTTCATTGTTGAGATTAATCTCCACCATCTTCAACCCCTCATACTTGATGGTTTTTGGTTCACTTGTTGCTTTGGACACATCTATCGGGTGTGTTGGCTTCTCATCGATCATAGCATCACCAACAATATATTGTATGAAATTCTTCAAAAACATCCACTTTTTTCTTCTACTTTTGGTGTAGGTTTTTCTCTTTTACTACTTTCACCAATCTCAAACACTTTTTCTCCTTATTTGTCATGGTTGTCTTTGTTCTCCTCTGCCTAAATGCAGAGATAGGTGGGATGAAATATTTTGTAATCCCCCATTTTCCAATGGAGTCCACTATTTGATAAACCTTCATCTTTCATACACTCTTCTAATTGCAACACTCCTCACTCATCTGGTTCATGTCTATTGTCTTCCTTTGAGGATGAACTGTCTGACTTGTCAAATGTCATGATATCTTCACTGATAGACTAATTCTTCAAATTGATCATATGCTTGTGTTGGCCTTTCTTAAAAGTAATTCAATCCTTCTCCCAGTTGTGATTAACCTTTACCATGTGCAACCATCCTCTCCCAACAATGCATCATATGTTGGTTTTTGTATGGTTATCACAACAAAGTCCATGACAAATTCCTAATCAATAATTTTTACTTTTTGAGCCATTAAGACTCCTTTCATTTCAATCCCATATTGATCTGCACTGTATAACTTGAAATTGGGAGACCATAAGAATGGTGCTCTAATTTCCTTCCATATATTCTTAGAAAATATATTAATAATTGATACCCTTAGATAATTACCTATGTCAATGCATGGTCTAGCAACTCAATGTGAATTAATATTAGTTTTTTTCCAACATCAATCATCAATACCATTGGATCAATGAATTGATCCCTTCTCTAAATTACTTCCAGCTAGCTTTGTAGCTCCATCACTCTTTTCGACTGCATTACTTCTCTTACTATCGCGTATAGCTCTAATAAAGCACCAAGTAAAATTGACACTTTAACTTCCATTGTCATATTTAGTACTTGAGCTACCAGCTTCTGGGTTGACATCTTCTATTTGAGTTTCTTTTTCTCTTCGAAGAGTCATTCTTTCCTAGTTTTCCACATCTCTTCTTTGATAACATCATGTACTTCTTGCCATCTCTCCTCTATGTCAAGGTTGGGGTACCCATCCATCTTCTTCACCTAACCCTATGTAACTACAAGCACATTATTCTCCTTTTATTACTGATTTATTTGAGGCTCTTTAATGTTAGTAAAATTGAAATTTTATGAGTTGCTAAAACTTACCTTCTTTGGAAAATTTGTCTCCTTATGACTACTCGATCCACACCAACGACACGTCAAGGTATTGTTATTCCTTATTTTGTCTCCAAATGGTGGGTTCTAGAAATTGCATGTGAAGTACCCCCACTCTTGGCATCTTTAACACTGAATAATAGGTTTACCTTTTACATCATACTACAACCAACTCTATCCTCATTGTCGATTGCCCTATTGTGATTGTCACCCTCCTTGGTGGTTATTTTGTATCTGTAGTCACCAAAAATTAATCATCCACAAAGTCATCATTTGCCACCCCACATAAAATATTGCACAATAATTTATATTTCTAAGTCCAAACTTAGGTATATAAAATCCTACACATTATCCTATTTTCTAGATTTATTAAATCTAGAAAAATAGTCTAGGATACCCTACCTAACCACTAGACATGTGTCCTAGCCACCTCACTACCCCACCTTACCACATATCATACACCCTTGTCCCCTTTTTCCCTTCACATGGGGTAACCCTCCACATATCACTCCACTTGCATCCACTTCACCCCAATTAAGTGGGACACCCTGGATGACTCACCTAACTACCTCCTCCATTTGGAAACCTAGAATTTCCACTTGGCAATCTTGACTTCCCATATATCATTTCCCTTCAAAACCCTAAGGAGCCTATAAAGGCACCTTCACCCCACCAAATAAAAGAGGCTAAATATTTGTACCGTTAAGCTACTAGAATAGGATCAGATATTTGCACGCATCATGAGGAAAACCAATATTCAAAGCCTGGAGGTCCATTTCTAAAGCAATCTACCATTCAACCCAAATTTTACGTCCATAGTTTCACAGTCAAAATCACAACTGCACGATTTCTACATTGCCTGTGCATGGTTTTCCAATAACCACTACACTCCTGCAATTTTATAGAGCTAAAAGAAAATACATCATGGTGATCAGTAAGTCTATTTCCTAGCAAGGCATTTTGTTTTATGTTTTTTGTTGCCTGCATTTACTATTTTATTCGAGGGTTTTTCTATTGCATGCTTTATATCTTTGTATACAAGTGCTGCTAAACCCCTTTTTCCTTTTTCATGTGTGTGTAGAAAGCAGGTATCTTGGAGAGTTGCTGAAGCTGGAGTGGTCCTTACATTGGATAGCAGAAGCTCAATCACACTTTTGGAGCTGTAGTGAAAGAAGAAAGAACATCAATTGATCTATTTGGAACATCACTATTGTTCATTTGGATACTTGTATTGTACAATATCATTGTAATATTACCTCCAATACACTTGGGGTATTTCAAAGCATTGTAAATTTGGGAGATTCAGGCTCCCTTGTTTTAATACAAAAGAGATATTCATTCTATTGCAAGTGTTCATTTGTGTCTACTTTGTTTGGTGTTATTATTTTGATACAAAAAATGGCGATCACAGTGGGACACCCTAAGGATCCTATTTGTTTTTTCCTTACCTAATTTAATTTACTGATATGTTTTTTTTGTGATTGCAAGTTTTAGTTTGGAAGCATGTGAATATTTGATCTCAGATTGACAGATCCGAGACCTGTTGTTGTTCGATCCTATTACTATGAAACTATGCACCTACGGTTGCATACTTAAGGAACCGAGCACCTGAGATGGAGTACATGACAAACCATGCATAGGTAATGTAGAACTACAGAACCATGCATCAATGGTAGAGCCCATATCAAAATGCACGTGGGTAGTTTTGGCACTGTGGAACCACGGGACTTTAATGGAACTAGACTGGAAGGAGCGGTGAAAGGAACACATGTCTGTACCCTTGTAACCCCTTTTACCTCTATTTTTTCTAGTTTTAGTATTTGCATCTAGGCTAGCTTAGAGGTATCTGTCCTGTGTGCCTTGTTTGCATTTAGTTCTTAGGATAAATATTTCTATTTTCAATCACAACATTCATAAAACATAAAATAAAATAAAAGGATATGCATCTGTATTTAGGTAATAGATAATTTGCATAGCCAAGTTAGAAATATCCTAAGCGTATTTTTTGGGCTTCAGGCCTGATCTGCCCTGTTCTATTGTTTAGTCAAAATTGTGCACTTACGGTTGGGATCTCCCAAACACTTACGCGTAGTTGATAAACCATGCAAAAATGGTTTATTAGAACCAAATGCTCTCCTACAGTTTGGACCTGACATCAGAAATTCACTAGATCTCACCTAAAATCAACCATATCAGCACCTAATATAATTTTGTTTGTTGTCTATGTTTCCTATTTTCTACATTAGGCATAAAAGAAGAATTGCATTATAGATTGCATTTCACAATAACTTAAACAAGCCTCACACACTCACTTAAATATTGAAATTGATTGGATTTCATCATCATCAGGTTGGATTTCATCACTAACCACCAACATATTATTATCCTATTTTTTGCCAAGGCCAACTCTAAGAACTATCCTATACATGGAAGATAGCACACATTCCTCTTCAGAAGGTGTATCATTGCCCACAGTGTGCTGGGTGAGGATCGATAGGATATGTGCTCCCTGATCGAATATGGGTTTCATATCTATATTTTGATGGGTATGGTTATCTGGACTTCATCATCAGGCTTAGTCATTGCGCGTATACTGCTGAAATCATAGATTCATCTTAGGAAATAAACTTTGCACATCGCTTTTTCTCTTTTATCAAAAACTTTAAAAACTCCAAAATAATAAAAAACTTTCAAAACTTAAAAAAAAACAAAACAAAAACAAAACAAAAATAAAACAACAATCAAACTTTCCATGAACTTAGGAATAAAACCTTGTTTGTTTGTTTGCTTTGAGTGCTTTTTATATTTTTCTTATTTCATACATCATCACACCTTAGCGTATGGTAATGACCCATGGTTAGGCTAAAAAATTAGCATTAATTTAGAGTCAATTTTCTTCCCCTATGGATCCATCTCAGGTTAGTCAAGCCCCTAACACTTCGGTGGTAGGGCAAGTTAGTGTAGTCCCTAATGTGTCCTAAAAATTAAATGCAGGTCCCTCTAGTAGTGCCCCTATTTTAGATAGAGACATCATGCATAGGGCTACCCATACCGCTATTCTTGAGACTCCTAGGAGTGAGCCACCCACACCCATGGATGGTTGTGTCAAACTTATAGACATGGAAACTGTTAGGATGTACTTGAATGCAACTAGTATGGTTTTTCCATCATTACCAACACTTACCATACCATCCCGTACCATTCCATCATCACATCAAGAGTTTACCTTCATACACCCAAAACAGTATAGCCAAAACTTCATGAATCCTATTTTTGAGTTGATTGCTGCTACCCTAGTTAGTCACCCATCATCATCTAGTCAACCACCCATCACCTTCCCACATCAGAACATAATTTGTACCAACCCACTTTATGAAGCATCAACTTAGGTCACTTCATATATCCCCACATCCATTCTATTTATCACCCCTCATTCGGTGGAAATACCTTTTACCACCTACCCCCACCTAAATATACTGACCTAGTTGTCTCACAACCAACCCAACCATCCACTTCATATGCGACTCTGCCCACCTCATATGTGATTGCCATGCATCAGGCCTTCTTGCAGCTGCAAAAAATGATTTTGAATAATGCTAAATATAGCATTAATCTTGATCCTCATTAGAATTCATAGAGGATTGAGCAAAACCCTCCATCAACATCTCATCAAACCCGCACCTTTATCTAAGACCCATCTTGGGTATTGCATCCCCCAACCACTACCATAGAAAATAACCCACTTCATCACATGTATGCTAACTCATAAGGTCAACATGCCATCATACCCCCATCACCTCATCCATATCATAACCTTCATCAACCATCATATCATCATGCATTTCAACCTAACATCTCCTATTATCTGCATCCTACCTACAATGCACAATATTACCAACAATAGCCAATAAACTAGGGTTTTAACCCTATGGAAGATCCTAAGTTCTAGTTCTTATAGAACCATATTGATAGCCTTGCTATGCAGACACCAAATTTGCAATACCAAAAGCCCACATTAAGGCAACTACTCAATAACCCGATCCGTGCTTTGGCACCTGCACCACCTTATACATCAAATTTTTAGATGCTAAAGTTTGATACATTTAAGGAGGATGAGGACCCTTGAGAGTATGTGACTAGATTTTTTAACATGTATTTCAAGATTAGAAACAATGATGCACTCATGCTACACACCTTATAACATCCCCACTATTTTATTGGAAGAATGTGATACTGCTAAAAGTGTTTGTGAATGTAGGTATAGGTTATCAATCCATAGCAAGTGAACTAGACCAGAAGAACACCCACCCGTGGTAGAGACAGTGGTTGAAAGTGTCAGGTAAGGTGGGATATTATGTTGTGCTTAAAAGCACCGTGGCCCGTGGGTACATGGAAGCCCACTAAAAGTTTTCATATAGGTCATTTTGCTTGCTGCTGCATTTTGTGCATATGTTTGCTTGTGAAAATTGGATGATTTCCTCTCAGTATGTGGAATTGAATTCGAGCAACATTTTATTTAAAAAAATATAATAATAATAATAATAATATAGTAGTTATTTTGGTATTAGGTAGAGGTGGTTATAAGGTCCACAAATCTTCTACATAGTCAAAATGGGTTGGTTCTAGCTCCAAGCCCGTATAATTAAAATACACAATGGATCTTCCCAAGACCCATATTAAGCCATAATTAGAGTCCATAGTCCTATACTTGCCACTAGACTATTCAGGATAAAACAAAAACCAGAAAACACCTAGCACTTACTAAACATAACACTGGGTTGTTGTATCGTACACTTGTCTCTTCCTAGGCCCCAAAAAATGGGTTGCATTTTGTCCCTATGCCTAATTCCATCTTCCAGATTACTCATCATCAACCAATATGATTTCCTGTTGCTCTAACAGGTTTGATCTTAGATCTTCTTTAGAAGCCAACACCAATAATTCTTTAGGGAAGTTATCCTTCCAAATTTGCATCTCCCTAGCAGAAACTACAATATTTGCCATTAGATCCACCGCCTGGTTCCCTTCTCTAAAGGTGTGTTGGATTCGGGCACTAACCAAATGGGATTTATGAATCTTTGCTTTTAGGATAAGCTCGGGCTTCTAAGCTATTAAGCTTAGAAGTGAATCCCATTCAAATATTACTTCCTTATAACCCTCTAGTCTGGCAATTCTCATTACCTGAATGCAGGCTAGGGCTTCTACAAAATTATTTGTTTGAGTTCCCAAAGGCTCCACAAAGGCAAGGACCACTTTTCCTTCCTCATTTCTCAGAACTCCTCCTGCTCCTGCAGCCCCCAAATTTCCTTTGGCTGCCCTATCAAAATTGAACTTAACCCACTTTTGTGTGGGGGGTATCCACTTGACACCATCCCGTGGGTTGGTTGTAATGATTGGGTCCGGAGGTTCCTCTCCCCAGTTCCACAAAATCCTCCTTTCCCTAGGAGACAAGGTCTTATTTTTGAAGTAAAAGGTTTTCCAGTTTTCTTTTAGAGCTCTAATTATTTTATTACCACATAACCTGGGATCTTTCTTCTGTTATTTAAATAATCTCTTATTTCTCTCATTCCATATCCTCCATAAAAATGGGGTAAGCTGAGATTCCAGAGCCAAGTCAAAAGTTTTGCTCGGAAGGGGGAAGCCCACTGTATGTAGAAGTTAGACATGCTATTTGGGCGGACCCAATATATATGAAATTTGGACAGAATCATTTGGAAGACTGCATAAGAAAATTCACAAGTTAGAAAGATATGACTTACAGATTCTATCACTTTCTCACACAGGATACATCGATTGATGAATTGGAAACCTCTCCTCTGCAGATTATCTATTGTCAGAATCTTATTTTGAACTACCAGCCAAAAGAAGAAATCTATTTTTTTTTGAAAATTTTGAAAAAACTTGTATTAAAACAAAGATCAATTACAATATGGGAAGAGACTCTTCCCAACCGAATTCATAGATAACACAAGCTTACAATAGAAGAAGATTTTAAATGGAGCCAAATCTCCTAAATCAATAACTAGCTAGCAGGGGATCGGCATGGACAGATGATGCAACTTGTCATGAAAATGTGACATGTCATGATATCGAGACACCTTTTCTCCTTTGGCTGCGAAAAAGCAACATGTCGCGATATCGTGACACCTTTTCTCTCTTGGCCACGAAAAAGCAACATGTCGTGAAATCGTGACACCTTTTCTCCGTCGGTCGTGAAAAAGCAACATGTCGTGATATCACGACAACTTTCCTCCAACGACCGCGACGGCGCAACATGTTGCGATATCGTGACAACTTTCCTCCAGCGATCGTGATGGCGTAACATGTCATGAAATCATGACAAATTTCCTCTAGCGATCGCGACGATGCAACATGTCGCGATATCGTGACAACTTTCCTCCAGTGGCCACGACGACGCAACATGTCACGATATCGCGACAACTTTCCTCCAACGGCCGCGATGGTGCAACATGTCACGATATCGCGACAACTTTCCTCCAATGGCCACGACGGTGTAACATGTGATATCGTGACAACTTTCCTCTAGCGACCGTGACAACGCAACATGTCACGATATTGCGACAACTTTCCTCCAGCGATCGCGATGGCACAACATGTTGCGATATCGCGACAACTTTCCACCAGCGACCGCGATGGTGCAACATGTCGCAAAATTGCGACAAGTTTCCAACGACGCAACATGTCGCGATATCGCGACAAATTTCCTCCAGCAACCATGACGGTGCAACATGTCGCGATATCGCAACAACTTTCCACCAGCGACCGCGACGGCGCAACATGTCACGATATCATGACAACTTTCCTCTAGCGACCATGATGGCGCAACATGTCGCGATATCGTGACAACTTTCCTCCAGCGACCGCGTCGATGCAACATGTCACGATATCGTGACAACTTTCCTCCAGCGGCCGCGACGGCGTAACTTGTCGCGATAAAAGAAGAAATCTATTTTTAGGGTTAAATTATTTAACCAAATAATAGAAGTCAAAGTCCAGCCATTGAATCCTGAGTGGATTAGTTTATAGGCAGTTTTTACTGAATAGATCCCACTTGTAGTTTTACCCCAAATAACCTTGTCTCTTCCTCCCCCTGGAATGCTCAGGAACACCCTTAAAGGATCATTGAGTTTGGTCAGGGCCACCTTATCTTGCTCTGAAGTATTTGAACTATGATTTTCTTCCAAGAGGAAGTTTCCTATGCTACAGCAAGAAAATCCCCTACTTTTCCATCCATTTCCTCTAAAAGTTTTTGTTGGAAGACCCAAAGGTCCAAGTTATCTTGTATAGGGGATTCTTCCAACCACGGATCTTGCCAAAATTTGACTTGTCTTCCATTACCAATTCTCCATTTGATGTCTTTCCTGACTACCTCACGAAATTCAAGCAAACAATTCCAGAAATAGGATCCTCTAGGGATATTATCAGCTTTTAGGAAGTCCTGATTATTTCTGATATATTTTGCCTTAAAAAGTTTTACCCATCCCAATTGATCATTATTGATAAATCTACAGACCTATTTTCCAATCAAATCTTGGTTCATTTCTTTCATTCTCTTCAGCCCCAGGCCCCCTTGATCTTTTCTTGCACACACCTAATTCCATGCTACCAACAAAATTCTCTTTCTCTCCTACGAAACTGACCATAAGAAGTTACACTGAATTTGCTCCAGTGTAGCTCGAACCTTTGTAGTCATTCTAAATAGAGACATGCAGTAGATTGGAATGCTTTGTAAAGTAGTTTGAACTAGTAAGGCTTTCCATGCGGAGCCAAGAAGGCTGCCCTTCCACCCTGCTAACTTTTTGGAGATTTTATCAATGACTGAGTTCCACAATGTAGCCTTCATTATTCCTTCGAACATAGACATGCCTAGATAAGTCACTGGTAAAAGATCCTTTCCACATCCAAAGAGGTTAGCTATAATTTCCTCCCTCCCACCAGGCGTGTTAAAGAAATAGATGCTACTCTTATTATAGTTTATGTACTGCCTTGCTTCCGTCTCATTCTTGGTTAGAGTTCTCTTCAGCTTCCTAGCCTGAGGCATCGAGGCTTTGGATACAATGATCATATAATCCACGAAATATTGGTGAGACATTGGCTCTGCTATTGAGGTTGGTTTGAAACTTCCTAATCGACCTTCTGCCATAACTTATGAAATATTCCTACCCAATGCTTTTGCTAAAATAATAAACAAGTATGGAGACAAAGGATCTCCTTGTCGTAGCCCCCTTTCACTCTTAAAGTAACCGAAGGGTGACCCATTCACCATGACATAATAAATTGTGGTAGAGATACAAATAAAAATCAACTTAATCCATTAGGGACAGAAACCAAACTTACCCAAAATATTGGTGAGGAAACGTCATGATACCCGGTCGTAGGCTTTATTCATGTATAGCTTTAGTAACATACCTGCTTCCTTACTAGCCACCATTGAATAAATAACTTCATGAATTGTGATGATGCCATCTAGTATTTATTTCCCTTTTAGAAAACCTCCTTGGTTCATATCAATGATGAATGTAAGGATAACCTTTAGCCTATTGGCGATTGTTTTCGTGAGAATATTCATCAGAGTGTTACATAAAATGATAGGGCAAAAACTGGAAAATTCCATTGCTCCCACTAGTTTAGGGATGAGGACTAAAAATGTAGCATTAAATCCTTCTAGGATTTCCATGTCCTTTTGAGCCTCAATTATAGCTTCTACAACATCATCGCCTAGGATATCCCAAAACTTCTGAAAGAAAGCAGTAGGGAAGCCATCCGGTCCTAGGGAGCTGTTACCATCAATGTCAAAAACCGCATTCCTTATTTCCTCATCTGTAAAAGGGTTGAGTAAGAATCCATTAATATTATTAGTGACAAGGTGTGGAATGGCCACCAACAGAGAGTCCTCTTCTTCAATAGTAGGATTTACATCTTCTAGAAACAATTTAAAGAACTCGGCCGCTTCCCTCCTTATGTCTTCCATATATTTGGTGTTAGACCCATTGACCATCTTGATCTCCTTAATTTTGTTAGTACTCCTATGGCAAAGAGTAGAGACATGAAAGAACTTTGTATTTCTATCAACCTCATTCAACCAATGCAGACTGTATTTCTTCCTCCAGAAGATTTCTTCAAATCCTAGCACCATGTGGTATTCGGCTAACAACTCCCTATCCTGGTATATCAGATATTCTATAAGTTGCTCTGATTTTAGCTTCTCTTATAGTTCATTGATCTTGTCTTTTAGTTCTGTACTTTTTGCAAAAATATTGCCAAAGGAAGTTTTGTTCCACTCTCTAATGTTAGCCTTCACATTCCTCAGTTTACATGCCACTTCTGCTAGTTTCAAACCATTATACTTTTTGTCCCACCATTGGGCAACCAGATCCTTGAGATCCTCGTGTTGGAGCCACATAAGTTCAAATCGAAAGGGTCTGATGTATTTTTTCTTAGAGTCCTCCCTAGTTTCCCATAGAATTGGGTTGTGGTCAGACCCAATTCTTGGTAGTGCCATTAATGAAGAGTCCCCAAACCTCTCCAGGCATTCCTTAGAAAGAATAAACCTATCTAATATGATCTAAATTTGGTTTTCCTTCATTATTTTGTTAGACCATGTATAGGAGAATCTACGTAGGTCCACATCCATTAGATCATGTTGATGAAAAAAATCTCTAAACTCGTAGATATCAATAGTTATTCTTTGAGAGCCCCCAAATTTATCTATAGAATTAAGGTAGCAATTGAAATACCTCGCCATAATACAATGGTAGTTGGGCATCATCTCCTTAAGTTTAGCTAGCTGAACCCAGAGAACCCTTCTCAGTACCTGTCTAACTGGAGCATATACATTCGTTAAGATCCACTCTTCCTGCGTGGTTTTATCCAAACATAGAAGAAAAATAAACTAACTAGACATTAGAATCACTCTACTATCAATCACATTCTTATTCCACATAACCAACAACCCTCCTACTGTTCCAGTGGCCTCCTGGGCTACTACTTTAGCTTCTTTCCAAGTCCTATTCTTAAAAGGGATCACTCTACTCTCCTCCATTTTAGTTTCTTGTAGTAATATCATATCCGGTTTGTGTTCTTGTCTAAGAGCATACAAAGCTCTCATTTTTGTAGGATTACTCCCACGTATATTCCATGATAGAATATTCATTTATGAGCTTTGGATCCCTGAGCCTTCATCCTAAAGTGTAATACTGCTTGAGTGCCATCAATAATTCCTCGCTTTGCTTCTTTCTGCCTTAAGGCAGCATTGCTAGGTTTCCCTCTTCCTACCAAACCATATCCCCATACATCCGCTTTAGGTGGGGGTTCCTTGGGTTTCACTTGGCTTCTAGTAACCATATTGGATGGGTCAGTATTGGCATTTGGGGTAACAACCTGGATCTCCAGGTTAACTTGTCTTTCTGATAGTGGAGACGATTCTGTGCTCTTAGCTTCTTGATTAGTAGGTTATTTTTTTCCTGCTTTGGGGATATACTGATCTTGGTGGTTCACCTCTACCTCTTGAGTATCCTTGCCTGTATTATCAGTTTCCTGCTCCTTCCTTTGATTTTTCTCCTCTAAATCCTTCTCTTGGGTCTCCTCTACCTCAGATTCCACTTCTTGGCTATCCATCTAATCTCCCTTCAGATGATTTAATGCATCAAAAATGTTCTCCACTGAGATGTTGATCTCCTTCAAATTTCTTCCCATAAATTCCTTTGTAGTACAGGGGACCACTTCTGTCGAGCCTCCATAGGTCTCCCGTATTACCCAGTTGAACTTACTTGCTCCAGGGCATTGATCTATGTGGTTCTTTCCTTTGTGATTTGGTTTTGGAGCCTGTTGCATCATCTTTGGAGTAGGTTGTACTTGAGGGTTCCCACTAGAGGAACCAGATACCCTGTTAGAGGCTTTTGGGGCATAGGTATTTATGGGAGGAGGGTTGTTACCTATTTTTGACATTAGGTCGAACGGGGTCTCTGATATTTAGATTCTGAGCCCCATGTCCTTGAGGCCCATGTTGGGCAGGAATGAAGTTCTGCGGGGGAGGGATATTATTCTGGGTTTGTGGAACAATATTTTGGGGTGGGGGCTGGTTCTTGGAAAGGCAATGGATACCCTGGTGCCCTACCTTCCCGCAAATACTACACTTAATAAACATATTTTCATATTCAAAGTCTTGAGTATGAAGGCCATACATAGACAAAAATATAATAGATTTAGGGAGTTCTTTACTCAGGTCTGCCAACACACACATGCAATAAAAAAGAAGTCTTGTTCTGCTCAAGGTTGCAGGATCAATAGCTACCAGTTCCCCAATCTCTGCAGCTATCCTAGCAAAAATTTGCTCATTCTAGAAAAGCAGAGGTAATCCCAGTATCTTAACCCAAATAGGAGCCAAATACAACACCTGGGTATGGGAGTTGAAATTGGGGATCCAAAACTTCAGATACAAACCCATTTTCCCAAAAAATCAAGGACCTCCTTGAAGAATCATTTCCATGTCCTGGTCACATTGAAATGTCACCAAAAGGAAACTCTTGGGTAAAGCCTTAATCATCATACTGGCCTTAAAGCCTTATGAATTCCAAGTCTGGTCGAACCCCCATAAAATTTTCCACCAGAGACGTTATGCCCTCCATAGCCACATGCTGAGCTAGGGTATCCGAGATGTCCAACCTACCATTGACGAGGTTTAGACTAAAATAAGATTCGAATAATTTTTGCTTACCACGAAGAGCATTAATATAATATGGTCTTCGGTTATCAAGTTTCTCTTTGTCTCCTTCTTGGGTCTTCCCTTGATCCTGATGCATAGAGTCTTGGTCCCCATCAGAGATATCTTTGACCGCATTCGCCCAACACCTTGGGTCTGATTCCAACAAAATTTCCTTATCCACATCCTCCGCCTGGGGCCATTCTATCTCAATAGAGCCTCCACTTGCTGCACCTACTATTCTACCATCCAAATACCCACACTTGGGGTTTGCTACCCCTAGACCTCCCGCTCCTCCTCCTTGTTGCTCCATACTTACACCTTTGAATCCTTGGATCAGGCGACTAGAAGCTCAAGCAAGCGAACGATTTGTGCCAATAATATATATATATGTAAAATTTAATACTTATTTTATGGTAAACAAGAATCACCATATACAATATTAATACATAATTATTATTTAAAAAATATATGAAATATATAGTAAATGTAAATATATTAAATTTAAATATATGGTATATATAGATATATAATATATGTTTAAACTATTTTCGTTCTTCCGAGAGATTAAAACATATCTCCACTTTGTAACTAAGAAGGACAATCTTGTTGCATGAATATTTTGATGTGTAACCATTAAAAAGCACCCAAATCCTTTAAAAATAAGAAAAGAAAACTTCATTAAGATCATTTGATTTGTATTCTATTGTTTGTGTATGTTGTTTCGGGTTCTTGTGTACTACCTATGCCCATAGTACACTGCTCGTAGTAACTCATCTTATTGTTTTTGTTGGCTTGGACGAGTCTGGACCAGACACATCCATTCCAGGTTGGTTCTATATACAAATACATATGTCTCTCCCCAATTCCTTTTCAACTCCATCAGCTACACTCTAGACCACATCCGTAAGAAAAATAACAATGAGTTGCCTTCCCATCAGCCTGTTCAAGGTCTTGTATAGCCTCTGGCTAATCCACTACCCTCAGGGTGTTATCCCTCCTCCTGCTTCTAAAGCTAAACCTAGACTTATCCAACCCAATATTTCCTAGACCACTCCTCCGTACTCTAACTATCCTGCTCTATATGCTAAAAAGAGAGCGGTGGTCGAGACTATTCGTATGTTGAGAAAAAGAGCTAAAAGCGAATCCCCTGAGCTGAAGTGTATTTGTTTCTCTATGCGATTGCAAAAATTGGTGCAAGAAAAGAAATCCTTGATAATAAACTCTAAGGATGATGAGAAGGATGTCCCTGATCAGTGTCTGCAATAATTTATAAATAATTATGTTTCCAATTGCATGTCCTAGTTGGTTGATCTCTACAATGCTCTAAACTTGATATTCTTTAGGAAATTCTATTTTGAGGATGGTGGTAAGGTCTCTGCTATCAAGGAGGACGTCAAGGTTACTACTGCTTCTGTGGATAAAAAATGTGAGGATAAATATGTCGACATAGACGAGTCGAATGATGAGCTCCAGGAAGTCGGTATGGAACCTAATGACGAAGTTTAGGGGTTTCCTTTATTGCTGAGGTTTTTTGTAAAGGGTATCCTTTGTGCTGCCCTTAGTGTCTTTTAGTTGTTCAAGGGTATCCTCAGTGTTGCCCTCTATTTCTTTTTGTTAGTATTTCAAGGGCATCCTCAACGACGCTTCTAGTTTTGTGGGACTACGTTTCCTATCCTTACCTTTTATTGAGGTATGATTTTGTCCAGTTATAAAATCACCCTACAGTTAGGATTGAAATCCTCTCTTGTAAAGAAAATATACTTCTCCAAGGTTATTTCATTTAGTGTGTTATGTATATTATGATAATATGTCAATCAAGTGCATAGAATATCTTAGGGATTAACAATCAACTGTTAACAAGGGGCCTAGCATAACAAATATCTTGATTTTGAAATCATTACTTGCATTTCATTAGTAGAACTTACTTTCTCAAAATGAACAAATTTACCTCTAAAGCTAATATTTGAGAATGCAAATCTATTTTAAGACTTTAAACACTAAATTTAATTAAAAATGCTTTAACCTTATATTAAAATTGCATGAATGTATTTTAAAGCATTTTAATCAAACTTACATTAATCTCATGAATGAAGCTTAAAATCAAATTGAATGATTAATAAAATAAAAACCCCAATTATAAAATGTTGAACACCTTTATAATCCTTATGTTAAGGCCTTTAAAATATTTTAAACTTTATAAGCTTTGCTTCTTTTCATAAGATATGAAAACTTAATGTAAATGAATTATAATTATAAAGTTTATACTTTATAATATGAAAATTAGAATTCACATAGTCTTTTAAACCTAATATTCATTTATTCAAATATTTATTAAATTAAATATTTGAAATAAATAAATATGATCTCTTTAATAGTAAAATTCAAACTTTATGATTTGAGATTCAAAACTTTATAAAACAAACTTCCTAAACATAGAAAATCTCAATTATGAACTTTCAACCTTTATGACATTAAAGACAGAGTCCATATAATCATTTTCTTTCCTGAAATTTATTTGTCAAATATTTATTAAATTAAATATTTGATGTAAATAAATTTACAACCCTTTTTGTAAATATGAATCTTTAAAATTCAAATTAGGGCTTCAATAACTAAACTTGATGAAATTTTAAATTTATGAAATTGAAATCAAAAGCTCATAGGATTTCCTTGGACTGTGAAATTTATTCACCCAAAATATTTATGAAATTAAATATTTGAGTGAAAAATTTAACTTAAACCTAGTTATAAAACTTGAAATTCGTTTAATTTAAAATATTAAAGCTTGAAATAAATTTAAAAGGATTTAGGTAAAGAAATAAATTAAAATGAAGTTTTGAACAACTTGCTACAGAATAAAAGAATAAAACTTTTGAAAAACCAAATCTAGAGAATTCACATAGTCATACCATAAATTTGATGCTCTTTGTACGGAAATTTTAATTAAAAATTATATCAAACAATTTACAAATTAAAACACCACAATAGTGCTTGTTTTAACAAAAATTAAATTTGATATAATTGACAGATCTTACAATAAATGCTCAAAGTGTGTATCTTCCAAAAAAAGTAGCCTTCAATACAACTTGGTCTTCTATTTCGCTCCTTTCAATATTTTTTTTTTTCTTCAACCTGTCTGACCATCCTTCTTAGCTTTCAATTGCCCTTTTATGACTTGAGAAATTCATTGTTTTTACTTCTCAACGGATTTATAACTCTGCGCTTAACAATATATCACTTAGCTTACTTTAGATATCTCCATGTAATCATCTTCAAAATATAATGACTTTAAACAAATTTAAAATTCTTTGTCCAAGGATTTCATATGCTATCGCTTCATAGTGTATCATTCACATCTTACTTTGAATATATTATGACTCCCATATAAATACCACCCAGAGCATCTGCCAATATAATCTCCAACCTTGCGACACTCAAACTACCACGCCTCTAAGAAGATAAGTCTTCATTGCTACGCTTTGTCATGATCGGGTCTCCACACTATGCATCTTCAATATTTTGAATCACTCACAACCACCGTTATAGCCATAGATGGCAGACCTACTGTCATGTGAATCCTCACATCAAATGAACTCAAGGTTTTCTACCTTTACATTGCCCGCGAGAAGAAATACCACTTCACTAAATCCAACACACCGGAATTGAGCATTACCATCATAGGTCCTAACCTGGGGAGCGCCATATGTATTCATCACCGTATATACCAGATATTTCAATCCCTGCTCTTGCTGTATTCGGCTCTCGATTTCACCTATTCACATCACAATTTCACTAGTCCTCATTTGCGTCGATGACTGCCTTTCATTATTTTGATTTAGTTTAACATTTTTACCTCCAGGTATCAAGCTCTTGGGTCCTAGTCTACTACGTCAATTGACATAGCCATATCCAACACATTTATGGCTCACGATGCATCCCAAAATCGTTTAATCCGACCAAATAGAAGAGGTACTAAGAGGTTTCTTGTCAGCATTGATTTGTGTACTTCTCAAAGATCTGCGCATGTTTAACTGAGTAGTACAATTCTTTTTCCAGCGTCACCACTTCTTAAAATCCAAAACATGTCATATTTGAATATATCCTGTTATTTAATTTCATAAGAAAATCATGACTTCCAATGCAGTGTCTGCGAATCATGATAGGACATGCTCCAAATTGATATACAATAATTTTCTTTTATATGTTTCCAATCCCTAGCTTAGACACTATCACCATCCGCTAATGCCGATTAATAAATGGCGTGGATCATTCACATGACTTCCAATACCGCTAGGCTAGTGACTTCGAAAACCAGCTAGTATGTGAGAATGATGCCAACATCGCAAAATTGACATAACCTCAGTTGTTAACATTATTTGTCTCTTAGGTCCGACGTGTAGATCAATTGGTTCATCCAAACCCCATAAGGGGCGGAAGTCCAAGGTTCAAATCTCGGGCCTCCCCGAATTGAATACTTGACCCTTTCCTAGTGCTTTCAGCGGCGTAAAAGGTTTAAAATGATTGTGGCATGGTGGTTATAGGGCGGACTGAGCGAAGATCTGTGTGGCGGCTTCCGGAGCGGACAGCGCAGAATAATGTGCGGCCATAAGTGCGGCCATAAAAGCCTGCCCGGATTTGTGGCGGCTACCGATTCAACCATGTAAATGCAAAAAAAAAAAAAAAAAAATCTGTGGACAGCGCAGAATAATGTGACGGCCATAAAAGCCTGCCCGGACAGCTACCGATTCAACCATGTAAATGAAAAAAAAAAAAATATTTTTCTATTTTGGTCATCACCGCTTGTTGGAATTATTTGTCTATTTTGTCTATAGTGTTCAAAAAAGTGAGTCCTTCCAAGACACTCTCTTTCCATCTATAACAAACCATGCCAAATCATTGCCGATTGTACCGAACGGTGAGAAATTTAACTCATATTTCACATCATTACTTCGCCAGATCTTACGCATATTATTGAAATCGTCATCATAATGACGATGTCCATGATTCGAATGTGCCCTACTGAGACGAGACTTCTCACATCTTCGATTGGTTAGACCCATCAGCCACATGGGATACAACGTACTGCCAGATTTGTTGCCACCCTACATGAACACTGCCATCGCAAACCACATGCCTCAAAAATAGGTGCCGAACATTTTGAACCATTTCCAAATCACGTTGGATGTCGTCTCGAACCGTGTGCCTCAAAGATAGATACCGAACACTTCGAAGCATTTCTAAATCACGTTGGATATTCCAACTAATCTACCAACAATGAAAATACACTTTATCAATTCTTATTTAAATATTCCATGAGTATTTTCATAAACCAACTTTAATGTAAATCATTAATATTTGAAATAAAATAACACCCAAAACAACATATACTATAAACAAAACCTAAAAAACATAAAATAAAATAAAACAAATCATAACTCTAAAATAACATAACCAACTTTCATAAACTTTTGACAAAAGGATGATTCAAACTTTTATACAGACATAAAACTAAACAACTCTATACTAACACATGGCTAAAATATAAAAACAAAGTAGCTCAATTAAAACAAATACAAACAACCTTTAAAACATACAGCCATGACATACAAAAACATTACTTTAAAATGAATATCCACTTAAAAAAAACCAACAAACATAAAAACAAAATTTTAAACAAAACCGATTTTTTTCAAGTGGGTTCGCAATTTTGAGGTTACGTCACAACACCTTTCTGGTTTCAGCCTTCTCTTCCATAATGTAATCAGGTTTTGGGTACCTATTAAAACCCTTTTTTAATCCAATTTTTTTTACTTTTTTAACTGATCAAAAAAATATTGCATGGGCTGTCATAAGAATGAATGAAAATAAATATATGACACCTTTCTGTGATGAAATGTGTATTTTACTACTTGAATCTTTGTTGAAGTACATTAAGCTCTGCATATATGAAAGCAATTGGATGTCTTCTTCTGGTGATAGTAGTACCATATCCTTAAATAGATTGTTGGCTACTTTCCTACATAAAACATTTATAGTTAAAGATGTTATGTTGCTGCGTGTTGGTTTTCATATCTAGTATGCATTCATGGGGTCACGCTGACCCAAAAAGTGCTCTCACCATTGTCTCTTACCACTCAACCATTGAAGGAAGATGTCTTGTTAACCAACAAATTAGTTTGCTATGTGAAAGTCATCAGGAAGCTACGTGCTGCTCTGAATGAGAGCTTTGAGTTTCCTAAAAACAATAATTGAATAGGTGTTTTCATATTATGAGATTTTCCATATTAATGAATTTTATGAAAGACCATTCATTGTTTGTAGGCGTCCAACCTATGTGTAAACAATTTGGAAATGTTTTTTAAAAAAACTCTATAGACGAAACGATGAGATATCAATATCTTTATATTTCATAAAACCACAACAAATTATTATACTTTACCATTAGTATTTACACTGAAGAATTGGTTTTGTTATCTAATTAATGGATTATGTTAATGCATAGGAAGATATCTCTATTGCTTGAACTCGTGGTAAACATTTTTGTTTAAAAAGCTATGGATGAAAGCACTTTTGTTGGGAATTCGCTAGGCAGGCAGGTCTTGAGATGTATTGAGATTACCTTGAGGGTGTTCACTTTAAACTTTTTGTCAGAAGCCCTAGTGAAAACCGAAGAGAGATCAATATAGTGTTGTAGAAGAAATAATTAAATGTTGACAGATTAGCTCCCCAAACGCATGCGCAATCGTCATAGAAAATTATGTTTGTTTCAACTTTGGAATTAGTCAGTCTATCAAACTTTATACTAAACCCTGTCATTTTTATTTATTAGAGAAGACGTCATTGAAAATTATGTTTGTTTCAACTTTGGAATTAGTCAGTCTATCAAACTTTATACTAAACTCTGTTGTTTACTATCATAGATGCTGAGTAAGGAAATATATTAAATATTAAAATAATTCTTGATGAAAAACCATTTCTATTATGAATGCCTACAAGCATAGATTAACATGGAAGAGTATAGGAAAATTTGTAGATTATGTAGCTTAATACACTCTTAAAGAGTTTGGATTTTTCCTTCTTCAGCATAGTTAGACCATAAAGCTATCCATTGAAACCATAGATGTATATCACAATCAACGCTAAAATAGTGTGCTCGTTTTCTGTGAAGAAAAGATTCTATCTTAGAATGAGGTTATTTCTTTCACCAAGTTCAAATTGAAATTTGGAATATATAGGATATAATGTCTTATGTTAAAAGTCAAATATATTATTTTATTTTCGTAAATGCAGTTCCAGGTTTTGTCTTGGGTCTAAATAAAAAAAATTAAAATTTATTGTTTTATCTCTCTTATAGTAAAACAAGTTAAGCGATTATTTTATTTCCAAAGAATTGGGTCTTGCAACTTTGGTAGATGTTTAATAACTTTTGATAGTGTCTTTTTTTTTCATAAGATATAATTCTGTAATTATTTTTCCCATTCATGTATAGGGACATCTTACTTACAATGGTCGGTCATAGGTATTTTGGTTATAATAGGCATGAATTTTTAAGAGAAGTATGGAAACCATATTAGTTAGGTTTCATTATGTTGAAATTTTTAAATAGTTTTTAACTTTTAAAATTAAGTTTCATTATGTTGAAAATTTTAAATGGTTTTTAACTTTTAAAATTAAGTTGTAGGGGTGGAAATATGTTTATATGAGGTTATGCACTAATGGACATTGTTGAGAGCATTACATATTTATATTTAAAAATATGTTCTTTTTAGATTTCAAAAATTCTTTATAAGTATCTTTTCTTATAAAGGAGATTAAAAAAAAATCCCATCAAATAATAAGATGTTACCTTACAAATATTCAAACCTTTGAAGCACATATATAGATAACCTATTGGATAAGTCGAGAAGGGCTATACTATCGAGAAAGAGCAACATATATTATTAGTTGTTGAGGAGGGCTAAATCACCCATTTTAATATGGCAAGTCACAGAGGTAATTATCACAATTTCAGGGGCAATTTTTCTCTAGCATTAATGAATAGACCAGTGGACCTTATGCTATGGAGAGTAACGAATGGTGGTATGGGACATCATTCTAGGTTATCGTATGAGGTAGTATATAAGGGTTCTTGTGAATCATAAACCAATTGTAGAATTACCAATAGAACTCAAGACTAGAGAGTTGGTCCTTGAGGTTGGAAGGTCCAGTGGTAGATGGTATGGGTAGCATTACCATCAATTAGGGCTTGGTCTGAGACACATGTTATGAAATTTAAAGTATTAGTGGACCCTAATAACATCTTATATGAAGGCCAATAATCAGGCACTAGCATAACTATGCTAACTCTAGCATGGACCTAAATGTTTAATCATGAATTGAAAATTGCATCAATGGACCATTAGGAAAAGAAATCTAAGTCCTCCATGTTATGAGATGGAGAAAAAAATGCATCCACCCTTCCAGGTGATATAAGCCCTAGAAGGGTAACCCCTTGCCAAGTACCTAGAACTCGAGTAAGGAGAAGATGGGTCTCATAAATGATAGTCTATAACAAGAAATTGGCCAAACCTGAGCACTTGAGATTCAGTCTATAATGGTATAAGATCTCAAAGTGTGAACATCTATGCCTAAGTACTAATACAAATTTGGGTGTGCTTACGTCAATGTATGACATTTGTGTTTTGATATATCAAAATTTTAAAATTATGTTTTTGACAACCAGGTGAGAAGACCTGGGTTGTTACACACCTTTCCTCAGACACTTAGGGGAGAAGCCTAGGATTGGTACAACCACATACCACATTAGAGTGTTTACACTTTTGAGCAGCTTGCAGACCAATTCCTAGAGCGATTCGCCTTGAATGTTAGGAAGAAAACCACATTGATTGATCTACTTAGTTTAAAGCAATACGATGATGAATTGGTCCATGATTTTTGCAATCGTTGGACGGAAATTATGATCAAATTGTCATTCTCCCTCCCCATGATAGAATTAACAAGAATATTCACAAAGAGTTATGCTAAGCCCATCTCTTTGTTTCTATAGTTGCAACAATATAGAACATTCGACGAGGCACTCGCCCAAGCTAGAGTGATAGAGGAAATAAATATTCAAGAGGGCAAGATCAAGCCTAAGAAAAAATAATGGCAAAATAAGAACCAAAAGGGGAATAACCACAACTAGTCCAAGGCTACTTAGGTTAATCAGATAGTCTTGGGCCAACCTTCACAGTCAAATCAACAAGCCTAAGTTCATATCCAACAACCCCAATAACAACAACAACCGTAATAATTGAATTATCAAGCGGTTCCACCACCATAGTAGGTACAGAACCAAATACAACCTATAGAAAGGTAACAACATCATTTTAAGTCCAGACATAATTACACACCATTGCAAGAGCCCTACTCATATGTCTTTCAGAAGTTGTATGTGGCACAAATTTTCACATTTATGGAGATTAAACCCGAAGATCCTAGCAAGCCGAGATCAAAGGCCTAAAGAGAGCACTTATACTACATCTATCATTGGAAATAAAAAATATGATGTTGAAACTTACCATGGGTTTAAAGATATTATGTAAGACTTACTAGAAGTGGGAAAGATCAAAGTTGATAATCCACTAGCCCAACCTAATCATAACCTTGGTATATATCAGACACCTTTGCCTCATCATGAGGTAAATAAACAAGAAATGAGAGTGTCAACTTCTATAGTTCCTCCCAAACAAGTCAACTATGTGTCTCAACTATATCAAGGTTTTGTAGGGGTAATTAGTGTGGTCACCCATAGATAAAAACAAACGAATCGTAAAACCCAAGCTCCTACAACACAACCTAGTATCCCCATACAACTAGGGCCATCCATTCCACCTCCACCCATCAATAATTCGAGTAATCCATCTCGTCCAACTATCACCTTAGGCAGTTAGTTAACATAGATATTGAAAATGGTATCAGTAAAACTATCAATTTATGATCTAATACAACAGTCTCCCCCACATCACAAGGCATTGATGGAGATTCTAAAATCCATTCAAGTACAATCAGAAGACCCTAATGCCTTCAAAAAATTTGTGGGAAGTTTACAAAAATGCATGGAGCTCTTGATAGCATTTTACGACTTTGAGGAGAAGAGTGTGTCATCAAACTTACTAGATACTCCATTGCACATAGTCACTCATATTGATAGAAATCCATTCAAAAGAGTACTTTTTGATACCGGCTCATCCATCAACCTCATTACCACTCCCACCATCAAACACCTTAATTTACCATCATCCCACATTACATCATCCACCTTCACCTTAAGGGCCTTTAATGATGCTTTATGCTCAACTGTGGGGAATGTAGTTCTTCCTGTCACCATGGGGTGAAGACTATTCATGTACTCTTCCACATCTTGGAAGGGATGATGCAATACAACATACTTATTGGACGTCCTTGGATCAAGGAGATGATGTGTGTACCCTCAACATTACATGAATGTCTAAAATATGTACACGAGAGTAAAGTACATTGCATCCAAGCATACACAGAGCCTTTTAAATATTACAACTTGATCTAAAATCCTTATGAACCACTGCTTCCATCAAACCATATCTCCATCCAGCCACTCATAATTAAAACCACTTCCACTAACATCACCTCACCAAAAGTCCCCATCCCAGAGGACTTACCAATAGTTGATCCTACTTTTGCATTTAAAAGCATAAACTCTAGTCAACCCTCATCTACCAAATTTTATTTTTCCACCACACTTGATCATCCTGCTAAATAATCACCAACTTCATTAGCCACACCACCCACTTCACAAACATGATTCACATTTTTAGCTCAATCCACTCCATAAACTAACAACCCAATCAATCATAATCCACCCCAAACATCACCACCTATCATCTCGTAGATAGGATCACCTATCTGAGAGGATCCATCACCTCCACCTGAACTGTAAGCTGCCACCAAAGCGCCCTCCTCATCTACTATGCCATCATCATCCCAATCATCCCAAGTTTCAATACGTCTTACCAATCCAAGCATTGGTGAGTACATCATTGAAAGTGTCATAGTTACACCACCTATTGACTCAGTCAGATATTACAGTCATCTACGTGATCCACCTTTAGCTATAGGTGCAGTGTACATAATGGGTTCCCGACTAGACAGAATCAACTTCATATATGGGGGAGTGGATTCTTCATCCGATCCACCTCCTCCTAATGAGAAACCCTTACAAGATTTTAATGCCAATTTAGAATATCTATCCAACCTAGATTTTCCTTTGCGATATTTTTGCAAGGTCAACTAGCAGGGATACGGACTTGGATGAAATGAGCAGGGTCCACATCACATTGTTGAGCCTAAATATTGAGAAGTGCATGATCGTTCTAGTCTAGGATACATGCCTTCTACCTCAAACTATTCCTTTAATCATACCTTCCAACGACTCACTCTTGAGTGTGAAGAAGAGAATGAGGAGAGCAATGATTGTGATGATTATGATAATTGTGATGATAGTGATGATTAGTACTTGGATCTTGAATTTGCACCTCATTTACATGAGGCATTTTTAGAGATTGTATTACATACATTCATAATTGATCACATTCTATATGATTACATCTTCTATGAAGAGTTCAGGGATTATATCTTCAATGAATATTTTGGGGAATTCCAACAGATGGAAGCAAACCTAGTTTGGATCATTTAAATATTTAATGGTCCCCAAGATGATGTGGCCCCTAGAGAGCCCATTGGGAGAGATGAGTATTATACCAATATGTTTTCCATAGACCACACCATCTTTCACTTCAACAAAGAGTGTGAGCACCCTAAGCCAGATCCACCACCTCCACCTTGGTTGCTCTCACAACATCACCATTTTTCCACCTTAGGTCAGTTGCAACCTAGAGAGAGTGAGCCATCACTCCTTGAATCACAACCACCTCATTTCCACCAAGTTAACATGATTTATGTTGACTTGTTCACCCCAATTTGTAACTTGTACGATTTAGCAAAGCTGATCCTAATCGATGTTAGCCTTATCATAATGGATAATATTTCATCCTTGCCATCCATCACCAAATTTATCCTGTCTAAAGAGTTTCTGCAAGCTTCAAATGATTATATCCCACAACAACCTTCATCCTCCTCTACCTCAGTTTTCCAAATCAAAGTAGAGGGGGAGTCCTCTGAGTCATTTGAGCATGTGGAGGATGATATCCATCTCATCCCCAGTCCACATCATCTAGAGGAAGGTTCCCATATGCTTATCAAATATTCTATAGATGTGAACCTTAGTCAAGATGTGAACAATCCACAAATCATAAAAATTGTAAAATATTTATTCGTAGAGGAGAAAGAGTGTATGATCAATGTATTAACAAGGAATAAAGACATATTCCCATGGTCATACAAGGAAATGTCTGGCATTGACCCCAATTTGGTGGTCCATAACCTTACCTTAGTGTCAGATGCTAATAGTTTCAAGAAACAACTAAGGAAACTTCATTCAACCGTAGCACTAATTATCAAGGAAGAGCTACAAAAACTATTACAAGTGAATTTCATAGTCCCAATTGATTATCCAAAGTGGTTCTCTAAGATGGTACCCATTCATAAGTCAAATGTGGGGTACACATATGTACCGAATTTTGAGATCTAAACAAAGCATGCCATAAGGATAATTTTTTGATACCCAATATCGATTAATTGGTAGACTCCTACACAAGCCATGAAATGCTTTCATTAATGGATGATTTCTTAGGATACAATCAGATTTGAATTAATCCTAAGGACCAACACAAGACAACATTTACCACACCTTGGGGAACATTTTATTATAGGGTGATGCCTTTTGACCTTAAAAATGTAGGAGCTACTTATCAACATGCCATGATGTATATCTTCCATGACTATATGCATAAAATAATTGAGGATCATGTGGATGATATGATTGCTAAATACAAAACATGTCTTGAGCATATTGAGGTTCTAGATAAAGTCTTTGATCGATTGCTTGAACATAAGGTAAGGTTAAATCCTAAGAAGTGCATATTTGGAATCACATAATAAAAACTTCTAGGATTCAATATCTCCAAGTGAGGCATTGAAGTAGATCTTGATAAGGTCAAGGCCATCATCGAGATGCCACCTCCAAAAAATATGAGAGATTTGCGTATTTTATAAGGAAATATTCAATCTATCCGATGATTTATTGCAAAACTTTCAAACAAATGTAGGTATTTCAATCGCTTGCTATAGAAGGGGGTGATATTTTACTGGATAACTAAATTTCAAGAGAATTTCGATGATATAAAGAAGTATCTAGCTTCAGTATCTCGTTCATGAGTCCCTTTTCACCTGTATGTATCTACAATAGATTTTGCGCTAGGGACAATGCTTACTCAAAAAAATGAAAATCATAAAGAGCAAGCCATTTATTACATTAGTCAAACATTGGTAAGATATGCTTATGTTAAAAATTATGCTTAGCAATGGATTTTACCACTAAGAAACTCAGATATTACATGCTAAGTAACACTACCTATGTCATAGCTAGAGAGAATCCTCTACATTACATGATGACTCGCACATACAACAACACTCATATCACAAAATGGATAATGATTTTAACAGAAATCAATCTTGAATTCATTAGTTAGAAATCCATCAAAGATTAGGTGATAGCCGATCAACTCGCATAAGCTTCATTACCAAATGATTAACCGCTTCTTATAGAGCTTCTATATGATTCGGTCTTTTCCATCATTGAACAAGAAGAATTAGTTCCTCCCGAGGATGATGTTGACATGAATATTTTCTTTGATGGATCAAAGTGCAAAAAAGGACAAGGTGTTGGAGTCATGTTCTACACACTCGAAGGAATTACAATTCCTTTATCATTCAAACTCAAATTTCCATGCACAAATAACAATGCAAAGTACAAAGCCCTAATATTAGGGCTTCAATCAACTATAGCTATGGGTATTAAATGAATAAGCATATTTTGTGATTCTCAGCTTGTCGTTTATCAAGTAAAGGGAGAATACAAATGCAAAGAACCAATATTGAAATAGTGTCATGAAGTAGCAATGAAATTGCTAGCAAAATTTGATTGGTATAAGATTAACAACTTCCCTAATTTGACTAAAAAAATTGTGAATGCAATGGCTTCTTTGGGATCCTTTATTCCTAATAATTAACATGGATAAGTTCAACCACTTATCATAACAATAGTGTCCAAGTCAAAAATCAAACGAGCAGAATCTGAAAGTGAGAAGAGTGTTTGTTTGGTCCACATGGAGCCCTACAATTCTTACCTTGATGAGATAAGAGAATCAAATTTATGACCCTCCCAGTAGAAATAACACAAACTACAAAAAGAATATTCAAATAAAAAGCAACTCGTTTTACACTCTTGGGAGACATGTTGTATAGATGTGGCTATGATGGAGTCCTACTTCGATGTCTAGATCTTGTTGAGGCACAACAAGATATAACTGAAGCCCATGATGGTACTTGTGGTGGTCACTTTAATGGAATTGCCATTGTAAAGCGCATTTTACACATGGGATATTATTGGCCCACCATGAAAAGTGATTGTTTTCAATACATCAAGAGATGTGAAAAATATCAACATCACGTGAATTTGACTCATGTCCCATCACAATATTTACAGCCCATTCAAAGCCTCTAGCCCTTTTCAAAATTAGGTCTATATTTGATTGGAAAAATTTCACCCGCCTCTTCGGGACAACATAAATTCATCATAACTGCCAGGGAATACTTCACCAAATGGGTTGAAACAATTCCAATGACCACTACGACTAGACCTCTAATAGCATATTTTATACTTCAACATATTATCTATCATTTTGGGATTCCTTCCAAGATCATTTTTGATAATGGCATGTCTTTTAAGAACAAGGATTTTTGAGAATTATGCAGCAAGTATAATATCCAACATAGTTTCTTGACTTATTATTACCCACAAGCAAATGGACAAGCTGAAGCGACCAACAAGACTGTGATAGCCATTCTCAAGAAACTTGTCAAAGAAAATCATAGAGATTGGTACACTCAAATCCCCTTGGCACTATGGGCTTATCAAAAAAGCATTAGAACACCAACTAGGGTAACACCTTTTTCATTAGTCTGTGGCACTGAAGCTATCATGCTTCTTGAGCTCAAGATCCCTTCTTTACAAATTACATTGCAAGAATTCATAGATGATGACACAACTAGACAAACATGTCTTGAACAATTAACACTCCTTTATGAAAGGTGCATCAATGTCTTAGAACATCTACGAGTATATCAAGATCGCGTCAAGCACACCTATAATGGAAAAGTCCATCCTCATGAATTTTAAGTGGGATATCTCATTCTCAAAGAGAATCAATAGAATACCAATGCATTGTCGCACTTGAAAGATAAATTCATGTCTAATTGGTTATATCCATACATTATCAAACAAAAGTTGGATCCAAGAATGTATAGACTTGCAAACTAAGAAGAAACATTAGAACTTGAATCGTTGAACATAATATATCTAAAGGTATTTTATGCATAGTGCAACTTATATATGTACATATACATGGCTAAAAAAAAGAACAAAAAAAATATATGATACCAAAAATATTTCATTTGCATCTCATACACCATCCATGCATTCCATACATGCATTTTAGGCATTTTGTTCATACCATCCATTACATTGGATAATTTTATTAATTTGGATGATCGCTAGTCCACTATATCTAATTGCCTTAATCAAGGGTATCCTACATCACTCAGTAATCAATCACAATAATATGCACCTTTCCTTATAATATTTTGCTAATTAAGGGACTTAGATAAAGTAGAATAAATATCGTATAATTTTTAGAAATAACAATTATGCGACCATTGACTATTTTGTGTGCGACTTTTAATTTTCAAAATATTACATAAAAGTATCGCAAGCATCACAAATCACATCAACCATAAGCAATTTCCAAATGTTTTCAATCACTCAGCCATTCCTAGTGTTTTAAACAAACTTAATTCAAATTCAAACAATATTTAGATGCAACATGTTATTCCTGGTCAATCGAGTTTCTTTTTGGACCACACACAACAAAACACATTTAAAGCATTGTGAACCTTAGGAATAACAAATTCAAAAGTTTTTATTGCCATAAGTGAAAGGTTACTCTTTTTCATCCAATTATGTGCATGGTCTAGAATGCTACAAAGTTAAAAAAGGACAAGCTCCACCTTCAATCCAAAAAAAATCCCTTGCTCTTTCTCAAAATAAGCAAGCATCCCAAAATATTACAAAAAGCAATAAAATAATTTGCTCTTCCTCAAAGTGAGCAAGTATCCAAAAAAAAAAGCCCTTGCTCTTTCTCAATATGAGCAAGTACCTCAAAAAGTGCCTCAAAGTAATAAAAATTTTCTTGCTCTTCCTTAAAATGAGCAAGTGTAAGCAATAAGATCTAATTGCTCTATCGCAATATGAGCAATCCCTAGAATCCAATGCAATAAAAGAAGGTAAGGATCTTGAATCCTTGGAACTCTTAGTGTCTCAAAAACCATGGGGTGATCCTCATTACAACAATGGGTTGAATGAATCCCACCTAGAAATAAGGTATCCTAACGTGTGGTGCCATGTCTGTCACATTAGTGACCTTATTTTGTATAGACCTATGGCCACTCTCGGATGAGCTAGCTAATTGGAATAAGTTATAATTGATTAGTTTGACCTAAATCATAATAAAAAATGAATAATCATTGCACATACAATTGGTCCTTGAGAAATTTGAAAACACTAGGACAACCCTTGCATAATGAAGATCTACAAAATACATAAATGAGTTTGCATGAAGTCACTAAGATGTCTAAGTCTTTGTAAGTATACCCTAGATCATCCACCCAATAAAACCATAACATTTTCATTATGATATATCAAAAATCTATGTCAATACCATCTATCTATGCTCCTGATTAAACAACAAGATAATGTTGACAAGCAAGAGTCCATAAATACCAAATGAGCATTATAACATAGCATCAATAAAAATTACATTTTATATCACATCATTCCATATGCATCCATACATAAATTAAAACAAAAGCGCACAAAAAAATGATCATAATATAAGCCATGTATATATATGAATCAAAAGTGTACAAAATGCTCATAGGTTGTATACATTAGAGCACTAAGGCTTATGAAAAAATAGAAAATGCAAAAGGAGGTAATAAAGCACTACTAGCTAGTAACATCATGGCCCCTACAAGGCCCTTGAGCTGATGTATGGGAGCTAGATAGAGTATGTGAGCCATATGGTCGATGAGACCTAGAACTACCTGGCCTAGACACAGTCTACATTCTGGAGTTTGAAACTAAAGAAGATGACTATAAGGATAGTGGAATTTAGTTTTGGTGCAAAGTGTCCTTAAGGGACACCATATACCACATCTATCTTTGAGCAGCATGCAAATATTGACCCTCACGAGATGCCTGCTGGACTATATTAGCCCTAAGAGATGCAATGGTAGTAGCATCGTCACCCTCACTCGGTCTAGCCTGTAGCCCATATACCCCATCCTATAGTTGAGTCACCTCACCCTGCAACCTCATGATCTCTACATCACAAGCTATAATAGCATCACTCTCACTTAGCCTACCTTGCAACCCATCCACCTCACCCTATAATCAGGTCACCTCATCCTAAAGTTGAGTCACCTCACCCTTAGCCTCATCACCTCCTCATATAGACTATCCCACTATGCTTGGAGTATAACCCACTCCTTCTTTGTATGGGAAGGAGGAGAATATTGGCCCTGATCACCTCCATCACCTCCATCATCTCCATCATCTCCATCATCACCCACATCCACATCATGAGCTACATCATGGTCTCCATCGCTCCCAATACCAACATCTATCTACTAAACATTAACAATAGGTTACATCCTACCCCCGCTATCCCAAAGGTTCTTAGGCTACCTAGGATTCTACTCTTAAATAACAAGCTCATCCCTATTGATGGTGTCATACACTACCTGGCTTGGCCTCCATGGAGGTTGTGTTACAAACCAATTATCATAGTCTATAGTGGTACTTGCATCATTTGCATTCAGGAGGTCCACTACTACATCATCGATTGCATTATTCACCATCCAAAAGTTTTGATTCAAGGGAAGAATGAGCTCGTCTCTCCATCGCTTGTACATCATAGGAGCATTCAAAACTCCCTACACTAATCCAAACTATCTCATCACCCGTGAGAATTGGATATACTCCATCTCTCGCCCATGGCTGCCCGCTACCCATATGCCTTTCCTCACCTAACGAAGCTACACCTCATCATCCTCCCAAGTAAAACCTCTCCAAGGTTGTTAGTAGATATCATCATATGTCAAACCACTCAAGCTATCCCGATAAGTCTCCACGATGCAAGGAGGGCGAGTAAGAGAAGACTCCTCACTAACCCACCAGAGAAAAGCATGAGGAAGTGAACCATTGCAGGCACAAGGTAGCCCCCTTGGGCAACCAACTCTGATGTGCTCCCATGCCTAAATTTGGAGTACCAAACTACAACCAAGGCCCTTCCACTCCTATCTCTTCACCTCATAGAGCTCAAAGTACAATTGATATAAGAGAGTAGGAGCCCATACATAAATTTGAGGCTCTACTATTAGCTATAGTACAATAGATACCTGGTTCTAGGGGAACCTCAAGCCCATATTGTAGGGCAACAACATATTGCCTAGTATGTACATAATGAATGTCGATAGAGCACCTAGCTTCTCACCCTTATACAAATCGATATAAGGTATACCACCCTCCCTACAGTCAACATCCCAGTCATCGCCATATATGGGTCTCAATATTGTCTGTTTGTTGTTATCCACCCTCACTGGTAGGCCCTCGATAGGCACATGGAAGATGAGATAAACATCCTCCAAAGTGACAATTAGCTCCCCTATAAAAATATAAAAATAACCCCTGTCAAGGTCCCATCTCTCCACTAGTGCAGATAGAAACTCCTCATCAACTTGAACCGTCTCTATCCGTCTGTAGCCTTCCAAAATCATAGCCTCCAAAACTTCCACTCATCAGCTATGAGAACTTTTCACACCTTGGATATGGTGTAGGGCCATTAGTTTCTAGCAGTAATAAACTTAACTTGGAGCATAAACAAAGATAAAATCAGTATACATCTAAATTATAACCAAGAAAATAACATAAACATTGCATATAATGCTAGCATAAATTGCATGGCATATCACTTTACATAAATTTCAAGTTAAAAAAAAACACAAAAAACATTGCATATCATCCTAGCATAAAATCATCACACAAAAAATAAGAAAAGCAGAATAACATCACATTTCATCCTAGCGTAGATTGCATTTCAAAACCAAGAAAAACAACAAAAACATGGCATATCATCCAAGTGTAAAATGCATTGCAAATCATTTTACAAACAAGAAAAACACAAAAATATTGCATTACATCCTAGCATAAAATAAAAAATATATTCATCCTCCCCCATTCACGCATTAAAAAAAAAAAAACTTTTCCAACCCCTCTTAGTGGTTCCAAAAATGAAAGAAAAAAATTAAAAACAACAAAAAAATTTACCAGCCCCTCTTAGTGGTTTGCAAAAACGAAAAAAATCAAAGCAATAAAATTTTTTGCCAACCCCTCTTAGTGGTTGTAAAAACAAAAAAATTTAAAAACAACCAAAATTTTTCCAGCCCCTCTTAGTGGTTGCAAAAATGAAAGATAATAAAATTAAAAACAACCAAAAAATTTGCCAGCCCCTCTTAGTGGTTGCAAAAATGAAAAAATAAAATAAAGATAAAAACAATAAAAAAATTTGCTAGCCCCTCTTAGTGGTTGCCAAACAGATAAATTGAACCGCAATAATGAAATGAATATAACCCCCCTCCCCTTTATATAGCTGCTTTTCATGATGAAAATCGTGTGTCTGTGTTTTGTGGAGTGTGTAAAAACGTGATCCCACGATTTGCGGTGCAAATCGTGGATGCATGGTTAAAGGGATGCAAAACCGCTCGTGGAAAGTTAAAAAAAAAAAAAAACAAACCCCACCCAAATCAAATCATCAATTCTCCTAAAAACATCATCATCACCATCATCATCATTATCAACACGTCAATTAGTGAGCCTCGTACATAGTTAATTATCCTATACACCTAGCTATTGTAGTAACTAACAATCCATGCAATCCGTTAGGATGGATAACCCACCATAAGGAAACTCAAATAAAAATGGCATTAATCGGCTAGGTCCCTCAATATTTTGAGCTTGGCTATGTTCAAAATATATTTGCATAGGGTTATCCTTCAACACCTTCCATTGGGTCAAAAGTAGAAAATAATCAAATCAATTTTGGTAATAATTGAAAATCACATGAGCATTCAATTCCCAGAACGACTGGTTCCTTGAACCCATCATTTGGAAGAAATTTCTATGATCACAAGGGAACAAGAACTCCAAATGTGGTTGACGATTTTACCACAACAATTTCCACAACGAACCAAAGGTAATTTTGCAAAACACAAACAATCCTGAACTTGGGGCATCAAGTTGAGTCAATATCATACATTTGCATCACATTCAAATTATTCTCATTCATCTCATCTCATCATCCACATTTGGTCAATTGGCTCATGGGTTTCATCCTTCACCCATTCGCCAATTGAGGGGATAAGCAAACAAATCAAAATGTCATAAAAAAATTTTAAGTCACTGATTCTTGTGCATCGAGAATATTTGAGTCTATCCATTCAATGAAGACATGTGTCATTGGTTTTTGCACTGCATCATGTTTCATAAACACGGTACAAAAATGGGCATTTGTAGACACCAAAACTTGGTCATCCACAAAGTCATAATTTACCACCCTAAATAAAATCCTACAAAATTATTTATATGCCTAATTCCAAACTTAGGTATATAAAATCCTACATATTATCCTGTTTTCTAGATTTATTAAATCTGGAAAATCATTCTAGGATACCCTGCCTAACCACTAGACATGTATCCTAGCCACCTCACTACCCCACCTTGCCACATATTATAAACCCTTGTCCCTTTGTCCCTTCACATGGGGTAACCCTCCATATATCACTCCACTTGCATCCACCTCACCCTAGTTAAGTGGGATATCTTGGGTGACTTGCTCTAACTTCCCCTTCCATTTGGCAGCCCAGAATCGCCACTTGGTATTCTTGGCTTTCCACCTCTCATTTTCCTCACCCTAAGGATCCTATAAAGGCACCCTCACCCCACAAAATCAAGGAGGCTATACATTCATACCATAAGGCTACCAAAATAGGATCAGATATTTGCACGCATCCTGAGGAGAACCAAGATCCAGAGCTCAAAGATCCATTTTTGAAGAAATATACCATTCAACCCAAATCATACGTCCACAGTTTCATAGTCAAAATCACAATTGCATGGTTTTCGTACTGCTTGTGCACAGTTTGCCAATGACCACCACACACCTACGATTTCCTAGAGCTGAAATAAAACACATCATGCTGATTAGTAAGTCTATTTCCTAGAAAGGCGTTCTTTTTATGTTTTCAGTTTCATGCATTTACTGTTTCATCCACGGGCATGCTTTATATCTTTGTATACAGGTGCTACTAAATCCCATTTTCCTTTTTCATGTGTGTGTAAGAAGCAGGTATCTTGGAGAGTTGTAGAAGCTAGAGTGATCCTTACATTGGATAACAGAAGCCCACTCATCCTTTTGTAGTTATAGTGAAAGAAGAAAGAACACCAGTTTATCTATTTGGAGTGCCACCATTGTTCATTTGGATACTTGTATTGTACAATATCATTGTAACATTACCCCCAATACACTTGAGGAAATTCAAAGCATTGTAAATTTGGGAGATTCAGGCTCCTCTATTTTAATACAAAAGAGATATTCATTCTATTGTAAGTGTTCATTTGTGTCTACTTTGTTTGGTATTATTATTTTGCTATAGTATCCATCAATTGTTGTTGCTTGTCCATTCTTTAACTTTACCTCCTTTACTTCTTGTTGCACTGACAATGTCTAATATCTCAAAATTATATTGAATGGAAAATATCTAATTGCATGGCCTTTCACTTCGTATGTTGTAGAAAACATTCTTCAAGCAAGTAATATTTGCATGTCCCTTCGTATTACAATTATAGAACCAAATATATTACCTCTCCTTTTTTCCTTTGCATCTGATGTCATTCTTTCTAGGTCCTTCCTCAGCCTCAATTGCAACATGCAAGTCATCATAGTCACTATAGGAATTAGATTCCTTATAGTGACTCAGGTCTGCTACCATTTACTTGGCTTTACTTTCTAATGTGATATTTTTATTGTATGCTTCTTGGTAAGAAGGTGGTGGCTCAACTATATGATATTGTCATTTTACGGTCCAACATGTACAATACAACCTATTGTACAATTAGTCTCTCTACAATATAATACTTTGTATGGTCTATCTTGTACAACATAATACAAGCATCTTATGGATAAATCCTCAGCACTCTATACAATAGCAATTGTATAGTAATCATACATACAATACCATAAATAATGATTAAGTCCTAAGTTGACAACACTCATGTGTATTTTCCTTCTTACAATTCCATCGTCGTATGGCCTACAACTATTGTAACTACCAAATCCTTAACTGCTACACCCTCATACAATTTGCCTGCATATGGTAATTCTATAGTTTTGTCTACAACATACAAATGCTACAATCCTATGGCAATGCAAAGTGCTAGTATTCCTACCACCAAAGCAATGATTTATACACCTTGCAATACTTAAAGAATACAACTTTTAACACACTCGAAATCACACCCCTAAGGACTAAAAATAATAACAATGGTTGAGTTATATTATTGTTCATTCACTATTGCAACCAACAATATACTCATGCGATTACAATGGCTGTTATGGCCAACAATGACAACGACCTCAATAGTTTAACAACAATAGTAATATTCTCTATTTACCCAAGCAACTTGCTCTCATATGCTGCAATAACTTAACCAAAGCATAACTTAGACTTGACAGAGACTTCCTAGAACTAACTGACACCCAAAATGAAGGGGGGACCTTATGAAGCCTACCCAAGCCATTCCAAGTGGTTCCTAGATAGTGCAACATTTACAACCGCCACCCCCAAATCCAACGTTGCATGAATTTTTCCATTTCCTAAAGTCTAAAGCCACTTTTCATTAATCTCTAACTTCATTTACATTTAATCTCCATTTTTCCAAATTTCACTTTTAATTTTATTTGACTTTATTTACACTAATTTCATATACATTTCATCCAATTTCATTTTAGCAAAATTGCAAGCAAAACTTTGTCCAACTTTTTATTTCTTCTTTTTCTGGAAAGTGGTTTTACCTCCTACATTTGTCCTCCCCTTTAAATTAGTTGGTGTCCTTGTTGATGCTTGTTGCTTTTCCTTATTTGTCTACTTTTGCTGAGATCTGGCCATAGGTGCTCAACCCATCTTTGTTATTTAGAGTTGCAAAGCTTCTCAGTCATCCTTCAATCTCTCCACATATTTTTTGAAATGGAGAAACTACAGTCCATAGTGATTAGCTTTCTTCTCCATTTTGGCTAATTGCACTATCAACTCCTTTTCTCACTCAGTAGCACTCTTTTGCATTCTCTATTTTAGCTCAACCTCAATCTTGGCTACAATAGCCAATTGTTCATCCCTTTTGGCAATGAGTCGATCCTTATGCTCTAACTCCTTTTCTTGAGCCTCATGCATTTGTGACTTTGTTTCCATTTCTACCTTATAGCTTATGATGATCTCATTACACCTTTCCATATCTCTCTTAGTTGTAGCAAATTCATCATCCTTGGCCTTCAACTATGTCTTTAGCCTTTAATTGATCCTCATAATTCTACCTTAGGCTGACAATCTCAACCTCAACTTCCTTGTTCATTGTTTTTGCTTCTCTTTTCATCTTCTCAACTTCTTCCTTCATGGCTTCCATTTTTTTCCACATCACTTCCATCTCTTCCTCATGTTGGTTAACTTGATCCTCCTTGGATTGGTGAATCTTTTCCAATCCAACTATTAACTAGTTTATCCAATGAGTTAGAAAATTAATCTACCTATATACTAGTGATGAGGAAATACCGAAAGACAAGGAATTGAAAAAACAAAATATGTCCATTGCCATATAAAATGGGGCTATTTATAGCCCAATACATTGCCTCGAAAGGAACCTTCTAGGAAGTAAAGAATTAAATGCTTAAGGAGGAACCTTCCAAAAAATACTTACATTATAATGGTGGCCACCTACTAACAAATATTAGATATTACATTATTAATAAGCATTATTAATCAAAAGAGGTGACCATAGGAACTATTAATCCCTATTGTTCCTCCCCACCATAGAAGCATTGGAATCTAATGCTTGTACAAAATAGGAGGGAGAAATATTAAAGATAGCAAGCAAAGGATCTAGTGAGACTGAAGTAGAAGTTGGTGTAGAAGCTGTGTGATGAGCTTGATGTGGTGTTGCCAGAAGTGTGGCAATGTGAGCCAAGCTGAAAAGCTAAAATATTGAAATGTTGAAATCCACGAAGAGAGACGAGCCACTAGAGGGCAAAGACAACTTTAATTGTAGTACCCATGTGATAGCCATGATCATAAAAAAGGTCGTGGTCTTGTGAAGGAAGAGATAATGATAACTCTATCTATTGGAGTACCCATGTGATGTTTGTTGATCACATAAAGAAGGGTCATGGTCATGAACATCTCCAAAGATAACTCAGTGTGTAGGAGTAACCATATGCAAGGGCCATGGTCTGGAGGATAGTTTGCTTCCAAAATAGTCAAAAGTGGATTTAAGGAGTGTTAGGTACAACCAAAAATGCACTCTTGATACATCAATTGCTTTGAAAAGTAGGTTTTGGACAACCTAAAATTTGGAGCACCATAGGTCAAAGGAGACCCTTACAAAATAGAAAAATAACACTTCTATTGGATCTGACTCAAAAAGAGCTTTCCATCGACTATAAATAAGCCTATACGGCATTCAGATGGAGCCTTGATTCATGGTAAAAATAGAAGGATTTCAGGCAACAAATAAAAAAAGGGGCAAGATGCCCTTAAAAATTTGAAATATCAGGAATATTCCTGATAAAAACTCTTTAAAATATACCTTCAATTAAAAATAGAGTGTCACCTTCATTTGTTTTTTATTCATTGAAAGTATGAAAAAATAAATAAATTAATAAATAAATATATATATATATATATATATATATAGTAACCAATATTCCCACCATATAATATATATGTGGAAGAATTCACAGAAACAATCGAGTGCCTCATTTGTGTCAAGTGGCAATGGGTTGGAAATATCATTGAGGAGAGAATTCCAAGTGTTCACAAAGGCCTAAAAGTGCACCAATGCACCATGTGTCAGAATAAACCACTTGTTCCACCACACTAATGTAGGGTAATGCATATAAATGCTCTTATGTTGGTGACTATCAAGGTTTCCAACATGTGATAGTTGAAGGTGTTTTTACACACATGGGATACATATCAGGTTCTGAGGACCAACAAGGCAAACAATAAAGCGTTATGGGCTACTTAGAAACCAAGTGGAAAATGAGGCCCATTCAATGTGTAGCCAGAGATCCTCAACTAGGGTTGCATGTGGTAGATTAGGGGAACATACAGAGTGCAACATGTACTGGTGATAGAGACCTAACTACAGGTTGGAGGTGGATGAGACCCACAATCAGAAGGTGGTGTGGAGATCACAAGCTAGTTGTAATAAATGTTGTGAATGCACTAATATTGGAGGGTCCATGATAGAATAACCTGATAGGAGTGTTGAGGCTATGATGATATAGTAGATGTGGGTTTTCTATCAAGGACAAGCAAAATTGTTGTTGTTATAGAGGAGAAAGTGCAAGATGATGGATCACAAGCAATAAGCTTGGATATTGCTCTAGGACAATCACATGTGACGATGAAGGTTGCATCATATCCTCAAGGTACCAGTAGAATGGGGATTGAAAGAGATGTGCTAAATGGAACAAAGAAAGGACCTAATGCCATAGTGAAAAATATTGTTGGCACATGTACAGTGGAGAAAAAGACATCTATATGCCAAACATGGACCATGTTAGTTGCAATAGTGGCCAATATCAGATCAATATTCAATAAGTCCAAAGTAGCATATGAGTGTCGTGTGTGATGAACAATATCACCACCAAATATGGTGTAACCAAGTGGTACCATTAGGGAGGGAAATCAGGTATGCATGGGAGAAATGTAGGGCTGCATGTGGAGTGGTCACATAGGGGTATCTATAGGACATGGATTTTCCCCAAAGAATCCACCATGGATGAGATAATGAGGAAAGACTCCAAAATGATCAACTTGGTGTTCTTGCTTTATTGTCCAAAATATATAAGACATTTGTGATGGCTAGTATACGATACGCAGGGAAGGAGACCATTGTTTGGCTCAAAGGTAGATGATTGTATAGGAGGAGTGTGCAGGAGCATGTAGGTACACAAAATCAAGGTTTGAGCTAAAGACATCAGGGGTTTCATGGCTTTGGGAGGATCACATTAAGCAAAATAGGTGGTATCATCATTTTATCCACCACAAGAAATGGATAGAAAATCATGACCATGACACACGATAAGAGTGATCAAGGTTAGAAGATCATTAAAACCATAAATTTTTATTGGAAACTATTGAGTAGAACAACAAATTAGATAGGACCACAGTGATGACAACAACAATAGCATAATTACTGGAGGGATAATGGAATAAGGCAATAGCAAATGCTTCTCAAACATAGTAGCCAAATATAGGCATGTGCTATGGGCCAAAGTCAAATGGGTTCAATAGTTTGGGTGAGCATGTGGGTTGCACGATAAGGGCGTAAAAATGACATGTGGAATAATGGAATTTGTAAGAAAGCACCACTAGAAAGGCACTTGGTCCAATAGTTGCATAAGGACTAGAAGCAAACAAAAATACAAAGACCAAATGGGCTATCAAAAGCACATTCAAAACCCAACCTGACAATGATCAACACAACTACCAAAATAGAATGCTAGAATGCAAATAACGAATGGAGGAGAATTAAAGGAAGGCGGAGATAAATTCCCCCTATATACTTCTCTAATACCGAACTAATGAGGAAACATCAAAAGATACAAGGAATTGTAAAAATGAAAGATGTACATTTCCATATGGAAGGGAACTATTTATAGCCCAATACATTGCCTTAGAAGGAATCTTCTAGGAAAAAAAGCACTAAATGCTTAAGGATGAGCCTCACAAAGGCCTAAAAGTGCACCAATGCACCATGTGTTAGAATAAACCACTTGTTCCACCACACTAATGTAGGGTAATGCATATATAATGCTCTTATGTTGGTGCCTATCAAGGTGTCCAACATGTGATAGTTGAAGGTGTTTTTACACACATGGGATACATATTAGGTTCTGAGGACCAACAAGGCAAACAATAAAGCATTATGGGCTACTTAGAAACCAAGTGGAAAATGAGGCCCATTCAATGTGTTGCCAGAGATCCTCAACTAGGGTTGCATGTGGTAGATCGGAGGAACATAAGGAGTGCAACATGTGCTGGTGATAGAGACCCAACTACAAGTTGGAGGTGGATGAGGCCCACGAGCGGAAGGTAGTGTGGAGATCACAAGCTAGTTGCAATAAATGTTGTGAAGGCACTAATATTGGAGGATCCATGATAGAAGAACCCGATAGGAGTGTCGAGGCTATGATGAACATAGTGGACGTGGGTTTTCTATCAGGGGCAAGCAACATTGTTGTTGTTGTAGAGGAGAAACAATGGAGGTGCAAGGATGATGGATCACAAGCAACAAGCTTGGACATTGCTCTAGGACAATGACATGTGATGGTGAAGGTTGCATCATCTCCTCAAGATACCAGTAGGATGGGGATTACGAGATATGTGCTAAATGGAACAAAGAAAGGACCTAATGCCATAGTGAAAAATATTGTTGACCATGTACAGTGGAGAAAAAGGCATCTAGATGCCAAACAGGGACCATGTTAGTTGCAATAGTGGCCAATATCAGATCAAGATTCAATGAAGCCAAAGCATCATATGGGTGTCGTGTGTGATGAACAATGTAGCCACCAAAGATGGTGGGACCAAGTGACACCATTAGGGAGGGAAATCAGGTATGCATGGGAGAAATGTAGGGTTGCATGTGGAGTGGTCACATAGGGGTCTCTGTAGGACATGGATTTTCCCCAAAGAATCCACCATGGATGAGATAATGAGGAAAGACTCCAAAATGATCAACTTGGTGTTCTTGCTTTAATGTTCGAAAGACATAGGGAATTTGTGATGGCTAGTCTACGATACGCAGGGAAGGGAGGCCATTGTTTGGCTCAAAGGTAGATGACTACACAAGGGGAAGTGTGCAGGAGCATGTAGGTGCACAAAATCAAGGTTTGAGCTAAATACGATTGGGGTTGCATGGCTTTGGGAGGGCCACATCAGGCAAAAGAGGTGGCATCATCATTTTATCCACCATAGGAAATGGGTAGGAAATCATGACCATGACACATGATAGGAGTGAGCAAGGTAAGAAGATCATAAAAACCATGAATTTTTGTTGGTAACTATTGAGCGAAACAACAAATTAGATAGGAACACGGTGATGACAACAACAATAGCATAATTATTGGAGGTGCAAAAAGGCAATAGTGAATGCTTCTCAAGCACAGTAGCCAAATATAGGCATGTGCTATGGGCCAAATTCGAATGGGTTCAATAGTTTGGGTGAGCATGTGGGTTGCACGATAAGGCCGCAAAAATGACATGTGGGATAATGGAAGTTGTGAGAAAGCACCGCTAGAAAGGCACTTGGTCCAATAGTTGCAGAAGGACCAGAAGCAAACAAAAACACAAAGACCAAATGGGCTATCGGAAGCACATTCAAAACCCAACCCGATAATGATCAACACAACTACCAAAATAGAATGCCAGAATGCAAATAACGAATGGAGGAGAATCAAAGGAAGGGGGAGGGAAATTCCCCCTCATAGGGTAAGATCTACTGCTCTAATACCGAACTAATGAGGAAACACCAAAAGATACAAGGAATTACAAAAATGAAAGATGTCCATTGCCATATGGAAGGGGACTATTTATAGCCCAATACATTGCCTTAGAAGGAACCTTCTAGGAAACAAAGCACTAAATGCTTAAGGAGGAACCTTCCAAAAAATACTTACATTATAATGGTGGCCACCTACTAACAAATATTAGATATTACATTATTAATAAGCATTATTAATCAAAAGAGGTGACCATAGGAACTATTAATCCCTATCAATTGGTGCCACTACTAGTGGAATCTTCTTGTACTCCACCTAAGTTGTGTCTACTTGGTAACATTACAAGGTACCTGCATCTATGTACACTCTCCTTGGTACCCTATAATTAGTTGGCATGCCCTCTGGTAGCTCCTTCATTCCAATCATATTTGTCACTTCAGCTTGTAACTCCCATGGTTCTTTTTCATGGATTTCAGTGAGCTTGTCTTCACATCCTCTTGGACCCATTGTACTACTTTCTCCATTTCATTGTAAACCATGGATTTCCACTTCCTTAGCTGTCCTACACAACCCATTCTAAACTATAGTCTTGTAGAGTCAAAAACCTGCATCATATTTTCAAAAAGTCATCCACTTGATCATCAATTTGGATTCCTTCTTCCTCAGACCATAAAAAACTAGGCACTTCAATAATGAAATGCCTCTTTGGTACTTGGAATATATCTTCCTTCTCTTGCTCCATATTTAATTCTGCTCTATTTTCTTTTGATTGTATTCCTCTATTCTCTTTTGGTTGTACTCCTCTATTCTCTTCTAGTTGCGCTTCTCTATTCTCTTTCGGCTGATTAGGTTGTACTACAATTTGTTCCTCCAAATTTGGTAAACTTTCTTCTTTGGTTGATCATTCACTACTACCACCTCTCCTGACAAATTTGATTTTCTCTCTTTTCCTAAGATTCGGGTATGATCTCAACCTCCTTGCCCCTTTTTTGGATCTTCGACTCTTGTTTCTCTTAGCACCACTATTTCTTTTAATAGAGCTTGGGCTCTCTTTGAGAGCTCAAACTACTCTATACTCTGCATGGTTGGTGATGCACAAAAATCCACTTGTTGTGCCCATTCAACAAGTCCTAGCAATTCTTCCTCCACATTTCCCATCACTACTAGTTCTTCTTGAACCTCTTCAACTAGTTGTGCCCTCACTTCTTCCTATTGCACAGTCTCTTCTAGAGGTTGTCATTCTTGTGACATTAACCTCTCCTTCTCATGTTGTCTCCATGTTCAAACAAGACTTAATTGTAGTCCTTTCTCCTCCTTTCTTTCTTCAACTTGCTACTCCTGTAGCAATTGTTCTTGTTGTTCTTCCTCGATGACTCCCATAATCACTTTAGTTTATTGTTGCAATTCAAGCTCTAACCTTCTCTTATTTCTTTATTGTGGTGCCACCTCCTCCTTCGACTCCTCACTATCATCTTCATCAAAGAGGTCTACTCTTCAAAGAATATTCTTGGTCCAAACCTTAACTAGAATAGTCTTCATTATTGGTAGTGATTTTACCCATCTCAAAATTATGGGTTCATTCTCAGGTAGCTTCTTTGGAGTCGTTAATCCACACATTTCTATCTTGGCATACAATATTGCATTCAACATGATTCCAATGGTGTGGAATGCCATAAAAAAATTCTTAGTCTGTCACCTCAAGAAATTCTTGATTCTGTATGATAGGTACGATGCCCAATCATATTGTATACCTTCCACCATGCCTTGCACATACTATGCTAGCCACACAGGCATCTCTGACGATCTAGTTTCACCAAATAGTTTGGACATAACAATATTCATAACACATCATAACTCATCATTCTTCATTTGGCTTTGTTTAATCCCATAACTTCCTAAACCTAAAATCTTGTTGACATAGTTAGGTTTAATAGTTGTTATATCTAGAATTATCTTGTTTCATTCTTTTGCATCTATGGCCTCCTTCCTCATTGCAATTCCCTATTTTGGCAACCTAAATGTCTGCTAGAAATTATTTGCTAAAAACATCACCCTAATGCCTCGATTCCTAATCTTCACAATGCTTATGTTCTCATCTACATCATAAGTCTCCAGCATCTACAATAAATAATCCTTAAAGAAGTCCTTTTCAAATACTGGAACTTGTGCAATGTAGCTTACTCCTACTTGCATCAATGCAACTTACTCCTACTTGCATCAATGCAGCTTTTAGCCTATGATCTAGTGGATTCTCTTGCCATCACTTCCAAAAAAATTCTCTAGCTGGTTGAGTCCATGTTATGTCTTTCAATGATATCTTTTCTCCTTTTCTTTCTTAGATTCACTTTGGTGCCCTCTCAGAGACAAGGTTTCCTCCTTCATCCTCTAATTGCGTCCAGCCTATTTATGTGTTCTATTGGTTCTTGCCTTCCACCGAGTCTTATCTCCTCCTCTTGTCCTTAGTGTTCTCTTCTATGCAATGGGCTAGGTGAGCATCTAAGCCTTTGTGCTTCTATTCTTTGTAAGCACTCACCAAAATATATTCTCCCTCTCATACTTCATCTATCTACCTCCTTTATTTTTGTCGTATACTAATTGTTCAATTAGTCTACCATCATATGTACGACTAATCCTTTGCACTTGTACAACACTTCTTGTGATTGTACGATGCTCCTTTTAAATATATGATGCTCCTCCCTCGTACGATTGTTCTCATTCTTTGTACAACCTTCTTTCGTACTATGGTATCCTTTTTCTTCTTTCATACGATGACTTCCCTACATTGTACGACAACCTTCCTTCCCTCGTACAACAACTTCATAGCAACTTCCATACGACACTTTCTTCCCTCATACAACAATTTCATAGAAACTTTTATATGAGACTTTCTTCAATTTGCAAGTTTTTTCCCTTTGCAATCTTGTCTTCAATGTTTTTGTACAATGATTTTATCACTGGTCGAATTTCCTCCTTGGCGCACTTCATCCATATTGTAGCTTCCTTTTGCCTTCCCCTTACACAATTTTCCAAACCCTCGACTGCAACTCACCTTGAATTACTTTGAACAGTAGGTGCCCTTCCTTGTACAATTTTAATACGAAGGTTTCTGCAAGAAAAAATTAGTCATCTTTCCCAAATTCATACGATATTTCCCCTTATCTATCTTAGTTTGCAAATTTATCTTTCACTGCTTAGGCCCTTGCATTCAATTCCTCTTCTCATGATGATTTTTTGTATAACTATATGGTCTTCCATACACCTACAATTTTTTTCAATAGTTAGGGCACTATCTGATACCCTAACTCTACTTCCTTTTCTCATAGGTTTACTACAATTTCCCTTATTTGTGGTATTTTAGCTTTGGTAACATCCTTCGGTGGTCTTCTCTCCTCTCCAACATCCTCCTCTTCTCTATTCAACTACTTTCTTGCAACCCCTCCTACCCTATTTATGAATTTTGACTTGGATTGGAAGCAGTTATAACCATTCCCTTGGCCACTACATCAACACCTTTGCATGAGCTTTTTACTTTTTGCTTATATATATATATATACACGTGTCTTTTTAATGATATGTCAGGGTTGTTGTACAAGTCGTATGACCATGCAAACTTGGACTTGCATGGTATCTCCTACTGACATGTCATTTTGTCATTTTATCAGTTCTTCCATCGTACAATCCTCATTCTCCACATTCTCCATCATAAAATTTCCTTGCTTCAGACTTGTATGGTGGTTGGCCATACAATCCTCCACATGTGCTTGACTTGTATGACACTATCATACAATCCCTTTGCCACTGCTCCTAGCTTGTATGTTGCTCTATTGTACAGTCTCTTTCTTGGTCTTGCATTGTATAGTCATCCTCTACACTGCTTCTTATCGTCCTTTGCTCATTTGTACAATAGTTTGTCATACACTCTTCTTCATTTCTATGGCTCCTACTTGGATTTCCTTGAGCTAAGTCTACTTCCAAACTTCGTGATCAAGTTCATCTTCTAACTCCTTCATGGACTTGTTGAACTCATGCTTACCTTACGTAAACTTGCTCTCTTTAATTCCCTTGTAGATTTCTTCCATGGCCATGCATTTGTGCCATGGCCCTTCCTCTGATTATCATGGGAATATCTCTAGCTTGGGACTGCCCTCTCACAACTCTAGGTGTCTAAGATCCATCTGATCCCTTGGTCATCATGGATGACTTCTTTGGTTTGAATGTGGCCCTCAAGGTGATCCAAATGGTCCAACCTAAAGTTCACACCCAACTTGATTGTTTCTTACTTGATCAATGAATGGTCCTTGCACCCCATTACGTCGATCCTACAACCTAGGGGTAGCAGGAGGGAAATTTCTCCCACTTGAGCTATCGGGAGGGATACCAATCAAACTCTTCCCTTGGCTAGGTTGCCTTAGGCCCCTACAAAGACTTGATTGTCTCCCTAAGGTGCCTAAGTTACCCTCTTGTTCCTATTCCTACAACCTACTAGATTCTCCTCAATTTTGACTACTTGGGGATAATTCTCTCAATTTTCTATCTATAGCCAACAATTTTTGAGTCTTTCTTCTTCCCAACATCTTTGTGTTGTAGACTGAATTAATGTTTCTCTATATTGCATTGAGAAATCAGAGCTAGTACTTGAATTATTCCCCTCACCTTCTCTCTCCTTGGATCCTTTCAACCGCTTCCTCCAAGTGTCTACTTTGCTTTCTGACTTCATTCATTTGTCTTCTTAGCTATCTATTTGCATCTAAGTACTATTGTACCTCAAGATGGATTTGTAGTTCTTGATATCTTCCTAAGAGGTCAGAACTACTACTTGAATTGTTGCTTCCTATCTGAATTAGGGGAACACCATCACTACTTGAGTCTATCACCCAGTTCCTCTATCTTTCGATGATGTTGGTGCTTCTTCAATATCTCGACAACTTCTTCCCTACTTAGCCGATATTGTGTTAGATCCTCAAGTTCCTCTTGTGGCCAATCTTCTTACCTTGCACTCTCTTTAGCTATTCTTTATTGTTTAAGTTCTACCTTTTGTTCTTGTCATCTTCTAGTTGTCCATTTATCTATTCTTGTATAGTGTCATCCATCCAACTCCTAGATGATTTGCATTCTCATTATTGTGTTATTCCTACATAAAGTCTCATACTCTTCTTACAACTTTTGCATTTTTTCCTACTTTCTTTGTTGTATGAGTCCAATTTGAGCTAAGAGGCTATACTCTACCAATTCTTCGATCCTAACTTCTTCCTCGAGAGTCAGTATTTCCTACTCATATACCTCTGTTCTATCTAGGAATCATATGTGCACCCATATTCTTCTTCATTCATTTGGGTGAGGTATTAATTCCTATTATTCTATTATAGGTTGTGCTTCCTCCTACATTTGTTGTACAAATCCCACTTGAGCTAACTAACTTAATGTTGTCAATTCCTCATTCTGGACTCGTCTTGTATCTTCAAAAATAAGCATATCCTGCTCATATTCTTCCATTCTATCCAAAATTGTACATACACCTATACTCTTCTTCTTTCTCTAGGATGAGGTGCTAACTCTTATTGTTCTATAACTGGTTGTGCTTCCTCTCCTTTTGTAAATAGCCTTCTCAATCCCATATCTTCTTTGTCCTCTTGAAGACCTTGATTGCTTTGCCTTGATTCTCCTCATTCATGGAGCACTTCTTGTTGCCTCCTCTCTGCCTTCAAAAGAAACAAATAGGCATTGAGATTTTACTCTATAAGGATTTAATTTTGATCCATTGATGGTTTTGGGAATCATTGTCTCGTCTAGTTTTTGCAACTTTACTACATCATTTTCCATTATTTCAACTACTTGGAAGGGACCAAGACACAATATTTTTAGCTTACCTGGCTTGATCTCTCTCTTGCCATTATACTTCAAGACCAAGTCACTCAATTTCTATCACCCACTATGCCATAACTATTTTCTCATCCAGTTGAATCAATGCCCCAAGCCTCTCCTCTAGGTTGTCTTGGTCTCCTAACCAATTTTCCACTGCTAACCTTAAACTGGTTTTAGTAAATCTATTGGCACTACTACCTCTTGGTCATACATCAACTAGAATGGCATATGATTCGTTGTTGGCTTAAAAGTTATCCTATACACCCATAGGACTGATGGCAATTTCTCCTCCCAATCTACTTCTATTCCACTGGTTTTGTAGAGTGTAGATACCAAGATCTTATTCATCACCTCTGCTTACCCATTTGCTCTAGGGTAATACATACTTGACAACAAATATAAAATCTTGAACTTTGTTGTCAGCTTCTTAATAACTTCATTCACAAAGTGACCTCCTCTATCACTTGTCAATTGCAATAGAATCCCAAACCTAGTGATTACTTGCTCATACAAGAATCAAGTTGTACTCTTGGCTGAATTATCTAGAAGTGCCCTTGTCTCTACCCACTTTGTCAGGTATTCAATTACCACTATGATGTATTGACACTTCCTTTTCTGACTTATCCTAAAAGGAGCCATAAAGTGTAAGCCCCATCTCTCAAATAGTTCCTGTGGTTGGGACAAGTGTAATGGCATGAAATATCCATGCAACGACTTCCCATGTCATTGGCACCTATCACATGCTTGCACATACTCCTTTGCATTGTGATAGAGGGTGGGCCACCATAGCCTTGCTAGAAGCACCTTCCTCGTAGTTGCATCTAGTCCCATATGCCCTCTGGCCAGTCCCTTGTGAGCTTCCTTTAGCGTTACCCTTACTTCTTCCATTACACATCTTCTTAGTATTCCATCTAGTCCCATCTTGTATGGTAATTTTACTATCAATTGGAAAGATGTTGACTTTATAATCACCTTTCTCCTTTTTTCTATCGACATCTCCTTTGGCAGCTCCCCTGTAGATAGGTACTCTTCTATTGATTTATACCATGATGGTATAGCACTTATGGTAAATAACTGAGCATTAGGGAACTCATATGACACTCCTCCTATAGGCTCTTGAGTGAATCTTTGATAGTTGATCCACTATCACATGCTTCTTTTTGGGTTTGACCACTACCCAAAACACAAACTCCTGTAACGTGATGAGCCACCTGCTAACTCATTTGTGTATGGTTGGTTTATTATCAAGTAGAGATTGATGGTCAACGTAGAAGGCAAATGGATTGGCCAACATGTAGTGTCTAAACTTTTGCATTGCATACACCATTCCCAAAGACCTGTTCCATCGTGTTGTAATTTCTTTCTACTCGAGACAACAACCAACTTGCAAAATAAATAAGCTAGTCTAGCCTAAATTGTCCTTCTTGGGCCAAAGCACATCCAATCATGAAATTGGAACAAAAATTTCTCATCCCAATCTAGAAAAACCAGAATGGGACTGCATACAAGCTTTACCTTCAACTCCTCAAAGGCTCCTTGATGTTCCTTTGTCCACCTAAAGGAACATTCTTCTTTGTCAGTGAATCCAATGGGTAGGACACATGGGAAAAATTCTTGATAAACCTTCTATAATATCCTATGGATCCTAGGAAGGTCTTCAATGAAATCACATCATGTGGTTCTTCCATGTTCAAAATGACATGAATCTTATCAGGATCTATCTTCAACACTTCCTTATAGACTATGTCCTAATAGCTTGTCGTATGGTATCATCAAGAAAAATTTATTGGGTTCAAAGATAAATGGGCATTCATGCATAACCTCATGCATTCTTCCAATGTTGGCAAGTGCTCCTTTACCTTCCCATATATCGACCAATCATCCAAGAAAGCTTTGAACTTTCTTGTCAACATCTAATAAAATATATACAGAATAATTCTTTGAAATGTGGTTGGGGTATTACACAACCCGATGGCATCCTATTATAAGCATAAATGCCATTCTCTACAACAAGCATTATCTTTAACTTATCTTCCTCTACAATGCTGACCTGGTTGTACCTAGAAAACCCATCTAGAAATGAGTAAATATCATGTCCAACTACCTCCTCCAAATGGAATTAGTGAAGGAAATCAGGAAGGGATATTTTATTGTTATTGCATTGAAACTCCTAAAGTCCATGCATATGTGGATTCTATTGGCTTATTTTTCAAAGTGATCATGATCGGTGACACCCACTTGCTCACCATTACTTTGAAGATTATGCCGACATCCAACATCTTTTCAATTTCTGCATTCACTAGGGCTGCATACTTTGGGTTCATTCGATATGGCCTTCTCCTTACTGGTAAGGCACCTAGGATCAACTAGATCCTATGAACACATAGCTCTGGAGGTATCCCTTTCAAATATTTGTATGTCCATGTGAAGACTTCCTTATATTGCAAAATTTTTTTTAAAGTTGTTGCTTTCAACACTAGATCCCAATCATCTCCACAATGAATTATCTTATGCTCTTTCCATTCCAAAATTTACTTCCACTGTCTTTGGTCCTTCATACTTGATGTTCTCTAGTGCGTCTGTTGCTCTTGCCACATTTTATAAGTGTGCAAGTTTTCATCAATTTCAGCATCACCAACTATGTATTTTGTAAAATTCTTAGGAAATATCCATTTTCTTCATCCTCTTCCTTGTACGCAATCTTGTTGATGCTTTCAACTTTCTCATCATTGGTTTCCTTTGTCTCCTCTATCAATATACAGAGGTAAGTGGGCTGAAATATTTCATACTCTTCCATTTGCCAATGGAGAAGTCCACTATGTGATCAGTTTTCATCTTCACTGCACTCCTCGAGGTTTAGCACTCCTTCATTTGGCTTGTATTGGCTATCTTCATCTAAAGAACTTCCTGACTCATAAATCATCATCAAATCCTTGCTAACAGTTTGATTCTTCAAATTAATCATATATTTGTGTTGTCCTCTCTTAAATGTTAACCAATCCTTTTCCCAATTATGATTAACCTTGGCCATCCTTAGCCATCCTCTTCCCAACAATGCATCATATGTTGGTTTTTGTATTGTAATCACAACAAAATCCATGATGAATTCCTATTCCATAATTTTCACCTTTTGAGTCATTAAGACTCCCTTCATTTCAATACCATATTGATCTGCACCATATAGCTTGAAATTTGGTGACCATAAAAATGGAGCCCCAATCTCCTTCCATGTCTTCTCTGGGAGCATATTCACACTTGACCCACCATCAATGACTTGCATCAACTTATAGTCTAGTATTTCAATATGAATCAATGCTAGTTTTTTCCTAATATTGATCATCAATATTGTTGGATCAATGAATTGATCCTCCATATTTACTTCTTATTTTGGTTGGCTTTGCATTTCCATCACCTTATGTGGCTGAAGTTCATTTCCTAATTACGTGTAATGTTGATATGGTGCTAAGTAAACTCGTCACTTTCACTTCTACTATCGTGTTCAACACTTGTGTTGTCAGTTCCTGAGTTGACATTTTTCCTTCTAAGCCTGATGGCTTCTTTAGCTTCTTTTGTTTCACTAGCCTTTCCTGCTTAGCCTTTTCTACCTCTTCTTATATTACTTTTTTTGCTTCCTACCATATTTCCTTTTCTATGGTAGGTTTGGGGTACTAATCCTTTTCTACCTAACCCCTTGTAACAACAAGCACATCATTCTCCATTGGCTTCTTTTTCATCTTCTATATCAAGGAAATTGATATTCTGCAAGTTACTCGTACTCAAATTATTTGAACAATTTACCTCCTTATGATAGCCCTGTCCATACCATCTACACATTTGTGAAATGTTATTCCCTACTAGTTCTATTGCTTGAGTGGGACAATTCTTCACAAAGTGTCCACATTATTGGTAATTACAACATTGTATGATTGGTCTTCCATTCGAATCATACTATAATCGATTCTAGCCTCCTTGTCAATTATATTTTTGGTACTACTTGCTTTGATGGTTATTTCTATGGAACCTGTTGGTCATACCTTGTCCATTCCTCAGCGTATTAGGTTTCTCTTCTTCCTCTTGCACCACCATGGTTTGATGCCTTCTTTAAAATTGAATGGACAATAGTTGATTGCATATCCTAGTTGTTAGAATTACCCCTATGTAGCTCATTATTGTTAGCATATGCTATTAGGATTATTGTTATTTCTACGTAGCTAACTTAGGAGTTATTTGAGAGCATATAGGAAATTTGGTTAGACTTAGTCCAAGATTAGATGATTTGCAAATTTGTAAATCATGTTGCTCCAACTGTGGTGAGCACATATCTGCATTATAAATTGTAATCCATTTGTTGAAGAATATAAGTAATATGTGAATTGAAATCACATCTGGTATCAGAGCTGGCATGAAAAATTCTGCTTTAGAGGATTGCCCATCATATTGCGTGTGTTCAGTCCAGGAGAAGTAGAATTGTGTTGTGCTGTGAGGGAGATATTTAAAAGGTTTGAGTTAAAATATTGCTTTACTCAGCTACATTGAAGTAGAATCATGAGCTGGTTGCTGGGAGCACTGGGAGGATCCCATGTTGACGGTGTTGTCCTTGAATCGGAGGCTTCACGGAGGCTCGAAGAACAAAACAGGGAGATTGTGAGTCGCTGAGCTACATGCTGTTGAGAGTGGAGACTGTGTGTTGCACTGTATCATGTTGTGTGAACACTCTATCATCAAATTTAATCTTATTGGATTGTGTTAAATTTAATCTGCTAGTATACGTTTAAAAACAAACGTATATACCTTTCGTGATTGGTTGTGCATTATTTCACATCGTGTGATAAAATCATGAAAGGTTGACATTGATCTAAGCGGACGTTGATGTTGCGTAATAAAATACTGGTAGAAAGTCTGAGCACGGGACGTAGAGAAGCTATGTAGATGGTGTGAATACGTCTGTGTGTCTGGTTCGTAACTGTGTGAATAATTATGTTGTGTTGAAAATTCATGTTACATGAGTGCGGCATTTTGCATTTCGCATGGAAGAGACGTTCTTCGCATTTAGCATTTTGCTAAAAATCTGCCTGTAGACGTCCTGATCTGCCTAAAGAGAGTCGTCAAACCTGTGTTGGTATTCCATAAAGCGATCGACGTGAAAGCATTTGAAGACACTGTGGAGGAGAAGGTGTTGACATAATTTGTTAAGCCTGCCAAAATGGAGAACGTTGTGCTGAAAGGAATCATGTTACTTTCTATCTCCGTCTCTGGAGAATTTTGTGCATTAAAAGAAGCAAATATGTTTTTTTCTTTTGAAGAATGCTATGCGTAATATTTGGAGGACTTTCGCAAATGGAGAAAGCTCATTCAGAAGTAGAAGACTGCGATTTCAGCATGAGACGATGTGAGAAATTGTGAGATTTCATGAAATAAAAGGAGACTGCGAAGCCACCATCGTGGTGATTGGAAGAACGAACGACATGGAGCCGTCGTCATGGTGTTGGAAGAGGAACGACGTGGAGGAGCCATCGTGTTCTTGGAGATGCATAGGTAAATTTGACTTTTGTAAATAATATTAAATTTTTTATCATTTTTTTTTTAAGCAAAAAACCCCTTGCGGGGCCGCCTTGGTCTGAGAGACCATGAACAGGGGGTTCTACACCATCAAAGTCACCTGGGAGTCGCACCCGACCCTGCCCGCACCAACATTATCAATTGGATTTTGGATACCCAATTCAATTTTTTGGTAGGGTGGAGATTTGAACCTGGGACCTCTCTTGGAGGATTTCCCTCTCCTCTCCAACTCACCTACAACACCTGGGTAATTTTTTATCAAATTTTATAATAATTTAATTTTGTTTGATTAAAATCATTTTAAATTGATTTTAAGTCAAAAACATATTTTATTATTATTTAATAATTGATAAATTTTTAATTTTACAAAATTAAAAATTTAAGCATTTCAACCAAAGAACTCTAAATTTTTGTTAAAGTTAGTAATGACTACTAAGAATAATCTTCCTAACCCTGAGTTCAACGACCTTGATTATGAGTATTGGTCCATCAAGATGAGGACCCTACTCATTGAAAAAGGGCTATGGGATATTGTATAAGAAGGCTACAATGAACCCCAGGACTGGACAACCTTAAGTGCAGTTGATAAAACTGCAAAGAAGGATGCCCAAAAGAAGAACTCGTTTGCACTCTATCATCTCCAAGCAGCCTTGGAGAAGAGCATCTTTCCAAGGATTGCTTCTTGTTCAACGTCACTCTAAGCATGGAAAGCCTTGAAATACAACTATCAAGGGAGTGATCAGGTGAAGCAAGTAAGGCTTCAAACCTTGAAGAAATATTTTGAAAATCTCAAAATGCAGGAAGATGAGAAAGTTGGTGACAACTATGTGAGAGTGAAAGCAATTGTCAACAAGATGGAGATCCTTGGAGAAGACATAAAACCTGAAGTGGTTGTGAAGAAAGTGTTGAGAACACTTCTTCATAAATGGAACCATATTTCTATAATTATTAAGGAATCTAAAGATCTTTCTAACCTCACTTTTGATGCACTAATATGTTCTTTGATGTCTCATGAAGAAAGATTGCAGGGTGCTACATATACAAGCTATGGAGGTGATGAGAAAGCATTCTCATCCAAAGAAGGTGATAATGCACAAGGAAGAGGACAAGGACAAGGACAAGGAAGAGGTCAAATGAGAGGCAAAGGAAGAGGACGAGGTAGATCAAGAGGTGGCAATCAAGGAAGAGGAGGTGACAAATCAAAGAAATATTGTTACAATTATGGCAAGGCTAGTCACTTTGCTAGATACTGTTGGTCCAAGGCTTCTGAATATGGGAGAGGTCAATATGGAAACTATGGAGAATAGGAAGGAGCTTCTTCAAATTTGTTCCTCACCTATGGAAAATCAGATCAAAATCTTAATAAAACTTAGATTTTGGATACTGGTTGTTCCAATCACATGAGTGGCAAAGAGGAGCTCTTTGCTACAATGGATTCCTCCTACAAATCAAATATCAAATTGGGAGATGACAAGGAACTACAAGTTGAAGGTATTGGAGCCATGGAGGTTCCAAAAAAAGAAGCCACCAAGAAGGTAAATGACATCTATTACACCCCTAAACTCCAACATAATTTGCTTAGTGTTGGAAAAATGATGGAGAAGAACTATAGGCTTGTTTTTGATGAAGGAAAATGTGTCATTTTTGATAAAAACAATTGTAATAGAGTTATTACACAAGTACCTATGACAAAAAATAGGTTGTTTCCTCTTAAGTTTTGGGAACAAGAAGGTTCTCAACTTGCTAGTGTAGCTATTGCTAATCCAAGTGTGCTTTGGCACTTGAGATTTGGTCATCTTAATTTTGCAAGCTTGAAATTGTTGACTTCTCAAGCTATGGTGAGTGGACTTCCAAGAGTTGAAGAACACAAGGAGGTGTGTGAAGTATGTGCTTTGGGAAAGCACTCACGATCAAATTTTTCAAAGGGACAAGCATGGAGAGCAAGCCATCCACTACAATTGGTGCATTCGGACATTTGTGGTCCAATGTAAACCAAAATAATTGGTAACAAATCTTACTTTCTCACTTTTATTGATGATTTCTCTAGGATGTGTTGGATTTATTTTTTGAAAACTAAAGATGAAGCTTTTGATTGTTTCATAGATTTAAAAAATAATGTAGAGAATCAAAGTGAGTTTGTTGTAAAAAGTCTAAGGACTGATAGAGGAGGAGAGTATTATTCAAATGCATTTCTAAAATATTGTAAATATTGTGGAATAAAAAGGTAATTCACAACTGCCTACACCCCACAAAAAAATGGTGTGGCTGAAAGAAAGAACCACACTATAGTAGAAATGGCTAGATCAATGTTGTAAACTAAGCATCTAAGTAACATGTATTGGGTTGATGCTATTAGAACTAGTGTTTACATTTTGAATAGGAGTCCTACTTCTAGTTTAGATGGGATTACTCCTTATGAAGGATGGTATGGCAAAAAGCCAAATGTAAAACACTTTAAGGTTTTTGGTTGTCTTGCATATGCCCACATTCCTTATGAGCAAAGAAAAAAACTTGACCCCAAAAGTCAAGCATGTATTTTTGTTGGATATTGTGAGTCTTCCAAAGCATATAGGCTATACAATCCCAAAAAAACATAAAATTGTACTCTCCATGGATGTAATTTTTTATGAAGGGGGAGAATGGGGTCATCAAAAACTTTTTGTTGATGATGGATCTCATGATGCAAGTTTCTCTCAAGTGCAGCAAGTGCAGCCCAAAAACAACAAAGAAAGTCCTCCAAGCCCAAGTATGAGTACTACTTCAAGTACAACAGATGCTACTCCAAGTCCTTCTCCACAAAGATCTGTAAGTCCTTCACCAATGGATATTGATTCCCCATCCAGAGGCAAGATAACACTTTAGTACCATCCATCTTTTCAAACGTTGGATAAGAATTTCCAGAAAAGATACACTAGAAGTCAAGCTAGTGAAATGAATGCATTTTTGAAAAGACTTGAAAATCTGCATATGTATGGTGAAGATGACTCCCAAGAGCCTAAGGGAGATGTAGTAAATTATGCTTTAATGACTAGTGTAGAGCTAGAGCCATCTAGTTATGAAAAAGCATGTGTTCATAATGTATGACAACAAGCCATGAAAGAGGAAATGACATCTATAAAAAAGAATGATACTTGGGAGCTAGTGAAGCTTCCTAAAGGTAAGAAATGTGTTGGATGCAAATGGGTCTACAAGACCAAATTCAATGTTGATGGAAGCATTGAAAGACACAAGGCAAGACTAGTAGCAAAGGGGTTCACTCATAAGTATGGTATTGACTATGAGGAGACCTTTGCTCCTGTTGCTAGACAGGAGACAATCAGATCAATACTTTCTTTGGCTGCCCACAAAGGGTGGAAAATTCAGCACATGGATGTTAAAAGTGCCTTTCTTAATGGGTACTTGAATGAAGAGGTTTTTGTGCAACAACCTCAAGGATTTGAAGAACAAGGTAAGGAGAACCTTGTATACAAACTGAAGAAAGCATTATATGGCCTCAAGCAAGCACCAAGGGCATGGTACTCACGCATTTATGGCTACTTTCAAAGGTATGGATTCACTAGGAGCAAAAGTGAACCTACTCTCTACTACATGAAATAAGGTAAAGACATTCTCATTGTATGTTTATATGTGGATGATCTAATATTCATGGGTAGTAGTGCTAAGATGAATAAGGAGTTCAAAAATTCCATGATGAAAGAATTTGAAATGAAATATCTAGGCTTGATGCATTACTTTCTAGGCATGGAAGTACATCAAAAAGGTAAAGGGATCTTCATATGTCAACACAAATATGCTCAATATATGATCCAAAAATTTGCTATGGAGCAATGCAAGCCTGTTGCAACTCCAACGGGTCATGGGATCCAATTGAGCAAAGATGATGGAGCACCAAAGGTTGATATGACCACTTACAAGAGCATGGTTGGGAGTCTAATGTTCCTCACCACCACAAGGCTGGATATTCAGTATGTTGTTTCTCTTTTTTCAAGGTATATGGTTGATCCATCTAAACTTCATTTACAAGCAACTAAAAGAATTTTGAGATATGTAAAGGGTACATTGGATTTTGGGATTCATTACCACAAATATAATTTTGTAAAATTAGTTGGCTTTAGTGATAGTGGTTGGGGTAGCAATATATATGATAGAAAATATACATCAGAGAACTATTTTAGTCTTGGGTTAGGACTAATTACATGGAGTTCCAAAAATCATATAGTTGTAGCATTATCATATACTGAAGTGGAGTACATAGCAATCCCAAATGCTAGTACCCAAGCTTTATTGTTGAGAAAATTTCTTGAAGAAATTGGAGAGAAACAAAGTGGTCCTACAAGATTATATTATGACAATATGAGTGTCATCCAATTGGCACATAATCCTATCCACCACAGTAGGTCAAAGCACTTTGATATGAAGTATCACTTCATTCGAGACATGGTGGAGAAACAGGTGGTTGAGCTATGATATTGCAACACTTTGGACAACATGGCGGACATATTCACCAAAGGAGTTGCTAAAGCTCAATATATAAAGCTGAGATATTATCTTATTAGTCCTCTCAACTTTAAGGGGGAGAATGTTATAATTACCCCTATGTAGCTCATTATTGTTAGCATATGTTGTTAGGATTATTGTTATTTCTACATAGCTAACTTAGGAGTTATTTGAGAGTATATAGAAAATTTGGTTAGACTTAGTCCAAGATTAGATGATTTGCAAATTTATTTCATGTAAATCATGTTTCTCCAACTGTGTTGAGCACAGATCTACATTATAAATTCTAATCCATTTGTCAAATAATATAAGTAATATGTGAATTGAAATTACACTAGTACCTCAAAAATGTTGCAATATATACTCTCAGGCCAATTCACATTACTGTGTCCTTCAGACTTACAAAACATTGCTCATATTAGTGTGTTCTAGATTGTAGACAATAGTTAAAAGAAGGGATGACAATATTAAATTGTTTGATGAAATGTTTACAAAGTTATGACAATTTTGATAATGTATAATTTTTTTGATAAAATAAGGTTTTTCAATGTAAAATCAGTCAACATATTGTAATTCAAAATGATTCATAGCATAGCACAAAAGGGTAAAACTAGCCATTATACATAGTTAAGCTTGTTAACACGTCGAAGACTGGTTGTTAGACCAAATTACTTAATCAATCTAGGACTAGTTTGTTAGGTTGAAATACTGATTAGTTAATGCTAAACATAGGGGCGGTTGTACGATTGATACTGGTTGGTTACAACATCTTCAAGGCTTACCTTATAAATACCCTCCCTATTCATTTTATAGTCCATTGTAATTCAGAGTGATCCATGATTATCCATGTGCTAATTCATTGTGAATACAACAAGTGTTTTTCTAGAAGTATGTGTGTTTAATGTGATTACATTGTGATTGTATTGTTATGTTATAGGTGTTTGATCAATTTCTGGTATGAGATATATTGGTGCAATCTTATATCATGTTTGTGTTGTGTAGTTACAAGAAGTAATGGTTGGAAGTAATTGTATATTGGAATATGAACACGAGTCATAGAAGCCATCTAGGCCTAGTCATCAAACATCTAGGCCTATCTATCTAAGTCTTGTTCGTTATGCTACTGGTATGAGTATGTGTGCTATCTATTTTATAGTTCACTTTTTTGTAACTACCCATCTGAGTTGGGCTACACATCTAAGAAAACCCATATAGGATCCTACCCATCTAACCCAACCTATCTAACCATACATGTCTAACCTGTAACCCATATAGGATCGTACACTACTAGAGTCTACCTTTTTAGACTTATTTACCCATATGGATTATATGTTTACAATAGCTTACATGTTTGGGAATGAATAGTGTAAGTTAATGTTAGGCTTAAAAGTCAAGTTGGTCAATCCTTCCTAAACTCCTAGCATTCCCTCATATTGGGAAGGCACTCACCCATGTCTACATTTGGCACCATTGCTTAAAATATCTTTGGATCAAGAAGTATATGTGACAAGGTAAATAAGTGAATGATATATTCCAGGCCACAAGGCAATCAAGGAAGGAACCAGATACCACTAAGAAAGTGCATGACTAGAAAGTCAAAGGATAAAAATTCAAGATAAAGTTTCACAACCAAAGGTGGAACAAGTGTGGAACCCTTTGGAATACAATAATCTAAGAAAAGTAAAAGAAATGTGGGAGACGTTGTTGGTGACAATGGAGGATGAAGAACAAAACTAAATAGCAGATAATGTATCTAAAATTATAAGTGAGGAGTAGAATAATAAAGATTTGTACTAGAGAAACCATGCATGGGTTATTAGGGAGGAAGACCAAAACCACACCTCGTATATTTGCAAAGGAGTTTGTGAAGTAGGGACATACTTGAGTCAGGGTATACACCACTATAGTAGAAATAGAGTGGAATCAAACACCAAAATAGTCATCATTTAGTAGCATGCCTAGTGGGACATTCCCAATGGTGAATATTTCCAATAGAGCAGGAAAACATAAATACCCACCCTTCATCAAGGAAGGAAAAGAAGACCCAACACATCACATAGGAACTTGCATTACCATTTGGGGAGCAAATGGAGTATCGCAAGAAGCAAAGTGGTTACAATTGTTCTCAACCACTTTACGAGGGATGGCTATGGATTGGTACCTAAAAAGGTAGAGTACTCAACCATTTACATAGTGGGACACTTTGAAATATGCTTTCATAGAATAATTTTGATCGATGAGAGATGACAAAAATTATTACAAAAATTCTTGCAATGAAATAAAAAATAGACAAGGATGTCATGAGTTATAATAGAAGATTGAGATAATTGAAAGATAAAATGCAGATGCCACCTGCTGATGGAATGGTGAAATATTGGTTTTTGGATGGACTACTACATAAATATAAGAAGAAAATGAAAGTAATACCATCATTTATGTATGCAAAAACACTCAAAAAGGCAAATAATTTTGTAAGTAAAGCCAAATAAATAGTTGTAGTAATTGAAGGACATCCATGAAATGATGATTCCAATAGCGATACAAATGATAAACTCCAAATTGTAATACACTCCTTTTAAAAATAATTTGATAAGATCATGAAAGAAGTTTAAGGAGAAGTATAAAAGGATTAGAAAGATATTTGGTGTTTGAACTACAAAGTGAAAGGACATATGAATGTGAATTACCCAAAGAATGCATATTACAATATATGTGATATAGCAAGATATCTAGAAACTTATTATTCATTTAATCTAAAGGAATCAAGGCATCATATTTTGACAGTCCAATAAGGAGATCAACCAAATACTTCAAGGAATGGACAAGGTGTAATGAGTGATGGATTTAGAAATAATTGTAGAGGTTGAAGACAATGAGGACAGAGTTGTTTGTAGTATGACTCTAAAAGGAGACCAATCATCCAATGCTAGAATTATCAAGAATAAGATCACTTTGCAAAAAATATCTCCAACTCAAAATACAAACAATACTAGTGGTAGCAATGCTACCCAAATGTGTAGATGGTGTGGACCAGGGAACCATAAGGAGGTGAATTACCCAAATAAAGCAAGTTCGAGTGGAATGCAAAATGTCAATTGGATTGATATTGGAGAAGTATGGATGTAGAAAAGATAATGAATTCCTAGTAGTAACAAGAGCATAGGCTAGAAAAATGGAGCAATACCCATACCCTACCAAGGAGAAGGAGCGATGGTAGGAAGCTCAAGGAGTGATTAAGATAGAGCTAGATAAATAAAAGCAAGAAAGGTGGATTCTATAAAAATCTCTAAAGAAGGTGGAGATCATAACATATAAACATGCATTAGTCGAAGGCTTGGTGACACAGGTGTTGAATACAACTTTAGAGGAAAAAGGATCAAGTTTAGTCAATATAGTGTTTGAATTATATGCTACGATCAAGAAAGTAATAAAAGCAAAGAATAGATAAGAAGCTTGATAGATAGCCAATATCAAGAAAGGACAATTTATTGATCCAACGATACTAATGATTGAGGCAGGGAAGAAGCTAGCCTTGGTTTACATGGAGATATTAGACCATAAGCTGAATCAAGTAATCATGGATGAAGGATCAAGTGTAAATGTAATGCCAAAAAGAACATGGTGGAGTATTGGCCAACCTTTACTACGATCCCAAAATTTCAAATTATATGGAGCTAATCAATATGATATTGAAATAATAGGAGTATTGATGAGCCAAAAGGTACACATAGTAGAACAAGTCTTTGTTTTGGACTTCATCGTAATAGCTATGTAAAAACCTATGTATGATGCATTGCTTGGGCGTGGGTGGTTAAGGAGAGAAAAAGTAAACCACAATTGGGAGGAGCACTTGACCTTCAAGAAAGGCCAACATAAGTATATGATTAATCTCAAAAAATAGGCAATAAGCCATAATATTGCAACTACAGATGAATCAAATAATTCTTCCTCAGATGAAGAAATCGTATATGAACCAGATGGAGTGTTGCAATTGGAAGAATGTACATAGGATGATAACGACGAAGATAAATGCTTACTCCACTAACAATTGGAATATTATGAAATATTTTCTCCCCAATATTTTTGCATCACTATAGAAAATAAAGTCTAAGAAGAAGAGAAGGATCCTGGAAGAAGAGAAGGCAATAAAAAGAAGATAGCAGCAAAAAAAGGATAAAGAATGAGATAAGTGGACATTTCTTAAAAAATTTGTTGAATACACAATGGGGGATGCAGTCATTGAGGATAAGCCAACCTACTCCATTGATGCTTTGAAAGCAGTTGAAGAACCTAAGTCCATCAAATATGAAGGACCTAGAATGATTCAAGTGAATTTGTACGAAGAAGGTAAATAGAAGATGATAAAATGTGGAGATGACTAGGATCTAGTACTAAAAGTAGCAACATTCAAATTTTTTGTAGAATATAAGGATGTCTTTGCTTGGACATACATGGATATGAAGGGAGTACCACAAGAACTATGTATACATAAGATTCCTCTAATCGAAGGTGCACAACTAGTAAATATGCAACCATATAGGATGAACCTAAAATATGCAGCTCTAGTGAATGCTAAAATCGAGAAGATCTTGGATGTAGGCATAATATTCAAAGTTACAATGAGTGAATGGATTTCACCAATCATGATTACCTTGAAAAGAGGGGCAAACAAGATCTAGATTTGTATAGATTTTTGGAGCCTCAACACTGTAACTACTAAAGATCTCTTCCCAATCCTATTCACAGAATCCATCTCGGAAGAAGTATCTGGCCACAAGTTTTACTCATCTTTGGATGGATTCTCGAGATATAATCAAATCAATTATTGTGTAAGAGGATAAGGTAAAGACCAATTTTATAGTGGAGAAGAGGATATATGCTTATAACCACATGCCATTTGTATTGTGCAATGCACCAGATACATTCCAAAGGATCATATTATACATTTTTTATAGAATGTCTATGAGAAATTTCAAAGCCTTTTTAGATTATTGGTCCCTATATGGCAAGACACAAGAGCACTTGAAGGTATTGGATGATTGTATGAGCTTTTGTAGAAAATCTCTATTTTCATTAAATCCAGGTAAATGTGTATTGATGGTGCCATATGGGAAGTTTCTAGGGCATATTGTATGCCAGGAATGTTTGAAGCCTAACCCCAATAAGATACGGGTGATACTACTAATGGAAGAACCACACAATGTGAGTTCATTAAAAACCTTCTTAGGTATGGTAGGATAATATAGAAGGTTTATTAGAAATTATGCATAACTTCTCATCCACTATATGCTCTTATGTGCAAGGGTGTTCCTTTCAAGAAGGAAGAGGAGCACCAAGAGGCTTTTGAAGGCTTAAAGGTGCACTTAGTCAAGGCACCTATCATACTTTATCCAGACTAGGATAAAGAATTTCATATTCATGTGGATAAATCAAACTTCACAATTGGTTGCACATTGGCTCAAGGATAGTTTGGGTTAGATCATCCCATATAATTTACAAGCAAATTATGTCCAGGGCAAAAAATAATTATAGTACAACAAAATGGGAAGCACTAATGATGGTGTATGCAATGCAAAAGTACAAGCACTACTTTTTGGTATACCCTTCTGCTTTTTATATAGATCATCAAGTGATGTTGTACTTGATCAATAGATCAATGATCTATGGATGAGTAAGTAGATGGATCATCACTCTACAAGAATTCATGTTTAGGGTGGTAGTAAGACCTAGGAAGAAATACGTAATAGCAAACCAACAATTGAGGATTCACTCTGGAGAACCTATCGAGGGAGGGATATAGGATGAATTTCCTGATGCACAACTATTCATGATAAGCGTAATACCAACATGGTATAAGCACATTGGGAATACTTATCAACAAGAGATCTACCAAAGGAGATGATGACAACTAAACAAATAAAAGTAATTATGAACGTGGCATATTTTATATTAATTACAAGTTTTTTATAAAAAATAGGAGAGGACCACATTTTGCAACGATACATAATGGAGGATGAAGTGCAGAAAAAACTAAAGGAGAAACATGAGGGGTTGGTAGGATGTCATATGAAGCCAAATGCAATGGCTAAGAAATTATTGTTAGGAAGTCTATGGTGGTCTATCCTCTATCACGATGCTAAAGATTATGTCAAGGCTTGTGATATGTGTTAAAGAACAGGGAAGCCATTAAAATGAGACTTCATGCCATTACATCCATTGTAACCTCAAGAACTCTTCAAGAGATAGGGTTTATATTTTGGGGATCCTTTGTGAATGATGTAGGAGCATCCAGTGGCAACAGAGCAATCTTGCATCAACAAAAAAAATTCTAAGTGTTTTGCCTTGGTGTTTTTCTTGCAAAGAAGAAAAATTGGCAAAGGAGAAAAAGTGTCGCGATATTGCGACCAAAAGAGGAGAGATAAGGCAAGGGAGAAAAGTTGTTGCGATATCACGACATATCGCATTTTCGCGACCCAAAGAAGAGAGAGAAAGCAAGGAGGAGAAATGTTGTGATATCGCGACATGTCGCATTAGCGTGACCCGAAGAGGAAATAGAAAGCAAGGAGGAGAAATGTCATGATATCGCGACATGTCGCATTTTTATGACCATAAGGCGAGAGAAGGATCCAGAGGAGAAAAGTGTCGCGATATCGTGACATCTCACACTTTCACGACCAGAAGGCGAGAGAAGGAGCTAGAGGAGAAAAGTGTCGCGATATCGCGACATGTCGCATTTTTGCGACCGAAGGCGAGAAAAGGAGCAAGAGAGAAAAATGTTGCAATATCGTGACATGTCGCATTTTCACGACCAGAAGACAAGAGGAAGCGCCAGGGAGAAAAATATCACGATATCATGACATGTCGCATTTTTCGTGACCAGAAGACAAGAGGAAACACCAGGGAGAAAAAGACAAGAGGAAGCGACAGGGAGAAAAATGTTGTGATATCACAACATGTCGCATTTTTGTGACTAGAAGACAAAAGGAAGCGCAAGGGAGAAAAATGTCACGATATCGTGATATGTCACATTTTCATGACCAGAAGACAAGAGGAAGCGCAAGGGAGAAAAGATGTCGTGATATCACGACATGTCGCATTATCGCGACCAGGAGCCAAGGGAAAATGCCAAAGAGAGGAAGTGTCGCGATATCGTGACATGTCGCATTTTCACAAAAAAAAAAGGGAAGAGAAGGAGCCAGGGAGAAAAATGTCACGATATCGTGACATGTCACATTTTCAAGATGAAAATGCAAGAGAAGGAGCCAGAAAGGAAAAGTTTCACGATATCGTGACGTCGCATTTTCACGACAAAATGGCCAAAGAAGGAGCAAGTGAGAAAAATATCACGATATCGTGACATGTCGCATCTTCGCGACAAAAAGTCCAGAGAAGGAGCCAGGGAGAAAAATGTCATGATATCGTGACATGTCACATTTTCACGACGAAAAGGCAAGAGAAGGAGCCAGAGAGGAAAAGTGTCGCGATATCGCGACATGTCGCATTTTCGCGACTAGAAGAGAAGAGAAAGAGGAAGAGAGGAAAAGTGTCGCGATATCGCGACATGTCACATTTTCATGACTAGAAGAGAAGGGAGAGAGTAAGAAGGAAGAAGTGTCACGATATCGCGACATGCTGCATTTTTAGGGGGCCGTTACAGGGTGACAGTGACATCTAACGAAAGTTAGATGGCGGTTACAAGGGTCGTTACAGTGCAGCTAGAATAAGAATATGACAGTGAATAAAGGTCAGGCAACGGTTATAGGGCCATTATAGGGGCACGTGGCATAATGGTACAGGCAGCTACAGAACACTCCACCATTGTGTGTAATGATGACTGAGAAGGTCGAGGTGCAGGCAGCTGCAGAGCACTCTGCCATATTGTGTAACAATGACTCAGAGGGGCAGGCGCAAACCAAGATATGCGAGAAATGAAATGAGGGGACCACCAGATGGAAGACAGAGGGTCATGCCAGAAGCTATAAAATGGGGAAGCAGAGACGTGCACAAGGGTTGGAAAACGGTCGCAGGCAGGGTTGCAGATTTGAAGGCAGAGGGCCATTCTAGACCTACTTGTGCTATTTTTCTTCCAGAAAGCTTAGGGTCCTGAGTGTGTAAATAGATTTTCCCAACATGAGGCAGTTTACACCAGGATCCGTGGAGCAGAAGACTACGGAGACAGAAGGCTGCGACTAATATTATTCTATAGTTTTTTTTATTCAGAGGGTTGGGGCCTCTATAAAAACCCAGGCATTGAAATAGGAGAGGACTGTAGAGTTAGAGATTGCAATAGTGAGAAAACTAAGCCTGTGGGCTAGTGCTGTAAGTTTTATTTCCAAGTTATTGAATGTAAATTTGGATTTGGGTGTTTGCAATTTTTGGCTCTGTGTCAGTGAACCAACCATTTTAGGAAGTGTTGATATATTGTAGTGGTGATAGAATATATTACAAAATGGGTAGAAGCGAGAGTCTTACCTGATAACTCTACAAGGACCATGACTCAATTTTTGTATGAGCAGGTTACCACATGGTTTAGAATACCTCTTCAACTAACAAGTGATAGAGGAGGCCATTTCATTAATGATATTATTCATATCTAATGATAGAATTTAGAATATTTCATTCCTTGTTAAGTTCATATTACCCTAGGGTGAGTGGGCAACCAGAGGCAACAAATAAGGTCTTGGTTTCAATCATGTATAAGATATACGAGGTAGGAGCTGATTGGAAGGAGTGCTTGCTAGTAGTTCTATGGGTATAAAGGACCACCTTCAAACCAACTATAAATCATACACCCTTTCAACTAATGTATGGTCAAGAGGTGGTACCTATTGAATTTTTGGTACCTAGTTTGAGGATAGTAGTAGATAACTGCTTGAATAACAAAGATAGTATGGATGAGAGACTTGTTGAGCACTGAATTACATCAAGATTTACTTAATACTACAGTTGTCTACCTACTTTCTATCCAGACTTGCAACCGATAGCTACAACTCAACACTCAACATTGGATGGACCAAAACAAAGTCTTCGGTCCAACCTCCTAAGTAGGCTGGTTCATTGTCAACTTAAACAGGGTTTTGACACAGTTATGCTCACTTAGGGTTTAAGATATTAGGGTAAGAAAATATTAGGGCTATAAATATATGAACAACAGTGGACTGATAGGTTAACAACATTGCACTATAGCAAAAATTTCCAAAAAACAACTTAATGATACATTACTCAGATAAACATTATCTCAAGTTAAATTTATTTTCATCCATTAACGAACAACAAAGAAATATTATAGAAAACATTTTCAATATACAAATAATGATAATCCAAATAAGATAATTCACCAATATCTAGATTCTACAAAATTGAACTCCCTAACAATAAAGATTAAACTCAGAAGCAGATTTCAATTACCCTAGTAGCTAGTAATCCATTAATTTGGCACAAACTAACCATTAAAGTATTCATAGAAATGCAACCAAAGGGTTCAAACCTCTGATATCAAATATGAAGACACAAGCTTTGAGTCGAAGATCAATGCAATACTCCTTTAATTAGTACTTGGAAATATTTACAGTAGCACAGGAAAACACACTAGATCAGACCCTTTAAAAATGAGGGTTCAACCTCTACTTATAGTTTTTGCAAAATTAAAATAACAAGGAACATTACAAATATTAAAATTTGACAGCTCAGTAGAGAGTTCTTGCTAGCATTCTCTTACTGGTTCATCCTTTGAGAAACCCATTGCAAGTGGACCACCATGGTAGCTTGAAGCCTCTGTAACTTGTTGGTCATTTGACGCTAACTAGATTTCAACCATTTAAGATTGCATATACATCGCTAATATTTCTTGGAAACCTTTTGCCATCGTCGATCTGTAACCATTTTCTGGTTCTATCTTCTTGAAACCCTCAACTCTTCAGCTTCCTCCTCCAACTTACTGTAAAAACTCTGGTGAAGAAATACCTTTATATACTTCAGATTATTTGGCGAAATTTCCACCGTTGATCCTCCCCATCATATGGCTATGATCTAATATGATATAGGCTTGGTGTAATGGCGAGGGACAACTCGGCACCATTTTGCTCTTAAAAACTAATGACATCATCCTTTATACCTTAGGAACTATAGAACGCAAATCCAGCTTTTTAAATACTTTGGAAGTTAAGCAGGATCAAATCCACTTCTTGTCCTTTATGTTTCTTTATTGTTCACAAATCATTCACCAATCTGCACAAAAAAATGCATGACATCATCTCTCCTTCAAAACTTTTGCATATTCCATTCTAATTTAGCAATTGCATTGGCATATGACCATCATTTTGGACCTATTATAATGTAAAGCGACCCTTCCTCCATTCTGCACTGTCTTTAGAGTAAAAAACTGCTTGTCACCATTCTGGAAAGGAGTTAGTCAAAAACATACTTTGTCATGGATCCACATCTACTATATTCATAGCATTTTTACCTTGTCACCATTCTAGGCAAAAATGTTTTGTGTATTCTCCAGAATCAGGCCTTCCAACACTTAGCCGCTCGTAAGGTATTCAAAATCTCAAGTGGTCACTAATCCGCACTTATTTTATGCTAACGTCATCCTTCTCTAAAAATTTTTACAGATTTAGGATGCGTCGTCAGTCTAAAGCCAAGAACAAATAAAATCTTGTGGAATTGCTTTGAGTGCAAAAATTTACCAAGTGTTGAGCGGACTCGTAATATTTCTTGCGGATCCACTCCAAAATACATTATAAAGTGTGCAGAATGAGAACTTCATGACTTAGTCAAAAATTTCAAAATTTTCTCAAATATGTGGCCATTTTGGGCATACATTCTGGTGCCTCCTGAGTGGATTTTCTTTCAAAGCCATAGAACTCAGAGTCTTATCCATTAGGTCTTAGGAGTCAAAAATTGCTCATCTTCAAAATATGCTTTAAAGAATAATTTCCATACAAACATTACCCTTTGAAAAATTTAACAATTTTTTAAAGGGTAAAGGTTCATATGGAGATCATGCCAAAACATCAAGACTTATCTGCTTACAAGGAGACTATGCCAAAAATACAGGCCTATTGCCAATGTCTTCAAGAATCAGGCGTCTCTCTACTCCTCTTATAAGGCCTTATTGCAAAAAATTGCCTTCACACAAAATTTGTTGCTCTCTGTGCCTCTCTAGGCTTCATGCCTTTATTGCTTATTTTTGACAACTGTCAGAGCAAAAAGTAAAAATGCAAAACTTGTGCATATGTGCAAACAAAAACAACCTAAGTGTGGGCCCCATCTGGGCTTGTAACATCTCTAAGCAACCAAATATTTTGAACCTATGATATCAAATATGAAGACATAAGCTTTGAGGTGAATATCAATGTAATGCTCCTTTCATTAGTCCTTGGGAATATTTATAGTAGCACAAGCAAACACACTAGAGCTGACCCTTTAAAAATGAGGGTTTGACCTCTACTTATAGTTTTTACAAAATTAAAATAACAAGGAACATTATAAAAATTAAAATTTGACAGCTCGACAGAGAGTTCTTGTTGGAGTTTTCTTACTGGTTCATCCTTCGACAAGCCTGATGCAAGTGGATCGCCATGGTAGCTTGAAGCCTCTGTAAATTGTTGGAAGTTTGACGCTAAACTGGAGTTTGACCATTGAAAATTGTGTATACATCACTGATATTTCTTGGAAGTCTTCTATCATCATCGATCTATAACCATTTTCTGATTTTGTCTTCTTGAAACCCTTGAAGCTTAAGCTTCCTCATTTAACTGACTGTAAAAACTCTAGTGAAGAAATACCTTTATATACTTCAAATTATTTGGCAAAATTTCCACCATCGATCCTCCCCATCGTATGGCTACGATATAATTTGATATAATATTGGTGTAATGACGGGGGAGAACTTGGTACCATTCTGCTCTTAAAAACTGATGACGTCATCCTTTATAGCTTAGAAACTACAGAATGCCAATCCATATTTTTAAATGCTTTGGAAGTTAAGTAGGATCGAATTCACTTCTTGTCCTTTATGTTTCTTTATTGTACGCAAAGCATTCGCCAATCCACACAAAAAAATGGATGACGCCATCTTTCCTTCAAAAATTTTGCGGATTCCATTCCGGATTAGCAAGTGCATTGGCATATGACCATCATTCCGGACCTGTTACAATGTAAAGTGACCCTTCCTCCATTTCATGTTGTCTTCATAGTAAAACACTGCTTGTCACCATTTTGGAAAGGAGTTAGTCAAAAATATCCTTTGTCATGGATCCACATCTACTATGTTCATAGCATTCCACCTTGTCACCATTCTAGGCAAAAATATTTTGTGCATTACCCAAAATCGGGCCTTCCAACACTTAGTCGCTCGTAAGGTATTCAAAATCTCAAGAAAATGCTAATCCACACTTACTTTCTGTTGAAATCATCCTTCTCTAAAACCTTTTGTGAATCCGGGATGCATAGTCAGTCCAGAGCCAAGAACAAAGGAAATCTTACAAAATTGCTCCGAGTGCAAAAATTTACCAAGTGTTGAGTGGACTTGTAATCTTTCTTGCGGATTCGCTCCAAAATACACTGTAAAGTGTGTAGAATGAGAACTTCATGACTTAGACAAAATTTTCTCAAATATGTGGCTATTTTGGGCCTCCCGGGTGGATTTGCTTGCAAAACCATAGAACTCAGATTCTTATCCATTGGGCCTTAGGAGTCAAAAATTGCTCATCTTCAAAAATATGCTTTAAAGAATAATTTCCATACAAAAATTACCCTCTGAAAAATTTAATAGTTTGTTTTGAGGGTAAAGGTTCATATGGATATCATGCCAAAACATCAAGACTTATCTGCTTACAAGGAGACTATGCCAAAAATATAGGCTTGTTACCAATGTCTTCAAGAATCAAGCGTTTCTCTACTCCTCTTATAAAGCCTTATTGCAAAAAATTGCTTTCACACAAAATCTGCTGCTCTCTGTGCCTCTCTAGGCTTCATGCCTTTATTTCTTATTTTTAACAACTGTCAAAGGAAAAAGCAAAAATACAAAACTTGTGCATATGTACAAAATAAAAATAACCTAAGTGTGGGCCCCATATGGTCCTGTAACAACTCCATCCTATTCTTCTTCTTCACGGGCCTCTTCTTTGTTCTCTTCTTCTTCTACTTCTTTTTCTTCTTCTGGAGAAGAATATTTTTGATTCCTTCCTCCAAAAGTATTACCAAACAACCGAATCATAAATTTTAAATATTGTAAAGCCTGTTTCTAGGCTACTTCAGAGGGGTTTGATGTCTCTTTGAGCTGCTTATAAACATATTGTAATTCTCCAGTGTCCTTATAGTTAGAAGCATTCCCTCTATTCACTATATCTTCCATGAGATCTCTTAATCTGGTAAAATTAACAATTAATTGGACAACTTGCTCATGGGGTAGTGGCTTTTCAAGAGAATCAATTCCAGATTCATCCTGTAAACTTTCATTAATGCTTTTCTGGATCTCTTCCACGGATATCAAGTTGTGATACTCCATCCATAGGCCTTTTAAGCCAACTTGAATAATTTATTTATTTATATCAACAACCTCCCTAATAACACCCTCAATATTTTCAAACAATAGCCAGGCTCTTTGAAGCACCCTGTGCTTCTTAACCATGATTCTGGCAGTAACTTTGGTGAGATTCCATTCTTTATTAGGAATTGGTTTAGCAGAATCACTGAGTCTGCTATCAACCAACCTATACATTTGTTCTACCAAAAACACCATGGGTTACAACTCTCCAATGATATGATCTAGCTCTCTCTGCACATTGAGGAGCAAGCAGATGACATCATCAAGATAATCAATCATGAATCAAAGCCCTGAACATTTATCTTAGACTTTGAAGAGCATCTCTTTTCTAATCTTCTTCAATTCAATTTTATAAAAACCAAAGGTCTTAGCCTTCTCTATTTGAAGCTTTTGTTTTAAACTCTGAATTCATTTCACTTGTTCTTCATTAAGCTTCTTTTGCTCTCCTAGTTGGTCCTTAAGCTTATTGGCCTCTTGAAATTTTTTTGCCAGCCCTTGACCTCTTTTTTTAGAGCCTTTTCAACTTCCTTTTGATTACTTAGAGTCTTCTAAATTTTTTCAAAAAATTTCTCTAGATTATTCACCTTCTCTTTGACTATATCATTCTTCACATAGAAGGTGTCTAAATGGACTCTTGCCATAATCAAATCATCCTCTTCATTAAGCTTATCAATATCTTCTGTGACCTCCTCCACTTGATAATATTGGATAGCCATTTCATTTTCATGCTTATTTACAAGTGGAGTCATAGATATAGATATTCTTTGCCTATCCATTGGATCAACATACATATTTCTTCTTATGACAACCATCATGTTGGAAGGCTTAGAAAGCTTTTCAGCCCAAAAATCATTCGCTCCTTGTATGGTTGCCTGCTCTTTTGGCAAAGTAATGGGACTTGAAAAACTAGCATCCAGGTGAGATGAAGATACTAGAAATGACAAGGCAGATTTAACTACTGACAATGGGGGTGTGAGAGTACTCAAAACAGTATCTGTAATGATAGTAGAATTTGTAACTACTATTGTTGTTGCTATTGGTAAAATCATAGAAATTGATACAAGACTAACAATTGGATGAATGGTGGTACTTGGAACATTGTGTCCCATTGATGGTGGTGGTTTTAATGATGAAGATTAAACGATGGGAGATGACGAAGTGGGAACTTTAGATGTTGGAAGTGGGATTTGGGATGACTGTGGGGGAACGTAAGTGACTTGTTCTTTAGTGACAACCAATGAAACATAGGGTGGACTGTGAGAGGGAGAAGGTACTTTTGTCATATTTCCTTGACCAGAATGGGAGGGATAATTCTTTGGGTATTCAAGAGGATGTAGAGGAGAAGAGGGCTTAGAAACCATACCTTCGCCTATATATGTAGGGTGTTCCTACTTTGTTTCTATTTCTTGTTGCTGCTCTTGGTGAGTTAATTATTTTGTAGCAAAAACAACTCCCTCTTTTGTAATATCCTTCATATCCAATTTTTGTTTCTTTGAAATTTCTTTTTCCTATCTTTCTGGAAACTCTTTTAGTCCCTTTATGAACCAATTGAAAGGTAGTCATATCACTCTCAAATTCTTCTTTTGATTCATTTCCTTGCACAACTTTAGCAAACCAAACTTTCTCAGAAATAGGAGGTGCTTTAACTGATACTGTAGTGGTAAAAGAAATAGGGGTGAACCTAAAACTCTCATCCTTCTTCCTCCAATAAATTTCTATGTTTGGAGGCTAAAACCACTAGATCTAAGAGTTTAGGCCATGATATTTCCTCAATGACTAGAGTATTGATGACCTTTTCATTGGGATGTTGTATTTCGCTCATAAGCTGAGCTCCCTTAGGAAACTTTTCCACTTATTCAGTGGTAGGATGAAAAGTTTTCAAGACTTATACTGCTGTCAAAGGAGTCTCCTGCTCCTCTACTAAAGCTTCTTGGTCTATGGGTGGAGAGAGAGATTCAAAACTATTTTGGGACTTTTGAACTGTCAACACTATGTTCCTGACGTCCTTTTACCTCCACATTTTGATATTTTATTATATCTTTTTGAAAACTCCTTATAAATCTTCATTCTGAACATAGACTTAATTTTCCAATTTCAGTCCTCATTATCCACCAATATGATATCTTCGCTACATTCCACTATTCTTCTTTCTTAGCTCCTTAAGCAGCTTCCTCCTCAGGTTGAGGGTCCTTTTTCTTTTTAGTTTTCTCTTCAATGTCACTGATGGTGGCTTATGTAAGCCGATGACTCTTCTTCTTATCAGGGTCAAAATCTATAATATCCTCATAAAAATCTAACCATGGATGCAGTTGACCCATTTTTAAAACATTCCACTCTAAAAGAGCAGTCTCATCATTATTTCTTCCTTGTTCAAAATGAACCCTAGGCCTCTTTTCAAATTTATAAGCATTTTCTCCATTTAGGGTTACATTTCTTGCAGTGAAGATACTATCAGGGTCATAACTCCATCTTTGGTAAATATAAAATAAACCTAACCTGTCAAGGTATTGGTCAATTTGTTAACTCTGCCCCTTATTAGTGATGGTAATATCCTCCATAGTGCGGTGTGTAAGCAAATATTTTCTCTTTCTCCCAGAACCATAATTCAAATCAATATATTCTGCCTGCCTCAAATATTCTAAGGCAAAGAGACTCTCTATAACAAAATAGGGCAGGAGAAAAGGTTTACCCATGAAATCATACAGTATGATAACTGTACCCTCAGTCAACAAATACCAATCTCCTTCAACACCGTCTGCTCTCAGAATATACTTAGCTAGGGGTGGCAATCTAGGGTACTTTCCATACATAGTTTTCAATGTGGGTCCAAGAAATTCTAAATTGAATCTATAATAAGACTCACTCCTCAAATGAATTGTCCAGTAATAAATTTGCAAGGGTTCCCCATCATTGGTTTCATCCCTGATTGGAATCCAAGGCATTTTTTCCTTAACGACAACATAAAACATCCATACAAGACTTGAGCAATGCTTGAAACTAGGAGCATCAGATCCCCTTTTCATACTCACCAACTTTTCATGTATTATTTGGGTAAGAAAAGTTGGCCAATGAAAGTAAATCACCCTAGTCACTCTTTCCTCCGTGTCTTGCTCATACATTCTTTTGTTAGAAATGCAATAGGCTACGATAATTTTCTAGCCATATACCATTATGTCAGAGTCTAAACTCTCTAGAGTCTAAATTTATAGGGTTTGTAAATTTTAGGTAATTTCTTCTTGGTATTAGTATCAAGCTGCTTGTAAACCCATATTTTAAATGACTCGTCATCATTAGCTCTCTTATCCAAGGCATAATACCCAGCATGTTCAGTCACTCTAAAATATTTTGGCCTTACTGACGGTTCAAATTCTAGGGCAAAAATATTATGATAGAAAGAGGTGATGATACTGAAAAGAGTTTTGACCTCACAGGTTTTCACTACCTTGGCCATTGGGTCATAAAAATTTACTATTGCAACTATTAATTTTGAACAGGGATGAACAAAATCACAAATGTAAAAAAAGAGATAAGAGAGGACAACACATCTACCTTCCATAAATAGAGCAACTCTCTTTTTTAATCTATTGTTGACGCTCCTTCTGAGACTTGTTCTCTTAGTAAGGACCATTTCAGTATCTACCACAGCCTCCACTCTATCAATGTATGGCACCACCGCATTTTTCTCTAGGGTTTCAAACTCTTGGACATCCTCTGAAGCTATTGTTACAACAATAAGACTTTATTCCCTCTGTAATTTATAGCAAAAAATTTTAGAGTATTGTTTCACCCTTTACTGTTTAGAGGAGGCAATTAGCTACTAAATGGACTTCGAGTGTTCTTTTTGGTTCTTTTATTTCTTGGAGTTGTGTGTATCTTTCGCCATTGATGCGGCTATTGTGCGATCTACCCATTGGCACACTTTCCAAATTCCACTCATTCCTTTCGATGGCTCAACAATGGCATTCTAAATTTTTATTGGCCAAAAATTCAAATTGAACTGCCACCTCACTGTGTCTCTTAGACTACTCTTTGGATCAAGCATGAGTTCCTTAGCATTGAATGTGAGCTCTTTCTTTCATCTCCACATGGCTTGGTCGCAAAATCGCTACTTGGATCTACTTTGGTTTTGAAACCATTGAATTAAAGATGTTTTTGATTTTAGCAACACTTAGCAAATTCTATGCATAAATCATCACCTCGGTTCCGCTCTGTCATGCTTTAGCCTTGAAATATCCCCAAACTAGAGATGCCCTTGTTTATTTCAATACTTGGTTCTCTTCATCGCGTGGGATAAGAACCCTTGCACCATTTCACATGGATTTTAGTGTATTTTGATGCGGATTCAAAAACGCTCGCCATTCCAAAAGGATTTGCATGCTTTTGAGTGTGAAATGGAACATGGATGAGTACTCTGCCAACACTTAGTCATTTTTGTAAATATTTTCCTTTTTCCATAATTTTTTAAAGAAAAATGATTACAAAGTGTAGAAAGAAGGGGAAATATAATATAGTATATCATATATTACAGTGAGCTCATATTTCAAACATAGTAGAGTTTGAGGTGAAAACCATTTACTAGAATCGGTTGTGTTTCCTTCTTGATCTACAAGTTGAAACACATTGGACTCCTTTGCCTCTACTATTATGAATGGATCATCCAAAAAATAATCAAACTTTTCATGCTTTCTCGGCTTTGCTCTATCAACATTCCACCTGAGAACTGAATCTCCAACCTGGAATTTTCTGAATTTGGATTTCTTATCAAACCATGCCTTAATATCTAAGGAGTACTTTTGAAAGTTCTCATATGCTTGAGCTCTATCCTCTTCAAGTTGCAGTAGGTGGTTTAACCTTTTTTCTATTGGATTATCCTCCCACTCCTCTGTATTGACAAGCTTCAATGCTAGAATCTCCAAATGGATAGGTAGTACTGCCTCTTTATCATACACTAGTGCATAAGGGGAAGTTTTAATGGGCTTCTTGATAGTAATTATATCAACCCACAGAGCTTGGTCGAGTAATAGATGCCAACTTCTTTTATTTTCTTCAAGTGATTTACTCAAAATCCTTAACAAGTTTTTGTTGGTGGATTATGCAAGTCCATTACCCTGTGGATAACAGTTTTAAGTATTCTTAAGAGTGATTCCATACTTTTTGGTAAACTCAATATACTTGGCTCCTATTAAATCCAGATCATTGTCACTCACCAAGGCTTATGGAACCCCAAATATTGAAATCAAAATTTTCATAAAATTGAACACAACATCTTGATTATATTTCTTGGTAGGAATAGTCTCTACCCATTTGGTTAGATAATCTGTGGTAGTTAGGATAAACTTATGTTCTTCTGAGGAATTGGGATTGATGACCCCTATGAAGTCCAATCCCATTGTTGAAAAGGTTCTTCAACTTGTATGGGCTTGAGGGGGAATGAAGCATTCCTTGTCCTTCCAACATATCTCTGACATTTGTCATAGGCCCTGGTAGCCTTGAAAGCATCAGTAAATATAGTGGGCCAATAATAGCCTAATATTATGATTTTTAAAATTGTAACCCTTCCTGAGCTATGTCCACCAGCTAACCTTCCATGGAACTCTTCCATGACTCTCTTTTGTTGATCATATTTTAAGCATTTTAGAAGAATTTCATCCAAGTTTCTTTTGTACAAATCTTCTGGTAATAATACATATTTCAAAGCATGAAGCTTGTATCTCCTTCTTTGGGATGTATTTATATTGGGGCGACATACTCCAGTTTGGAATACTTGATCATCTGGTCAACCCAATCGGAATCTATTGTTTGTGCTTCTTCCATATGATCTTCATCTATTATTTGGTAAGCTATCATTTCTGCTAATGTTGGAGCCTCCGTTAGACCTTGGAATAGGGCTCTGCCTCTCACCAACTTGGTGGAATGTATTTCTACATCATATTCTTGGATTTTGTTAATCCAACCAGCCCTTTTATCTCCTAGTTCACCCTGTAGCATAAAACTTCTTACATCTGGATGAACCACATATACTAGGGTCTTACTCTATACCAAGTCATCGCTTGAAATTCTTCGATGACTTCATCACAACAAACACTTGTCTCTTAATAAAGTTATTTTTAACCTGGTAATCATGGAGTTTCTGGCTCCAAAAGAATACAGGATGCTCTTCACCTTGATCATCCTTTTGAGTAAGCATTGAGGCATAACTTTCTTCAGCTCCATATGCATAAAAGATAAAATATTTATTGAAATATGGATTTACTAGTACTGGGGTTGTTGCAATGGATTGCTTGATAATTTGAAAAGTTTATTTTTTGACTTCAGTCCATTTGAACTCAGCATTCTTCTTGAGTAATTTAGATATAGGCCTTACTTTCTATGCAAAATCAGAAATGAATTTCTTGATAAAATTGATTTGGCCTAGAAAAACTATAAGGTCTTCTTATTTTTATGCAAGGGGATAGCAAGAATGGATCTGATTCTATATGGATCTATGGCCATACCTTCTTTTGATACCACATGATCCATCATATTTCCTTTGTGGACTACAAAGAATGACTTATTAGGATTGAGTGAGATACGAAATTCTCTGCATTTCTAAAAAACTCGCTCTAGGTGTGATAGGTGGTCTTTCTTATCATGGGAAAACATAGTCATATCATATAAATAAATTAAAATTACTTTGTTGATTAGTGCACCAAAGGCATGATATTATCACAATGAAACTAAGAGGGGGGGTGAATCAGTGTAGCTAAAAATTTGATCTGCAATTCTTAAAACTGAAGCAAAGAGAACTAGAAAATAGATAAAGCAATAATCACAAGAGAGCACACCACAACACACAATGTAACTAGGTTCACCAATTTGGCTACTCTTAAAAAATGACTGCTTGGACTTCAATCCAAATCTAGCCTTTGCAAAACACCAATTTTACAAACTCTTTACCAGCACCCACTGGAAGGAGCACCAACCCCTTGTTTTTCTCGCTGCAATGAGATAGGAGCACCAACCCCTAATGCCAAGCACCAACTTGGACTGCAATTCTGATTTAATTCAGTGACATAAAAATGTCTTCGCTGTTTACACAACCCTGACTAGTCTGTAATTAATTAAACTTGATTAAACTCTACACGCTCTCACGGCTCTACTTATCTCTCTCTTGGCCCTATTCTAACCCTCTTTACGCAGCAAATTCTCACTTACAGCAGCAGCTTCATTCTTCATGCAGACCTGCTTTTATAACATATAAGTCTCTATTTTTAGCTTCCATATTTATGCATGCAACCCGTAACTTTTTTATTAATGTTCTCTTCTGCCACTTTTCAATTGTAACTCCTTCTTTGTGTAACTCCTTTTGTATTTATAGAGTGTGCATTACGTTACATGCAACATATATCTCTACCATGACTATACGTCTTCTTGAACAAGACTGTTCGTATTCATTTCTGTGCATGCATGCATTTTACGATTCTATTAATGCGACTATTCGATTTACTCCAGTTAACTCTAGTTCTTAAAAAGTTGCATGATTTCTATCTGTAACTGCTGCATTTACTCCAGTTAACTCTTGTTATTTTGGTTGCATGCTTTTCTTCTACAACTTCCTCTTTAACTGTTGTTCTGTTCCAGTTAACTGTCTGTTATTGTGCTGTTGCGACCTGTCATGAAATCACGACATTTCTGTATCTTTCTGCCCTTCTCGCCTTTTACATGCAAAAATACATGTCATGAAATCGCGACAATTTTTGCCTCCTTGTCCACTTCTTCGCTTGTACCTGCAAAAACCAGACATGTCGTGAAATCGTGACTCTTTCGCCTTCTCGCTACTCTTCTTGGCTTGCTCTAGCGAAAACCAGACATGTTGCAAAATCATGACACTTTTGCATTCTCGCTACTCTTCTTGGCTTCAACCAGCGAAAATGGAACATGTCATGAAATCGTGACATCTTTCTCTGCCTTGTGCCTTTTCTACCTTTCGCCCATAAAAATGGAACATGTCACAAAATCGCGACATCTTTCTCTGCCTTGTGCCTTTTCTACCTTTCGCCCGTGAAAACAGAGCGAAATTGCGACATCTTTCTCTGCCTTGTGCCTTTTCTGCCTTCCGCCCATGAAAATGGAACATGTCGTGAAATCACGACATCTTTCTCTGCCTTGTGCCTTTTCTGCCTTCCGCCCATGAAAATGGAACATGTCGTGAAATCACGACATCTTTCTCTGCCTTGTGCCTTTTCTGCCTTCCGGCCGCAAAAACGAAACATGTTGCGAAATCGCGACATCTTTCTCTGCCTTGTGCCTTTTTTGCCTTCTACCCGCGAAAATGAAACATGTCACAAAATCATGACACTTTCATTGCCTTGTGCATTTTCTGTCTTTGGCCAGTGAAAACACAACATGTCACGAAATCGTGACACTTTTTGCTTCCTTGCACTTCTCTTCGACCCTATCGCGAAATCGTGACACTTTCTCTCCTTGGCACTTTCTCTTCGATCCTATCGCAAAATCACAACACTTTCTCTCCTTGGTGCTTTCTCTTTGAACCTGTCATGAAATCATGACACTCTCTCCTTGGCACTTTCTCTTCGATCCTGTCACAAAATCGTGACACTTTCTCTCCTTAGCGCTTCCTCTTGGAACTTGTCATGAAATCGTGACACTTTTCTTTGCGAGCTCCTTCTCCTTGAGCATGTCGCGAAATCATGACAGTTTTCTTTTCCTGTGCCTCTTCTTCAAACATGTCGCGAAATCATGACAATTTTTCTATTTGCCTCCTTCTCTGCCAACATGTCATGAAATCGTGACAGTTTTCCTTACGCCTTCTCTCTCCTCGGCCATGTCGTGAAATCGTGACAATTTTGCTTGTGCATTCTCTCTCCTTGGCCATGTCGCAAAATCATGACAATTTTACTTGCACCTTCTCTCTCCTCAGACATGTCACGAAATCATGACAATTTTTCTTGCGCCTTCTCTCTCCTCGTTCATGTCACAAAATCGTGACAATTTTTCTTGCGCCTTCTCTCTCCTCGTTCATGTCACAAAATCATGACAATTTTGCTTGTGCCTTCTCTCTCCTCCGATATGTTGCGAAATCATGACATTTTTCTTTCTGCCTTCTTTCTTCTCAACTTGTCGCGATATCGCGACAGTTTTCTTACTTGTATTTTTCTTTGATTTTTTGAATCTGGGCCACTTCTGTATTTTTGGAAATTCACTGTACATGTTCTGACTGACCTTTGAACTCCTGTCCACTGCATCAATTGCATCAACTGTCTATGTTGACAACAATGACAATACTTTTGTTGCACCTTGCTCAACAATCTCCCCCTTTGGAATTGTTGGCAACACTCATGCACTCTCCTGTAATTCTTCTCCCCTTTGACAATAATACCAAAGGGTTGTTGCAGACTCCCCCTGAGTCTATGCATAACATTCTCAGATACACATTGTTATAGTTAGCAAAAATCATGAATATGAGCAAAAATATAAACATAGGCATAAATACTCCCCCTGAGAATGTGATCCCAATTGATAGTTAGTTCTTGGGAAATGCGACTACTCCCAACTTACTCTGAAGGTACTCAAAAACTTCCTTTGGTAGTGGTTATGTGAATATATCTGCTACTTGCTCTGTATTCGGAATAAAATCCAATTTGACCTCACCTTCTGCAACTTTATCCTTCAAGAAGTGATACCGGATTGCAATATGTTTGGTTCGAGAATGCATAAATGGATTCTTTGATACGTTTATAGCACTCGTGTTGTCACATTTAACTGAAATTGGCTCTTTGAAGTGAATACCAAGATCTTTCAGGGTTTGTATCATCCATAATATCTGTGTACATGTTGTTGCTGCAATGTATTCTACCTCTGCTGTGGATAGAGAGACCGATTCTTGTTTCTTGTTGTGCCATGCTACTAGCCTGTCTCCAAGATAAAATGCTCCTCCACTGGTACTCTTTCTATTATCAATACATCCTGCCCAATCTGTATTAGAATATGCAATAAGAGTGAAGTCCTTACCTTTTGGGTACCACAACCCATACTCCATAGTACCCTTGAGGTACCTAAAAATCCTCTTTACAGTTGTCACATGAGTCTCTTTGGGACTAGCCTAAAATCTTGCTACCATGCATACTGCCTATAATATATCTCGGTCTAGTGGTCGTCAAATACAACGAGCTTCCAATCATAGACTCGTACATGGTTTGATCTAAATCTGGAGATTTGTCATCCTTGATCAACTTGCAACCTGTTTTCATGGGAGTTCTGACAAGTTTACTATCCTCCATTGTGAACTTTTTCAGCATTTCTTTCACATATTTTACTTGAGAGATAAAAATGCCCTTTTCACTTTGATTGACTTGCAGTCCGAGGAAATAAGAAAGTTCACCAATCATTGACATCTCAAATTTTGTTTTCATTTTATTTGCTATGTCTCTAAAATATTCATCCATGCTGCTGTCAAATATTATATCATCTACATAAACAACAAGTACAATAAGATGGCCATTCTCTGTTTTGATATATAAATTGCTGTCCACCATACCTTTCTTGAACCCCTGTTTAATAAGATAGTTATCCAACCTTGCATACCATGCTCTGGGTGCCTGTTTCAGACCATACAACACTTTCTTTAACCTGCAAACAAAATCGATATTGTCACTGAGTTGGAAGCCATCTTGCTATTCAATGTAAACCTCTTCTTCTAGTTTTCCATTCAGAAATGCTGATTTTACGTCCATTTGATATACTTTGAAATTTTTATGGACTGCTAAAGCCAAAAACATTCTGATTGCCTCTATTCTGGCTACTGGTGCAAAGGTTTCCTCAAAATCAATGCCTTCAACCTGAGCATAGCCTTTACAGACCAATCTTGCCTTATTTTTGACAACCTATCCGTCTTCATTTAATTTATTTCAAAAAATCCATTTAGTACCGATTATGTTTTTATTTGCTGGCCATGGTACTAATTCCCAGGTTTTGTTTTTCTCAATCTGATCTAGTTCTTCATTAACTGCCTTCATCCAACTTTCATCTATGTTTTCTTTAGCAATATTTTTGGGTTCAATGCTGGATAAAAGAGAGTAGTTCCGTACTACTGCTCTTCTTGTATGAATACCAACTGTTGGGTCCCCAATAATATGTTCTCTAGGATGATTTTTCTGCCAGCTGCCTGTTTTGAATTTCTTGTTCTCTTCTTCTTCTGAGTCAATTCTTAAATCAGCTAGGTCAATTTTCTGATTTTCTTCTGTTTCTATTTCTTCATCTCCTTCAATGACTTCTTCATAAATAGGGTAGTTTTATTGATGAGTAATTTCTCGATCTCTACTTCATCAACTTTAATATCTGCACTCTCCACAATTTTCTTTAGCCTCTTTTTGTAACATGTGTAGGCTTTGTTTTTTGTCGAGTAACCAAGAAAAATACCTTCGTCAGCTCTATCTTCGAACTTATCGAGATTATCTTTAGTTTGTTTGATATAACACTTGCTGCCAAACACTTTGAAGTATCTTGCTGTTACTTTCCTTCCGAACCACAACTCATAAGGTGTTTTGCTTTCATGTGTCCTTAACATGCACCTGTTTTGAATGTAAACTGTAGTATGTACTGCCTCTTTCCAAAATCTGTCAGCTATTTTGTTCTCAGCCAACATTGTCTATGCCATTTCTTGCACAGTCTTGTTCTTCCTTTCAACAACACCATTCTGCTGAGGTGTCCTTGCTGCTGAAAACTGTCTTCTGATCCCATATTTTTGATAGTATTCTACAAACTCCTCTGAGATAAACTCTCCTCCTCTGTCTGATCTTAGGCATTTAATTCTTTTTCCAATTTGATTCTCATCCTATTTTTTAAAAATCTTGAATATCTTAGAGGCATCTGATTTAAGCTTTAAAAATAGTACCCATGTCATTCTGGAGTAGTCATCTATGAACAACATAAAGTATTTGTCATCATTTATGCTTTGTGTTCTCATGGGTCCACATAAATCAGTATGTATCGGCTCTAACGGTTTGCTGGTGAAGTATTCCTTTGCTTTAAATGTGGATTTAGTTTCCTTTCCTTTTTGGCATGAAGCAAAAATGTTGTTTACTGGTTTGCCAATGGTAGGTATATCTCTTACTGCTCTTTTTGAACTTATTTTTACCAGATTTTCAAAGCTAATATGATCGAGCCTCTTGTGCCACAACCAATTTTCATCTTCCTGTCCAATCAAGCATGATCCTTCTGAAGTTTTTGAGAGAGTATATAGATTTCTAGAAGTCCTCGATCTAGTAGCTATCAGCTTCCCACTGTGTGCTTTTTTGACTTCACAACCCTGCTTTTTAAAGATGACTTCATGACCTCTGTCATAGATTTGACTTATGCTCAGTAAGTTGTGCTTCAAACCAACTACAAACAGAACTTCTTTGAAATTGATCTTTCCATAACTTATCTTGACTGATCCTTTGCCAACTATTTTGGCTCCATAATTATTTCCAAACTTTATAGAGCCCCCTTCATATTTCTGTAATTTTTTAATTTTTTGTTTATCTCCGGTCATGTGACTAGAGCATCCACTATCCAATATCCATGGTGCATATTTGTTCTATGCTTTGAATGCTATTTGTACAATCAAGGATTCATTTTCTTCCTTGAGTTGCTCTTTTTATTTCCATTCTGATTTGACTGTAGTTTTGGTCACTTGTTTAGACTTTTCTTTGTCAGTGGCCTGTGCATGTTTATCTAGGAATTTTTTGTTTTGTCTCAAACTGTTTGGTTGAGTTCTTCTTCCCTGATATTTATTTGCTGCATATATGCTTCTACAGTTTCTTGCAATGTGTACAAAGTTATGACAGTTATAGCATTCTACTGCATAATTCATCAAGGGTGAAAATACATTTCTACTAAAAAAAATTCTTTGTCCTATATTATAAATGCAGTCTGAAATCTTATGACCATAAGTATTGCAATTAAAACAATAACTAGAAAAGGAATGATTGAACTTGGGAGTTGGTCTTTGCCAATTTGTAGTAGGAGCCACAAATTTTCTTCTCCTTTGATGTGTGACTTTTGTGAATCTCTCATTGTCAACAATCTTCTCGTGCCTAGCATTGTTGCTTTCTTTTGCAAGATTCATTTTTCTTTGGTCAACCTTGATCTTATCCTCTTTCTTTACTGGTTCTACAGTTATGGCCTTTGATCCACTTGATGATTCTCCTTCGACAAACCCCAAACCAAACTTGATGCCTGTAGTCCTTTAACTATTTATAATATTTTCAAGCTTTGCAGAACTTCCTTCAAGTTTGTGATAGCAACTCAATTTTTGATTCTTTTCTTCTAGCCGTATTCTTAAAACAACAATCTCTTCTTCTAGTTTGCTGCACTCATCTATTCTGATGGTTAATTGTACTTCAAGTTCTTCAAACATTTTCTTAAATTCTTCTGTTTGTACTTTCAAACTGTTTATTATGTCATTCACATCCTCAAGCTTTCTTGAGACCTTATTATTCTTTTTCCTTTATGTATTCAACTCTTTAAGTGCAGCAACCAGCTCTCCTTCCAGATAAACTTCAACCTCATCCTTAATTTTTGTATCGCCTTCTTGTTTTTCTTCTTTTTTTGCTTCTTTAAATGCCATGAATAGTGCTTCACCTGTTTCTTCTTCAGAATCTTCACCTGAGCTATCTTCAGAAGAGCTGACATTCTTGGATATAAAAATTTTATTTTTGAAATTGCTTTTCCTAAAATTTTATTTCTTCTTCCAGTCACTTCTTTCTTGGTGTGACCCTTCATCACTTTTGGTTTTCTCATTCATTGGACACTTAGCTGCAAAGTGACCGACCCCTCCACAATTGAAACACTCAAATGGCAACTTTCATCTATATTTTCCTTTTCCCTTTGTAAGTTTTCGAACAAAGTTGGCTTCCGTTTCATTCGATGTCTCTTCATCCCCAGATTCTTGTTCAGCTTTTGTATTCTTGTGTGCTTTAAAAGTAGCTTCTCTGTCTATGGGCTTAGTTTGTCCTATTCTCATTTCATATGCAGTCGAGGAACCATGCATCTCGTCCATGCTAAATATTTTTAGATCTTTAGCCTCTTCTATTGCAGAAACTTTAGAATTAAATCTTTTGTGAAGAGTTCTAAGTACCTTTTTCATGACAACCACATTTTCGATCTCTTCGTCGAGTACTTTGATTGCATTAATGACTCCATTGACTCTCAGCATATAGGCCTCTATGTTCTCATCGTCATTCATTTGTAATGCCTCGAACTGAGCTCGATGCGTTTGCAGCTTGGCTTCCTTGATCTTGCTGTCTCCTTCATGGATGCTCTTCAATTTGTCTCACATGTCTTTTGCCGATTTACAACTCATGACCCTTATCAGTTCACTGTATACTAGCCCACACATTATGGCATTCTTTTCTTTGGAGTTATTCTCAGCCTTTTTCTTCTCAGCAGTATTTGTTGGAGGAGTAGTGGGTGCTGTGTATCCACTTTCTACAGACTCCCAAATGTCGTATCGTAACGCACTCAAATATGTCTGCATCTTCAGTCTCAATAATGAGTAATTAGTTCCATTGAACAAAGGATCTTTGTTTGATTAGAATCCTTCACTACCTACCATTGTGTTCCTTTCAATATCACCTTAGCTGATTAATCTTGTTCAGGAACCTTGCTCTGATACCAATTGATATTCTCATAATGACATTGAGGGGGGGGTGAATTAGTGTAGCTAAAAATTTGATCTACAATTCTTAAAACTAAAGCAAAGAGAACTAGAAAATAGATAAAGCAATAATCACAAGAGAGCACACCACAACACACAATGTAACAAGGTTCACCAATTTGGCTACTCCTCAAAAATGACTGCTTGGACTCCTTAACAAGTTTTTGTTGGTGGATTATGCAAGTCCATTACCCTGTGGATAACAGTTTTAAGTATTCTTAAGAGTGATTCCATACTTGTTGGTAAACTCAATATACTTGGCTCCTATTAAATCCAGATCATTGTCACTCACCAAGGCTTATGGAACCCCAAATCTTGAAATCAAAAATTTCATAAAATTGAACACAACATCTTGATTATATTTCTTGGTAGGAATAGTCTCTACCCATTTGGTTAGATAATCTGTGGTATTTAGGATAAACTTATGTTCTTCTGAGGAATTGGGATTGATGACCCCTATGAAGTCCAATCCCATTGTTGAAATGGTTCTTCAACTTGTATGGGCTTGAGGGGAAATGAAGCATTCCTTGTCCTTCCAACATATCTCTGACATTTGTCAGAGGCCCTGGTAGCCTTGAAAGCATCAGTAAATATAGTGGGCCAATAATAGCCTAATATTATGATTTTTAAAATTGTAACCCTTCCTGAGCTATGTCCACCAGCTAACCTTCCATGGAACTCTTCCATGACTCTCTTTTGTTGATCATATTTTAAGCATTTTAGAAGAATTTCATCCAAGTTTCTTTTGTACAAATCTTCTGGTAATAATACATATTTCAAAGCATGAAGCTTGTATCTCCTTCTTTGGGATGTATTTATATTGGAGCGACATACTCTAGTTTGGAATACTTGATCATCTGGTCAACCCATTCGGAATCTATTGTTTGTGCTTCTTCCATATGATCTTCATCTATTATTTGGTAAGCTATCATTTCTGCTAATGTTGGAGCCTCCGTTAGACCTTGACATAGGGCTCTGCCTCTCACCAACTTGGTGGAATGTATTTCTACATCATATTCTTGGATTTTGTTAATCCAACCAACCCTTTTATCTCCTAGTTCACCCTGTAGGATAAAACTTCTTACATCTGGATGAACCACATATACTAGGGTCTTACTCTATACCAAGTACTGCTTGAAATTCTTCAGTGACTTCATCACAACAAACACTTGTCTCTTAATAAATTTATTTTTAACCTGGTAATCATGGAGTGTTTGGCTCCAAAAGAATACAGGATGCTCTTCACCTTGATCATCCTTTTGGGTAAGCATTGAGGCATAACTTTCTTCAGCTCCATATGCATAAAAGATAAAATATTTACTGAAATCTGGATTTACTAGTACTGGGGTTGTTGCAATGGATTGCTTGATAATTTGAAAAGTTTATTTTTTGACTTCAGTCCATTTGAACTCAGCATTCTTCTTGAGTAATTTAGATATAGGCCTTACTTTCTGTGCAAAATCAGAAATGAATTTCTTGATAAAATTGATTTGGCCTAGAAAAACTATAAGGTCTTCTTATTTTTAGGCAAGGGGATAGCAAGAATGGATCTGATTCTATCTGGATCTATGGCCATACCTTCTTTTGATACCACATGATCCATCATCTTTCCTTTGTGGACTACAAAGAATGACTTATTAGGATTGAGTGAGATACGAAATTCTCTGCATTTCTAAAAAAATCGCTCTAGGTGTGATAGGTGGTCTTTCTTATCATGGGAAAACACAGTCATATCATATAAATAAATTAAAATTACTTTGTTGATTAGTGCACCAAAGGCATGATATTATCACAATGAAACTGAGAGGGGGGGTGAATCAGTGTAGCTAAAAATCTGATCTGCAATTCTTAAAACTAAAGCAAAGAGAACTAGAAAACAGATAAAGCAATAATCACAAGAGAGCACACCACAACACACAATGTAATGAGGTTCACAAATTTTGCTACTCCTAAAAAATGATTGCTTGGACTTCAATCCAAATCTAGCCTTTGCAAAACACCAATTTTACAAACACTTTACCAGCACCCACTGGAAGGAGCACCAACCCCTTGTTTTTCTCGCCGCAATGGATAGGAGCACTAACCCCTAATGCCAAGCACCAACTTGGACTGCAATTCTGATTTAATTCAATGACATAAAAATTTCTTCGCTATTTACACAACCCTGACTGGTCTGCAATTAATTAAACTTGATTAAACTCTGCACGCTCTCACGACTCTGCTTATCTCTCTCTTGGCCCTCTTCTAACCCTCTTTATGCAGCAAATTCTCACTTACAGTAGCAGCTTCATTCTTCATGCAGACCTGCTTTTATAACATATAAGTCTCTATTTTTAGCTTCCATATTTACGCATGCAACCCGTAACTATTTTATTAATGTTCTCTTCTGCCACTTGTCAATTGTAACTCCTTTGTGTAACTCCTTTTGTATTTATAGAGTGTGCATTACGTTACATGCAACGTATATCTCTACCATGACTATACGTCTTATTGAACAAGACTGTTCGTATTTATTTCTGTGCATGCATGCATTTTACGATTCTATTAATACGACTGTTCGATTTACTCCAGTTAACTCTAGTTCTTAAAAAGCTACATGATTTCTATCTATAACTGCCGCATTTACTCCAGTTAACTTTTGTTATTTTGGCTGCATGCTTTTCTTCTACAATTGCCCCTTTAACTGTTGTTCTGTTCTAGTTAACTGTCTATTATTGTGATGTTGTGACCTATCACGAAATCGCAACATTTCTATATATTTCTGCCCTTCTCGACTTTTACCTATGAAAATACATGTCACAAAATCACGAAAATTTTGGCTCCTTGTCCACTTCTTTGCTTGTACCCACGAAAACTAGACATGTCGCAAAATCATGACACTTTCACCTTCTCGCTACTCTTCTTGCATTACTCTAGCGAAAACCAAACATGTCACAAAATTGCGACACTTTTGCCTTCTTGCTACTCTTCTTGGCTTCAACCAGCGAAAATGAAACATGTCACAAAATCATGACATCTTTCTTTGCCTTGTGCCTTTTCTACCTTTTGCCCATGAAAACAGAACATGTCACGAAATTGCGACATCTTTCTCTGCCTTGTGCCTTTTCTGCCTTCCGCTCGCGAAAACGAAACATGTCACAAAATCACGACATCTTTCTCTGCCTTATGTCTTTTCTGCCTTTCGCTCGTGAAAACAAAACATGTCACGAAATCGTGACATCTTTCTCTGCCTTGTGCCTTTTCTGCCTTTCGCCCACGAAAATGGAACATGTCGTGAAATCATGACATCTTTCTCTGCCTTGTGCCTTTTCTACCTTCCGCCCGCGAAAATGGAACATGTCGCAAAATTGTGACACTTTCGCTGCATTTTGCCTTTTTTGTCTTTGGCCAGCGAAAACACATGTCACGAAATTGCGACACTTTTTGCTTCCTTGCACTTCTTTTCGACCCTGTCACGAAATCATGACACTTTCTCTCCTTGGAACTTTCTCTTTGATCCTGTCATGAAATCATGACACTTTCTCTCCTTGGTGCTTTCTCTTCGAACCTGTCGCAAAATCGTGACACTTTCTCTCCTTGGCACTTTCTCTTCGATCCTGTTGCAAAATCGTGACACTTTCTCTCCTTAGCGCTTCCTCTTGGAACCTGTCACGAAATCGTGACACTTTTCTTTGCGAGCTCCTTCTCCTTGAGCATATCACGAAATCGTGACAGTTTTCTTTGCCTGCACCTCTTATTCAAACATGTCACGAAATCGCAATAGTTTTTCTATTTGCCTCTTTCTCTACCAACATGTCATGAAATTGTGATAGTTTTCCTTGCGCCTTCTCTCTCCTCGGCCATGTCATGAAATCATGACAATTTTGCTTGCACCTTCTCTCTCCTCGGCCATGTCACAAAATCGTGACAATTTTGCTTGCGCCTTCTCTCTCCTTGGCCATGTCGCGAAATCGTGACAATTTTGCTTGCACCTTCTCTCTCCTCGTTCATGTCGCAAAATCGTGACAATTTTTCTTGCGCATTCTCTCTCCTCGTTCATGTCGTGAAATCATGACAATTTTGCTTGTGCCTTCTCTCTCCTCCGATATGTCATGAAATCATGATGTTTTTCTTTTTGCCTTCTTTCTTCTCAACCTGTCGCGATATCGCGACAGAAAACATGTCACGATATCGCGACAGTTTTCTTACTTGTCTTTTTCTTTGATTTTTTGAATCCGGGCCACTTCGTCTTCTTGGAAATTCACTATACATGTTCTGACTGATCTCTGAAATTCTGTCCACTGCATCAACTGCATCAATTGATCTATCTGTCTGTGTTGACAAAAATGACAATACTTTTGCTGCACCTTGCTCAACAAGGCATAATCCATGGCTCTCTAAAATGTGGCTTTCGCATTGGAAAACCCAAAATGCATTCTCTAGTAAGCAAATGTGCCCCATTTTGTGGTGAATGTGGTTTTATACCGATCTTCATCTATTACCCAAATCTGATTGTATCCATAGTAACCATCCAATAATTAAAACCTCTCTACTCCTACCACTACCTATAAAATTTGATCAATCTAAAGGAGGGGGTAGTGATCTTTAAGGGATGCTTGGTTAATATTTCTAAAATCTACACACAAGCGTATATCACCATTATTTTTTCTTATGAGTATCAAGTTAGCTACCCAGGTGGAATGTTTTATTGGGTATATGATCCTGGACTTTAATAACTTTAAGAGATCCTCTCTCATGATGGCCTTGGTCTGTGGGTTCACGGGTCTTTTATTTTTCTTAAAAGGCTTTGCATCAGGCTCCAGCTTAATAGTATGTTGGATAACCTTTTTGTCATACACCTTAAGGTCTTTGTATGACCAAGCCACAATATCTTGATATTTTAGACATAAAGCTTTGATATCTTCAGCTTCTTCTGGTGAACATTTGATTCCAACATTGAGCGCCTTTTTAGTACCGACTTCAACTTATTTATATATTTTTTCACTGACTTTCATGACTTGGATCCTTTTTTTGTCCTCATTATCAAACAAGCTCTCAAGGATGACCAGACCTCTAGGGATGTGATTTTTATTTAGTTGGATAATGTCTTGTTGGTCAATTTATTTCAAATATTTTTCTTGGACAGTGGAGAGACATGCTTCTCTCACCAAAAATTCAATTATGTGTTCATCATTTTCAAAAACCTGGTAAAAAATTTGTTTGTCTGGTACTACAAGTTTGAAAATCATTTTGATTCCCTTGGCTTTCTTGATTCCATAGTCTACATAAGGGTTGAAGTTAGCTCCCTTCGTTGTTAATGAATTTGCCAGAGTATTCTTTTCTCTGGGAATAAAATTTAAATTTAGGGCATCAAAATATTCCATCAGATCCCATACCCTATTCTTGTAAGATTTTAGGTAATGATGCTTAATGCTACACTTGTTTCTTACTTAATGCACTATTAACTCAGAATCATCTTATATGTTCAAAATATTGATGCCCATGCTTTCAACTTGTATCAATCTGAGACACAGAGCCTCAAATTCTATAGCATTATTGGTACATGACCATGTTAGTTTGTAGGCAAAATTCTTCATCCCTTCTGATTAGGACTGTAAAACTTCACCAACTCCTCCACCATTTCTACAATTAGCACCATCAAAGTGCATGATCCATGTCTATTTCTCTCTTAGATATTGGTTGGATATGGCAAGGATTTTATTTTCTTATTTGGTTGAGATGCTATATGTTCCCATACCAGTTCCAAACTGATTTTAATCCTCTCTGAAAGGTAACTCCTCCTCAATATCTAACTCCTCAATATTTTCCACTAGCTCAAATTCCTTAAGGGGATTAAGATTACACATGTCTTCCTCAATATTTTCAATGTGATAAGCTACTATTTTTTAGGTGTTATTCTTATCCTCTTTCCTTTGAAAGGAATTACCATGCTAGAATAATCCATGTACATACATCCACCTATTTTTGCAGTAAACTGCCTTGAAATACATAATCCAAAGTAGGGCTCTAGATCAACCATAACTATTTCTTGTATTATTGTCACCTCAGGGGCTCTGTGTAGCCTCATAAAAACATCTTTTATAACTCCAACCGTCTTAATAGGGGTTCCATCCAATTGTAATACTTCAGGACAAGATCGGGTATACTCCATACCCATCTCTTCACAAACTGCTTTAGGCATAACTGTAGTTGATGCTTCTGAATCTATCATAAAATTTTGGACTACCCAACCTTCCATCCTCAGGGATATATAGAAAGGGGGGCTTATTCTTTAAAACAATGGGTGATATTTCTTTATCTTTTGACGGTACACTAAGGATGGTGGTGGCTTGCTTATCTTATGGGTACTTTTTAAAGTAATATTTAAGCAAATCAATCTGGCCAGGAATGAACAGAGTGTCATATAGGTTGGATTTTGATGGGATCATTTTCATCTCTTCAACAATATTATACTCAGATTTGGTCAAGGCAGGTCTTTCAAGCCTTCTTTCTGGCTCACCATATTTCCTTTTATATTGTTGAGTGGCTTCTATTATCTACATTTTGTAATAGAGGTGAATCTAAGTCTTTATTAAGCCTCATATTTAGATTTTATTTGGTCTCTTTCATTTTTCTTATCCCACCTCTTAGGAAAACTATATGTTTTCTCTTTTCTCTTATATTGGGGAATTGGAAAAGTATCATTGCTTTGAGGAAGGGGATTTGTTGTTTTTTGATAAGGGACCTGGAACTGCCCCATATTTTGGGGATCCACTTGCAAGGCTTTCTTTCCAATCCTTGTCATAATAGCAATTGGAATTTCTTCATCTAGTTCCTTCCCAACCATGATTTGGTCAGACTGACATAGCATATTAACTCTCCCCTTTTGATTCCTTTCAACTTGATCCATATCTTGTTGAACATGGTATTGGTACATCACACAATACTTTGAGTCATGGGGGTTATTGCATATTAAACACCAAACATTTGCAAGAGTAGTATCTGAAGAACATTTTGGCTCCTCATATGCTGCATTCACCCTAACCCTAGTACTATTACTATGACCAGGTCTCTGATCTTTGTTAACATATAAAAATATCCTCTATTGTGACCTTTATTGGTCTCTCTTTTCCATTGAATTTATTCTATTACTCATATTTTTTAGAGTATTTTGTATATCAAGGATAGCATACAAATCATGATATGGTTGAGAAGGAAGGGGAGGAAAAGGAGCTGCAAAGGATATTGGCTTTGGTTGAGGGATTGCATTCATTTGTGGAGATGGAGATGATAAAGAAAGGGGGTCCATGTAAGAGGGGTTTGTGGATTGAATTTGGTTATTAGTAGATTTTGAGTTGTAATGCAGCACAATTTTTGGGGGTAGTCTTCCCACATTAATTAGGATATTTTCAGCCTGAACTGTTGCATTATAAACTTGGGGGAAGGCTTCTACTCCAGATTGTTGTGTCTGCAAGCCTAGCTCTGATCCAAGGGATCTAATGTAATACATATAGGCTAAAAATATAGTTTGTCTAGTTGTGGGAGGTATTCTCTTCCATGTTCCACTGAATCTCAAATTAAAATCTGAGACAGTTTCCAGCTGAGACTTTTGTATGGATATAAACTGGATAAATAGGGATAAAGGATCAACAGATTCATTAAATTATTCTATAAATGGCTCAGCTAATGCTTGCCATGAAGTCATAGTGTTATCTTACAAAGTTCTAAACCAATGTAATATCTTTCCTTTGAAGGACAGGGCTAGAATTCTTACAATAATATCCTCATATTTTATGTTGTGAATTGTTGCCAGATTCAAGATATCTTGATAGTGCTCATAAGTTATTTTTCCAAATCCATCATAGGTGGGGATAGCCTTGGATACATCCTGGGGAATGGCATTCATTTGGGCTAATCTTAGGGGATCAACTGTATTCCAGCTAGGGTATTTTTATAATGGCTGATTAGGAGCTACATTTTGTGCCATATTTCCAACTATAGGTCTTGTCGGATTTACTATAAGTTTTTCCTCAGGAATCTCTTCTTCTGAGAGGAAATATTGATTTAAACTTAGAGCAAAAACATACCCTCTATAAGGTAATTCACAATATAAATAGGATAATGCTAATGGAAGAACCACACAATGTGAGTTCATTAAAAACCTTCTTAGGTATGGTAGGATAATATAGAAGGTTTATTAGAAATTACGCATAAACTTCTCATCCACTATATGCTCTTATGTGCAAGGGTGTTCCTTTCAAGAAGGTAGAGGAGCACCAAGAGGCTTTTGAAGGCTTAAAGGTGCACTTAGTCAAGGCACCTATCATACTTTATCCAGACTAGGATAAAGAATTTCATATTCATGTGGATAAATCAAACTTCACAATTGGTTGCACGTTGGCTCAAGGATAGTTTGGGTTAGATCATCCCATATAATTTACAATCAAATTATGTCCAGGGAAAAAAATAATTATAGTACAACAAAACGGGAAGCACTAATGATGGTGTATGCAATGCAAAAGTACAAGCACTAATTTTTGGTAAACCCTTCTGCTTTTTATATAGATCATCAAGTGATGTTGTACTTGATCAATAGATCAATGATCTATGGATGAGTAAGTAGATGGCTCATCACTCTGCAATAATTCATGTTTAGGGTGGTAGTAATACCTAGGAAGAAATACGTAATAGCAAACCAGCAATTGAGGATTCACTCTAGAGAACCTATCGAGGGAGGGATATAAGATGAATTTCCTTATGCACAACTATTCATGATAAGCGTAATACCAACATGGTATAAGCACATTGGGAATACTTATAAACAAGAGAGCTACCAAATGATATGATGAAAACTAAACAAATAAAAGTAATTATGAACGTGGCCTATTTTATATTAATTACAAGTTTTTTATAAAAAAATAGGAGAGGACCACATTTTGCAACGATACATAATGGAGGATGAAGTGTAGAAAAAACTAAAAGAGGAACATGAGGGGTTGGTAGGAGGCCATATGAGTCCAAATGCAATGGCTAAGAAAGTGTTTTTAGCAATTCTATGGTGGTCTATCCTCTATCACGATGCTAAAGATTATGTCAAGGCTTGTGATATGTGTTAAATAATAGGGAAGCCGTTAAAATGAGACTTCATGCCATTACATCCATTGTAACCTCAAAAACTCTTCAAGAGATAGGGTTTATATTTTATGGATCCTTTGTGAATGATGTAGGAGCATCCAGTGGCAGCAGAGCAATCTTGCATCAACAAAAAAATTCTAAGTGTTTTGCCTTGGTGTTTTTCTTGCAAAGAAGAAAAATTGGCAAAGGAGAAAAAGTGTCGCGATATCGCGACCAAAAGAGGAGAGAGAAGGCAAGGGAGAAAAGTTGTCGCGATATCGCGACATGTCGCATTTTCACGACCCAAAGAAGAGAGAGAAAGCAAGGAGGATAAATGTCGCGATATCGCGACATGTCGCATTAGCGCGACCCGAAGAGGAAAGAGAAAGCAAGGAGGAGAAATGTCACGATATCACGACATGTCGTATTTTCACGACCAAAATGCGAGAGAAGGATCCAAAGGAGAAAAGTGTCGCGATATCGTGACATGTCACATTTTTGTGACCAAAAGGCGAGAAAAGGAGCAAGAGAGAAAAGTGTCACGATATTGTGACATGTCGCATTTTCGTGACCAGAAGACAAGAGGAAGCGCTAGGGAGAAAAATGTCACGATATCGCGACATGTCGCATTTTCATGACCAGAAGACAAGAGGAAGTGCCAGGGAGAAAAATGTCATGATATCGTGACATGTCGCATTTTCATGACCAGAAGACAAGAGGAAGCGCTAGGGAGAAAAATTTCGTGATATCGCGACATGTCGCATTTTTGTGACCAGAAGATAAAAGGAAGCGCAAGGGAGAAAAATGTCATGATATCGTGACATGTCAAAATTTTGCGACCAAAAGACGAGAGGAAGCGCAAGGGAGAAAATATGTCGTGATATTGTGACATGTCGCATTATCACGACCAGGAGCCAAGGGAAAGCGCCAGAGAGAGGAAGTGTCGCGATATCACGACTTGTCACATTTTCACGATGAAAAGGGAAGAGAAGGAGTCAAAGAGAAAAATGTCATGATATCGCAACATGTCGCATTTTTGCGATGAAAAGGCAAGAGGAGGAGCCAGAAAGGAAAAGTGTCGTGATATCAAGACATGTCGCATTTTCATGATAAAACGGCCAAAGAAGGAGCAAGTGAGAAAAATGTCGCGATATCGCGACATGTCGCATCTTCGAGACGAAAAGGCTAGAGAAGGAACCAGGGAGAAAAATGTCATGATATCGCGACATGTCACATTTTCACGATGGAAAGGCAAGAAAAGAAGCCAGAGAGGAAAAGTGTCACGATACCGTGACATGTCACATTTTCGCGACTAGAAGAGAAGAGAAAGAGGAAGAGAGGAAACATGTCGTGATATCGTGACATGTCACATTTTTGCAACTAGAAGAGAAGGGAGAGAGTAAGAAGGAAGAAGTTTCATGATATCGAGACATGCTACATTTTCAAGGGGTCGTTACAGGGTGACAGTGACATCTAACAAAAGTCAAATGGTGGTTACAGGGGTCGTTACAGTGCAATTGGAATAAGAATATGACAGTGAATAGAGGTCAAGCAACGGTTACAAGGCCATTACAGGGGCACATGGCACAAAGGTACAGGCAGCTATAGAGCACTCTGCCATTGTGCGTAATGATGACTCAGAAGGTCGAGGTGCAGGCGGCTGCAGAGCACTCTGCCATCTTGTGTAATAATGACTCAGATGGGCAAGCGTAGACCAAGAGACACGGGAAATGAAATGAGGGGACCACCAGATGGAAGACGAAGAGTCATGCCAAAAGCTATAAAAGGGGGAAGCAGAGACGTGCACAAGGGTTGGAAAACGACCGTAGGTAGGGTTGCATATTTGAAGGCAGAGGGCCATTCTGGACCTACTTGCACTGTTTTTCTTCCAGAAAGATTAGGGTCTTGAGTGTGTAAACAGATTCGCCAAACGTGAGGCAGTTTACACTAGGATCCGTGGAGCGGAAGACTACGGAGACAGAAGGCTATGACTAATATTATTCTATAGTTTTTTTTTATTCAAAGGGTCAGGGCCTCTATAAAAACCCAGACATTGAAATAGGAGAGGGCTGGAGAGTTAGAGATTGCAATAGTGAGAAAACTAAGCCTGTGGGCTAGTGCTGTAAGTTTTATTTCCAAGTTATTGAATGTAAATTTGGATTTGGGTGTTTGCAATTTTTGGCTCTGTGTCAGTGAACCAACCATTTTAGGAAGTGTTGATATATTTTAGTGGTGATAGAATATATTACAAAATGAGCAGAAGCGAGAGTCTTACCTGATAACTCTACAAAGACCATGACTCAATTTTTGTATGAGTAGGTTACCACATGGTTTAGAATACCTTTTCAACTAACAAGTGATAGAGGAGGCCATTTCATTAATGATATTATTCAGATCTAATGATAGAATTTATAATATTTCATTCCTTGTTAAGTTCATATTACCCTAGGGTGAGTGGGCAACCAGAGGCAATGAATAAGGTCTTGTTTTCAATCATGTATAAGATATGCGAGGTAGGAGCTGATTGGAAGGAGTGCTTGCTAGTAGTTCTATGGGTATAAAGGACCACCTTCAAACCAACTATAAATCATACACCCTTTCAACTAATGTATGATCAAGAGGTGGTACCTATTGAATTTTTGGTACCTATAGTAGTAGATAACTGCTTAAATAATAAATATAGGATGGATGAGAGACTTGTTGGGCACTGAATTGCATCAAGATTTACTTAAAACTATAGTTTTCTACCTAATTTCTATCCAAACTTGCAACCGATAGCTACAACTCAACACTCAACATTGGATGGACCAAAACAAAGTCTTCGATCCAACCTCCTAAGTAGGTTGGTTCCTTATCAACTTAAATAGGGTGTTGACACAGTTATGCTCACTTAGGGTTTAAGATATTAGGGTAAGAAAATATTAGGGTTATAAATATATGAACAATAGTGGATTGATAGGTTAACAACATTGCACTATAGCAAAAATTTCCAAAAAACAACTTAATGATACATTACTCAGATAAACATTATCTCAAGTTAAATTTATTTTCATCCATTAATGAACAACAAAGAAATATTATAGAAAACATTTTCAATATACAAATAATGATAATCCAAATAAGAGAATTCACCAATATCTAGATTCTACAAAATTGAACTCCCTAACAATAAAGATTAAACTCAGAAGCAGATTTCAATTATTCTAGTAGCTAGTAATCCATTAATCTGGCACAAACTAACCATTAAAGTATTCATAGAAATGCAACCAAAGAGTTCAAACCTCTGATATCAAATATGAAGACACAAGATTTGATTTGAAGATCAATGTAATACTCCTTTAATTAGTACTTGGAAATATTTACAGTAGCACAGGCAAACACACTAGATCCGACCCTTTAAAAATGAGGGTTCGACCTCTACTTATAGTTTTTGCAAAATTAAAATAACAAGGAACATTACAAAGATTAAAATTTGACAACTCAGTAGAGATTTCTTGCTAGCATTCTCTTACTAGTTCATCCTTTGAGAAACCCATTGCAAGTGGACCACCATGGTAGCTTGAAGCCTCTGTAACTTTTTGGTCATTTGACGCTAAGTAGAGTTCAACCATTTAAGATTGCGTATACATCGCTAATATTTCTTGGAAACCTTTTGCCATCATCGATTTGTAACCATTTTCTGGTTCTATCTTCTTGAAACCCTCAACTCTTCAGCTTCCTCCTCCAACTTACTGTAAAAACTCTAGTGAAGAAATACCTTTATATACTTCAAATTATTTGGCAAATTTTCCACCGTTGATCCTCCCCATCATATGGCTATGATCTAATCTAATATAGGCTTGGTGTAATGGCGAGGGACAACTCGACACCATTCTGCTCTTAAAAACTGATGACATCTTCCTTTATACCTTAGGAACTATAGAACGCCAATCCAGATTTTTAAATACTTTGGAAGTTAAGCAGGATCAAATCCACTTATTGTCCTTTATGTTTCTTTCTTGTTCACAAAGCATTCACCAATCCGCACAAAAAAATGCATGACATCATCTCTCCTTCAAAACTTTTGTAGATTCTATTCTAATTTAGCAAGTGCATTGGCATATGACCATCATTTTGGACCTATTATAATGTAAAGCGACCCTTCCTCCATTCTGCACTGTATTTAGAGTAAAACACTGCTTGTCACCATTCTGGAAAGGAGTTAGTCAAAAACATCCTTTGTCATGGATCCACATCTACTATATTCATAGCATTTTACCTTGTCACCATTCTAGGAAAAAATGTTTTGTGTATTCTCTAGAATCAGGCCTTCCAACACTTAGCCGCTCATGAGGTATTCAAAATCTCAAGCGGTCACTAATCCGCACTTATTTTATGCTAACGTCATCCTTCTCTAAACATTTTTATAGATTCAGGATGCGTCGTCAGTCTAAAGCCAAGAACAAATAAAATCTTGTGGACTTGCTTCGAGTGCAAAAATTTACCAAGTGTTGAGCGGACTCGTAATATTTCTTGCGGATCCACTCCAAAATACATTATAAAGTGTGCGGAATGAGAACTTCATGACTTAGACAAAATTTTCAAAATTTTCTCAAATATGTGGCCATTTTGGGCATACATTCTGGTGCCTCCTGAGTGGATTTTCTTGCAAAGCCATAGAACTCAGAGTCTTATCCATTAGGTCTTAGGAGTCAAAAATTGCTCATCTTCAAAATATGCTTTAAAGAATAATTTCCATACAAACATTACCCTCTGAAAAATTTAACAAATTTTTTAGAGGGTAAAGGTTCATATGGAGATCATGCCAAAACATCAAGACTTATCTTCTTACAAGGAGACTATGCCAAAAATACAAGCCTATTGCCAATGTCTTCAAGAATCAGGCATCTCTCTACTCCTCTTATAAGGCCTTATTGCAAAAAATTGCCTTCACACAAAATTTGCTGCTCTCTGTGCCTCACTAGGCTTCATGCCTTTATTGCTTATTTTTGACAACTGTCAGAGCAAAAAATAAAAATCCAAAACTTGTGCATATGTGCAAAACAAAAACAACCTAAGTGTGGGCCCCATCTGGGCCTGTAACAGCTCCAAGCAACCAAATATTTTGAACCTATGATATCAAATATGAAGACATAAGCTTTGAGGTGAATATCAATGTAATGCTCCTTTCATTAGTCCTTGGGAATATTTATAGTAGCACAAGAAAACACACTAGAGTTGACCCTTTAAAAATGAGGGTTTGACCTCTACTTATATTTTTTACAAAATTAAAATAATAAGGAACATTATAAAAATTAAAATTTGACAGCTCGACAGAGAGTTCTTGCTGGAGTTCTCTTACTGGTTCATCCTTCGACAAGCCCGATGCAAGTGGACCGCCATGGTAGCTTGAAGCCTCTGTAAATTGTTGGAAGTTTGACGCTAAACTGGAGTTTGGCCATTGGAAATTGTGTATACATCACTGATATTTCTTGGAAATCTTCTATCATCATCGATCTGTAACCATTTTTTGATTTTGTCTTCTTGAAACCCTAGACGCTTAAGCTTCCTCATTTAACTGACTGTAAAAACTCTAGTGAATAAATGCCTTTATATACTTCAAATTATTTGGCAAAATTTCCACCATCGATCCTCCCCATCGTATGGATACGATATAATTTGATATAATCTTGGTGTAATGATGGGGCAGAACTTGGTACCATTTCGCTCTTAAAAACTGATGACATCATCCTTTATACCTTAGAAACTACAGAATGCCAATCCGGATTTTTAAATGCTTTGGAAGTTAAGCAGGATCAAATCCGCTTCTTGTCATTTATGTTTCTTTATTGTCCGCAAAGCATTCACCAATCCACACAAAAAAATGGATGACGTCATCTTTCCTTCAAAAATTTTGCGGATTCCATTCCGGATTAGCAAGTGCATTGGCATATGACCATCATTCCGGACCTGTTACAATGTAAAGTGACCCTTCCTCCATTTCATGTTGTCTTCAGAGTAAAACACTACTTGTCACCATTTTGGAAAGGAGTTAGTCAAAAATATCCTTTGTCATGGATCCACATCTACTATGTTCATAGCATTCCGCCTTGTCACCATTCTAGGCAAAAATATTTTGTGCATTCCCCGAAATCGGGCCTTCCAACACTTAGTCGCTTGTAAGGTATTCAAAATATCAAGCAATCGCTAATCCACACTTAATTTTTGCTGACATCATCCTAATCTAAAAGCTTTTACGAATCCGGGATGCATAGTCAATCCAGAGCCAAGAACAAAGGAAATCTTACAAAATTGCTCCGAGTGGAAAACTTTACCAAGTGTTGAGTGGACTCGTAATATTTCTTGCGGATTCGCTCCAAAATACACTGTAAAGTGTGTAGAATGAGAACTTCATGACTTATACAAAATTTTCTAAAATATGTGGCTATTTTGGGTATACATTTTGGTGCCTCCCGGGTGGATTTGCTTACAAAGCCATAGAACTCAGATTCTCATCCATTGGGCCTTAAGAGTCAAAAATTGCTCATCTTCAAAAATATGCTTTAAAGAATAATTTCCATACAAACATTACCCTCTGAAAAAATTAATAGTTTGTTTTGAGGGTAAAGGTTCATATGGATATCATGCCAAAACATCAAGACTTATCTGCTTACAAGGAGACTATGCCAAAAATACAGGCTTGTTGCTAATGTCTTCAAGAATCAAGCATTTCTCTACTCCTCTTATAAGGCCTTATTGCAAAAAATTGCCTTCACACAAAATTTTCTGCTCTCTGTGCCTCTCTAGGCTTCATGCCTTTATTTCTTATTTTTAACAACTGTCAAAGCAAAAAGCAAAAATACAAAACTTGTGCATATGTACAAAATAAATTAACCTAAGTGTGGGCCCCATATGGTCCTGTAACAACTCCATCCTATTCTTCTTCTTCACGGGCCTCTTCTTTGTTCTCTTATTCTTCTACTTCTTTTTCTTCTTCTAGAGAAGAATATTTTTGATTCCTTCCTCCAAAAGTATTACCAAACAACTGAATCATAAATTTTAAATATTGTAAAACCTGTTTCTAGGCTGCTTCAGAGGGGTTTGATGTCTCTTTGAGTTGCTTATAAACATATTGTAATTCTCCAGTGTCCTTATAGTTAGTAGCATTCACTCTATTCACTAGATCTTCCATGAGATCTCTTAATCTGGTAAAATTAACAATTAATTGGACAACTTGCTCATGCGGTAGTGGCTCTTCAAGAGAATCAATTCCAGATTCATCCTGTAAACTTTCATTAATGCTTTTCTGGATCTCTTCCATGGATATCAAGCTGTGATACTCCATCCATAGGCCTTTTAAACCAAGTTGAATAATTTCTTTATTTATATCAACAACCTCCCTAATCACACCCTCAATATTTTCAAACAATAGCTAGGCTCTTTGAAGCACCCTGTGCTTCTTAACCATGATTCTGGCAGTAACTTTGGTGATATTCCATTATTTATTAGGAATTGGTTTAGCAGAATCACTGAGTCTGCTATCAACCAACCTATAAATTTGTTCTAGCGAAAACACCATGGGTTACAACTCTCCAGTGATATGATCTAGCTCTCTCTGCACATTGAGGAGCAAGCAGATGACATCATCAAGATAATCAATCATGAATCAAAGCCCTGAACATTTATCTTAGACTTTGAAGAGCATCTCTTTTCTAATATTATTCAATTAAATTTTAGAAAAACAAGAGGCCTTAGCCTTCTCTATTTGAAGCTGTTGTTTTAAACTCTGAATTTCTTTCACTTGTTCTTCATTCAACTTCTTTTGCTCTCCTAGTTGGTCCTTAAGCTTATTGGCCTCTTGAAATTTTTCTTGCCAGCCCTTGACCTCTTTTTTTAGAGCCTTTTCAACTTCCTTTTGATTACTTAGAGTCTTTTGAATTTTTTCAAAAAATTTCTCTAGTTTATTCACCTTCTCTTTGACTATATCATTCTTCACATAGAAGGTGTCTAAATGGACTCTTGCCATAATCAAATCATCCTCTTCAGGAAGCTTATCAATATCTTTTGTGACCTCCTCCACTTGATAATATTGGATAGTCATTTCATTTTCTTGCTTATTTACAAGTGGAGTCATAGATATAGATATTCTTTGCCTGTCCACTGGATCAACATACATATTTCTTCTTATGACAACCATCATGTTGGAAGGCTTAGAAATATTTTCAGCCCAGAAATCATTCGCTTCTTGTATGGTTGCCTGCTCTTTTGGCAAAGTAATGGGACTTGAAAAACTAGCAGCCAGGTGAGATGAAGATACTAGAAATGACATGACAGATTTAACTACTGACAATGGGGGTGTGAGAGTACTCACAAAAGTATCTGTAATGATAGTAGACTTTGTAACTACTATTGTTGTTGCTATTGGTAAAATCATAGAAACTGACACAAGACTAACAATTGGATGAATGGTGGTACTTGGAACATTGTGTCCCATTGATGGTGGTGGTTTTAATGATGAAGATTAAATGATGGGAGATGATGAAGTGGGAACCTCAGATGTTGGAAGTGGGATTTGGGGTGACTGTGGGGGAACGTAAGTGACTTGTTCTTCGGTGACAAAAAATGAAACATAGGGTGGACTGTGAGAGGGAGAAGGTACTTTTGTCATATTTCCTTGACCATAATGGGAGGGATAATTCTTTGGGTATTCAAGAGGATGTAGAGGAGAAGAGGGCTTAGAAACCATACCTTCGCCTATATATGTAGGGTGTTCCTACTCCATTTCTATTTCTTGTTGCTGCTCTTGGTGAGTTAATTCTTTTGCAGAAAAAACAACTCCCTCTTTTGTAATCTCCTCCATATCCAATTTCTGTTTCTTTGAAATTTCTCTTTCCTCTCTTTTTGGAACTCTTTTAGTCCCTTTATGAACCAATTGAAATGCAGTCATATCACTCTCAAATTCTTCTTTTGATTCATTTCCTTGCACAGCTTTAGCAAACCAAACTTGCTCAAAAATAGGAGGTGCTTCAAATGATACTGTAGTGGTAAAAGAAATAGGGGTGAACCTAAAACTCTCATCCTTCTTCCTCCAATCAATTTCTATGTCTGGAGGCTAAAAAACCCATAGCTAAGAGTTTAGGCCATGATATTTCCTCAATTACTGGAGTATTGATGACCTTTTCATTGGGATGTTGCATTTCGCTCATAAGTTGAGCTCCCTTAGGAAACTTTTCCACTTATTCAATGGTAGGATGAAAAAATTTCAAGACTTCTACTGCTATCAAAGGAGTCTCCTGCTCCTCTACTAAAGCTTATTGGTCTATGGGTGGAGAGAGAGATTCAAAACTATTTTGGGACTTTTGAACTGTCAACACTATGTTCCTGACGTCCTTTTACCTCCACATTCTGATATTTTCATTATATCTTTTTGAAAACTCCTTATAAATCTTCATTCTGAACCTGGACTTAATTTTCCAATCTCAGTCCTCATTATCCACCAATATGATATCTTTGCTACATTCCACTATTCTTCTTTCTTAGCTCCTTAAGCAGCTTCCTCCTTAGGTTGAGGGTCCTTTTTCTTTTTAGTTTTCTCTTCAATGTCACTGATGGTGGCTTATGTAATCCGATGACTCTTCTTCTTATCAGGGTCAAAATCTACAATATCCTCATAGAAATCCAACCATGGAGGCAGTTGACCCATTTTCAAAACATTCCACTCCAAAAGAGCGGTCTCATCATTATTTCTTCCTTGTTCAAAATGAACCCTAGGCCTCTTTTCAAATTTATAAGCATTTTCTCCATTTAGGGTTACATTTCTTGCAGTGAAGATACTATCAGGGTCATAACTCCATATTTGTTAAATATAAAATAAACCTAACCTGTCAAGGTATTGGTCAATTTGTTAACTCTGCCCCTTATTAGTGATGGTAATATCCTCCATAGTGCGGTGTGTAAGCAAAGATTTTCTCTTTCTCCCAGAACCATAATTCAAATCAATATATTTTGCCTGCCTCAAATATTCTAAGGCAAAGAGACTCTCTATAACAAAATAGGGTAGGAGAAAAGGTTTACCCATGAAATCATACAGTATGATAACTGTACCCTCAGTCAACAAATACCAATCTCCTTCAACACCGTCTGCTCTCAGAATATACTTAGCTAGGGGTGGCAATCTAGGGTACTTTCCATACATAGTTTTCAATGTGGGTCCAAGAAATTCTAAATTGAATCTATAATAAGACTCACTCCTTCTCAAATGACTTGTCCAGTAATAAATCGGCAAGGGTTCCCCATCATTGGTTTCGTCCCTGATTGGAATCCAAGGTATTTTTTCCTTAACGACAACATAAAACATCCATACAGGACTTGAGCAATGCTTGAAACTAGGAGCATCAGATCCCCTTTTCATACTCACCAATTGTTCATGTATTATTTGGGTAAGAAAAGCTGGCCAATCAAAGTAAATCACCCTAGTCACTCTTTCCTCCGTGTCTTGCTCATACATTCTTTTGTTAGAAATGCAATAGGCTACAATAATTTTCTAGCCATATACCATTATGTCAGAGTCTAAACTCTCTAGAGTCTAAATTTATAGGGTTTGTAATTTTTTCAATAGAGATTGAGACATTAGGTAATTTCTTCTTGGTATTAGTATCAAGCTGCTTGTAAACCCATATTTTAAATGACTCGTCATCATTAGCTCTCTTATCCAAGGCATAATACCCAGCATGTTCAGTCACTCTAAAATATTTTTGCCTTACTGATGGTTCAAATCCTAGGGCAAAAAGATTATGATAGAAAGAGGTGATGATACTGAAAAGAGTTTTGACCTCACAGGTTTTCACTACCTTTTCCATTGGGTCATAAAACTTTACTATTGCAACTATTAATTTTGAACAGGGATGAAAATAATCACAAATGTAAAAAAAGAGATAAGAGAGGACAACACATCTACCTTCCATAAATAGAGCAACTCTCTTTTTTAATCTATTGTTGACGCTCCTTCTGAGCCTTGTTCTCTTAGTAAGGACCATTTCAGTATCTACCACAGCCTCTGCTATGTCGATGTATGGTGCCACCACATTTTTCTCCGGGGTTTCAAACTCTTGGACATCCTCTGAAGCCATTGTGACAACAATAAGACTTTGTTCCCTCTGTAATTTGCAGCAGAAAATTTCAAAGTATTGTTTCACCCTTTACTATTTTGAGGAGGCAATTAGCTACTAAATGGACTTCGAGTGTGCTTTTTTGGTTCTTTTATTTCTTGGAGTCGTGTGTATCTTTCGCCATTAATGTGGTTGTTGCGCGATCTACCCATTGGCACACTTTCCAACTTCCACTCATTCCTTTCGGTGGCTCAACGATGGCATTCTAAATTTTTATTGGCCAAAAATTCAAATTGAACTGCCACCTCACTGTGTCTCTTAGACTACTCTTTGGATCAAGCATGAGTTCCTTAGCATTGAATGTGAGCTCTTTCTTTCATCTCCACATGGCTTGGTCGCAAAATCACTACTTGGATCTACTTTGGTTTTGAAACTGTTGAATTAAAGGCGTCTTTGATTTTACTGACACTTAGCAAATTCTATGCATAAATCATCACCTCGGTTCCGCTCTGTCATTCTTTAGCCTTGAAATATCCCCAAACTAGATACGCCCTTGTTTATTTCAATACTTGGCTCTCTTCATCGTGCGGGATAAGAACCCTTGCACCATTTCACATGAATTTTAGTGTATTTTGATGCGGATTCAAAAATGCTTGCCATTCCAAAAGGATTTGAATGCTTTTTAGTGCGAAATGGAACATGGATGAGTACTCTGCCAACACTTAGTCATTTTTGTAATTTTTTTCCTTTTTCCATGATTTTTTAAAGAAAAATGATTACAAAGTGTAGAAAGAAGGGGAAATATAATACAATATATATACATATATTATAGTGAGCTCATATTTCAAACATAGTAGAGTTTGAGGTGAAAACCATTTACTAGAATCGGTTGTGTTTCCTTCTTGATATGCAAGTTGAAACACATTGGACTCCTTTGCCTCTACTATTATGAATGTATCATCCCAAAAATAATCAAACTTTTCATGCTTTCTTAGCTTTGCTCTATCAACATTCCACCTGAGAACTGAATCTCCAACCTGGAATTTTTTGAATTTGGCTTTCTTATCAAACCATGCCTTAATATCTGAGGAGTACTTTTGAAAGTTTTCATATGCTTGAGCTCTATCCTCTTCAAGTTGCAGTAGGTGGTTTAACCTTTTTTCTATTGGATTTTCCTCCCACTCCTCTATATTGACAAGCTTCAATGCTAGAATCTCCAAATGGATAGGTAGTACTACCTCTTTATCATACACCAATGCATAAGGGGAAGTTTTAATGGGCTTATTGATAGTAATTATATCAACCCACAGAGCTTGGTCAAGTAATATATGACAACTTCTTTTATTTTCTTCAAGTGATTTACTCAAAATCCTTAACAGGTTTTTGTTGGTGGATTACGCAAGTCCATTACCTTGTGGATAATAGTTTTAAGTATTCTTAAGAGTGATTCCATACTTGTTGGTAAACTCAATATACTTGGCTCCTATTAAATCTAGATCATTGTCACTCACCAAGGCTTATGGAACCCCAAATCTTGAAATCAAAATTTTCATAAAATTGATCACAACATCTTGATTATATTTCTTGGTAGGAATAGTATCTACCCATTTGGTTAGATAATCTATGGTAGTTAGGATAAACTTATGTTATTCTGAGGAATTGGGATTGATGACCCATATGAAGTCCAATCCCATTGTTGAAAAGGTTCTTCAACTTGTATGGGCTTGAGGGGGAATGAAGCATTCCTTGTCCTTCCAACATATCTCTGACATTTGTCACAGGCCTTGGTAGCCTTGAAAGCATCAGTAAATACAATGGGCCAATAATAGCCTAATATTATGATTTTTAAAATTGTAACCCTTCCTAAGCTATGTCCACCAGCTAACCTTCCATGGAACTCTTCTATGACTCTCTTTTGTTGATCATATTTTAAGCATTTTAGAAGAATTCCATCTAAGTTTCTTTTGTACAAATCTTCTGGTAATAATACATATTTCAAAGCATGAAGCTTGTATCTCCTTCTTTGGGATGTATTTATATTGGGGCGACATACTCCAGTTTGGAATACTTGATCATCTGGTCAACCCAATCGAAATCTATTGTTTGTGCTTCTTCCATATGATCTTCATCTATTATTTGGCAAGCTATCATTTCTGCTAATGTTGTAGCCTCCGTTAGACCTTGGCATAGGGCTCTTCCTCTCACCAACTTGGTGGGATGTATTTCTACATCATATTCTTGGATTTTGTTAATCCAACTAGCCCTTTTATCTCCTAGTTCACCCTCTAGGATAAAACTTCTTACATCTGGATGAACCACATATACCAGGGTCTTACTCTGTACCAAGTACTGCTTGAACTTCTTCAATGACTTCATCACAACAAACACTTGTCTCTTAATAAAGTTATTTTTAACCTGGTAATCATGGAGTGTCTGGATCCAAAAGAATATAGGATGCTCTTCACCCTGATCATCCTTTTGAGTAAGCACTGAGGCATAACTTTCTTCAGCTCCATATGCATAAAAGATAAAATATTTACTGAAATCTGGATTTACTAGTACTGGGGTTGTTGCAATGGATTGCTTAATAATTTGAAAAGTTTATTTTCTGAATTCAGTCCATTTGAACTCAGCATTCTTCTTGAGTAATTCAGATATAGGACTTACTTTCTATGCAAAATCAGAAATGAATTTCTTGATAAAATTGATTTGGCCCAGAAAAACTATAAGGTCTTCTTATTTTTAGGCAAGGGTATAGCAAGAATGGATATGATTCTATCTGGATCTATGGCCATACCTTCTTTTGATACCACATGATCCAGCATATTTCCTTTGTGGACTACAAAGAATGACTTCTTAGGATTGAGTGAGATACCAAATTCTCTGCATTTCTAAAAAACTTGCTCTAGGTGTGATAGGTGGTCTTTCTTATCATGGGAAAACACAGTCATATCATCTAAATAAATCAAAATTACTTTGTTGATTAGTGCACCAAAGGCATAATCCATGGCTCTCTAAAATGTGGCTCCTGCATTGGACAACCCAAAAGGCATTCTCTGGTAAGCAAATGTGCCCCATTTTGTGGTGAATGTGGTTTTATACTGATCTTCATCTTTTACCCAAATCTGATTGTATCCATAGTAACCATCCAATAATGAAAACCTCTCTACCCCTACCACTACCTATAAAATTTGATCAATCTAAGGGAGGGGGTAGTGATCTTTAAGGGATGCTTGGTTAAGATTTCTAAAATCTACACACAAGCATATATCACCATTCTTTTTTCTTACGAGTATCAAGTTAGCTACCCAGGTGGAATGTTTTATTGGGTATATGATCCTGGAATTTAATAACTTTAAGAGATCCTCTCTCATGATGGCCTTGACCCATGGGTTCACGGGTCTTTTATTTTGCTTAAAAGGCTTTGCATCAGGCTCCAGCTCAATAGTATGTTGGATAACCTTTTTGTCATACACCTTAAGGTCTTCGTATGACCAAGCCACAATATCTTGATATTTTAGACATAAAGCTTTGATATCTTTAGCTTCTTCTGGTGAACATTTGATTCCAACATTGAGCTTCTTTTCAGTACCGACTTCAACTTCTTTATAGATTTTTTCACTGACTTTCATGACTTGGATCCTTTTTCTGTCCTCATTATAAAACAAGCTCTCAAGGATGACCATACCTCTAGGGATGTGATTGTTATTTAGTTGGATAATGTCTTGTTGGTCAATTTATTTCAAATATTTTTCTTGGACAGTGGAGAGACATGCTTCTCTCACCGAAAAGTCAATTATGTGTTCATCATTTTCAAAAACCTGCCAAAAAATTTGTTTTTTTGGTACTGCAAGTTTGAAAATCATTTTGATTCCCTTGGCTTTCTTGATTCCATAGTCTACATAAGGGTTGAAGTTAGCTCCCTTTGTTGCTAATGAATTTTCCAGAGTATTCTTTTCTTTGGGAATAAAATTTAAATTTAGGGCATCAAAATATTCCATCAGATCCCATACCCTATTCCTGTAAGCTTTTAGGTAATGATGCTTACTACTACACTTGTTTCTTACTTAATGCACTATTAACTCAGAATCGTTTTATATGTTCAAAATCTTGATGCCCATGCTTTCTGGTTGTATCAATCCGAGACACAGAGCCTCAAATTCTACAACATTATTGGTACATGACCATGTTAGTTTGTAGGCAAAATTCTTTATCCCTTTTGATTAGGACTGTAAAACTTCACCAACTCCTCCACCATTTATGCAATTAGCACCATCAAAGTGCATGATCCATGTCTCTTTATCTCTTAGATATTGGTTGGATATGGCAAGGATTTTCTTTTCTGATTTGGTTGAGATGCTATATGTTCCCATACCAGTTCCAAACTGACTTTAATCCTCTCTGAAAGGTAACTCCTCCTCAATATCTAACTCCTCAATATTTTCCACTAGCTCAAATTCCTCAAGGGGATTAATATTACACATGTCTTCCTCAATATTTTCAATGTGATAAGCTACTATTTTTTTAGGTGTTATTCTTATCCTCTTTCCTTTGAAAGGAATTACCATGCTAGAATAATCCATGTACATACATCCACCTATTTTTGCAGTAAACTACCTTGAAAGACATAATCCAAAGTAGGGCTCTAGATCAACCACAACTATTTCTTGTATTATTGTCACCTCAGGGGCTCTGTGTAGCCTCATAAAAACATATTTTATAACTCCAACCGTCTTAATAGGGGTCCCATCCAATTGTAATACTCTAGGACAAGATCGGGTATACTCCATACCCATCTCTTCACAAAATGCTTTAGGCATAACTGTAGTTGATGCTCCTGAATCTATCATAAAATTTTGGACTACCCAACCTTCCATCCTCAGGTATATATAGAAAGGGGGGCTTATTCTTTAAAACAACAGGTGATATTTCTTTCTTTTTTGATGGTATACTAAGGATGGTGGTGTCTTTCTTATCTTGTGGGTATTTTTTAAGGGAATATTTAAGCAAATCAATCTGGATAGGAATGAACAGAGTGTCATACAGGTTGGATTTTGATGGGATCATTTTCATCTCTTCAACAATATTATACTCAGATTTGGTCAAGGCATGTCTTTCAAGCCTTCTTTCTGGATCACCATATTTCCTTTTATATTGCTGAGTGGCTTATATTATCTACATTTTGTAATAGAGGTGAATCTAAGTCTTTATTAAGCCTCATATTTAGATTTTATTTGGTCTCTTTCATTTTTCTTATCCCACCTCTTAGGAAAACTATATGTTTTCTCTTTTCTCTTATCTTGGGGAATTGGAAAAGTATCATTGCTTTGAGGAAGGGGATTTGTTCTTTTTTGATAAGGGACCTGGAACTGCCCCATATTTTGGGGATCCACTTGCAAGGCTTTCTTTCCAAACCTTGTCATAATAGCAATTGGAATTTCTTCATCCAGTTCCTTCCCAACCATGATTTGGTCAAACTGCCATAGCATATTAACTCTCCCCTTTTGATTCCTTTCAACTTGATCCATATCTTGTTGAACATGGTATTGGTACATCACACAATACTATGAGTCATGGGGGTCATTGCATACTAAACACCAAACATTTGCAAGAGTAGTATCTGAAGAACATTTTGGCTCCTCATATGCTGCATTCACCCTAACCAGGTCTCTGATATTTGTTAACATGTAAAAATATCCTCTGTTGTGACCTTTATTGGTCTCTCTTTTCCATTGAATCTATTCTATTACTCATATTTTTTAGAGTATTTTGTATATCAAGGATAGCATACAAATCCTGATATGGTTGAGAAGGAAGGGGGGGAAAAGGAGCTGCAGAGGATATTGGCTTTGGTTGAGGGATTGCATTCATTTGTGGAGATGGAGATGATAAAGAAATGGGGTCCATATAAGAGGGGTTTGTGGATTGAATTTGGCTATTAGTAGTTTTTGAGTTGTAAGGCAACACATTTTTTGGGGGTAGTCTTCCCACATTAATTAGGATATTTTCAGCATGAACTGTTGCATTATAAACTTGGGGGAAGGCTTCTACTCCAGATTGTTGTGTCTGCAAGCCTAGCTCTGATCCAAGGGATCTAATGTAATACATATAGGCTAAACATACAGTTGGTCTAGTTGTGGGAGGTATTCTCCTCCATGTTCCGCTGAATCTCAAATTAAAATCTAAGACAGTTTCCTGCTGAGACTTTTGTATGGATATAAACTGGATAAACAGGGATAAAGGATTAGTAGATTCAATAAATTATTCTATAAATGGCTAAACTAATGCTTGCCATGAAGTGATAGTGTTATCTTACAAAGTTATAAACCAATGTAATATCTTTCCTCTGAAGGACAGGGCTAGAATTCTTACAATAATATCCTCATATTTTATGTTGTGAATTGTTGCCAGATTCAAGATATCTTGATAGTGCTCATAAGTTGTTTTTCCAAATCCATCATAGGTGGGGATAGCCTTGGATACATCCTGGGGAATGGCATTCATTTGGGCTAATCTTAGGGGATCAGATGTATTCCAGCTGGGGTATTTCTATAATGGCTGATTAGGAGCTACATTTTGTGCCATATTTCCAGCTATAAGTCTTGTCGGATTTACTATAAGGTTTTCTTCAGGAATCTCTTCTTATGAGAGGAAATATTGATTTAAACTTGGAGCAACAACATACCCTCTATAAGGTAATTCACAATATAAATAGGAGTTAGGATTATTCCTTTTGAAATACCTAGTATACATGAAAGGACATTGGTCTATAGGGGTAATCCTTTTTCTAGGTTTAAGGACTAGGGAGTCACCATGTGAACTTGCTCTTCTCCGCTTACAATGTCAAGACAATTCACCAAATCTTGATTCCTTCGGGTTAACATAGTAATAAATCAAATGATGGGTTTCGTGTTCCTTGTGAACTGGTCCCACTGGGCATGCCAAAAACTATTGGGCATTGAATTACATCAAGATTTACTCAACACTACGACTTTCTATATTCCTACTTTCTGTCCAAGCTTGCACTTGATAGCTATAGCTCAACACTCAACATTGGATGGACCAAAACAAAGTCTCTGATCCAACCTCCAGAGTAGGCTAGTTGTCAAGTTAAACAAGGTGTTGACATAATTATGCTCACTTAGGGTTTTAGAGATTAGGGTAAGAAAATATTAGAGTTAGAAAGATGTGAACAATAGTGGATGGATAGGTTAACAGTATTGCACTATAGCAAAAAGCTCTAAAAAACAACTTAAGGATACATTACTTAGATCAACATTATCTCAAGTTAAATGTATTTTCATCCATTAACAAACAACAGAGAAATATTTCAGAAAGCAATTTCAATATCCAAATAATGATAATCCAAATAACAAAATTCACCAATATCTAGATTCTACATAAATGCACTCCCTAACAATAAATATCAAACTCGAAAGCATATTTCAATTACCCTAGCAGCTAGTAATCCATTAATCTGGCACAAATTAACCATTAAAGTATTCACAAAAATGCAACCAAAAGGTTTGAACCTCTGATATCAAATATGAAGACATAAGCTTTGAGGTGAAGATCAATGTAATGCTCCTTTCATTAGTCCTTGGGAATATTTATAGTAGCACAGGAAAACACACTAGAGTCGACTCTTAAAAATGAGGGTTTGACCTCTACTTATAGTTTTTACTAAATTAAAATAACAAGGAACATTACAAAGATTAAAATTTGATAGCTCAGTAGAGAGTTCTTGTTGGCATTCTCTTACATGTTCATCATCCGAGAAACCCGCTGCAAGTGGACCACCATGGTAGCTTGAAGCCTCTGTAAATTGTTGGTCGTTTGACGCTAACTGGAGTTCGGCCATTGAAAATTGCATATACATTGTTGATCTTTATTGGAAGTATTCTATCATCGTCGATATGTAACCATTTTATGGTTTTGTCTTCTTGAAACCCTCAACGCTTCATCTTCCTCCTCCAACTAACTATAAAAACTCTAGTGAAGAAATACCTTTATATACTTCAGATTATTTGGCAAAAATTCCACCGTCGATCCTCCTCATTGCATGGCTACGATCTAATCTAATATAAGCTTGGTGTAATGGCAAGGGAGAACTTGGCACCATTTCACTCTTAAAAATTGATGACATCATCCTTTATGCCTTAGGAACTATAGAATGGCAATCCAGCTTTTTAAATTCTTTAGAAGTTAAGCAAGATCGAATCTGCTTCTTATCCTTTATGTTTCTTTCTTATCCATAAAGGATTCGCCAATCCACATAAAAAAATGGATGATGTCATCTCTCCTTAAAAAAAATTGCGAATTCCATTCTGGATTAGCAAGTGCATTGGCATATGACCATAATTCTAAACCTGTTACAATGTAAAGTGATCCTTCCTCCATTCCACGTTGTCTTCAGAGTAAAACACTGCTTGTCACCATTCCAAAAAGGACTTAGTCAAAAACATCCTTTTTCATGGATCCACATATACTATGTTCATAGCATTCTGCCTTGTCACCATTATGGGTAAAAATATTATGTGCATTCTCCGAAATTGGTCCTTCCAACACTTAGCCGCTTGTAAGCTATTCAAAATCCCAAGCAGTCGCTAATCCGCACTTATTTTCTATTGACATCATCATTCTCTATAAAGTTTTGCAGATTCAGGATGCATCATCAGTTCGAAGCCAAGAACAAAGGAAATCTTGTGGAATTGCTCTGAGTGAAAAATTTTACCAAGTGTTGAGCAGACTCGTAATATTTCTTGCGAATCCGCGCCAAAATACACTGTAAAGTGTGTGAAATGAGAACTTCATGACTTAGATAAAATTTTAAAAAAATTCTCAAATATGTGGCCATTTTGGGCATACAATACTCATAACATTGGTGCAACTAGGAGATAAAAAGGTGATGGCATAGTGGGCAACAAAGATAAAAATATTGGCATAATAAGCATTTCAAGAAAATGGATTTGTAGGTTGACGGATTAGTTCTCAAATATAATGGGAAAAGAGAACTTAAGATAGGAAATTTGAAGACTTTATGGCTTGGACCCTTCCAAGAGGAAGAGGTACTGGACAATGGGGCTATCCAATTAAAGAAACTAGATGGTACAATTTACCTTGATGTTGTGAATGGTTCTAAGTTGAAGATATATAAGGCATAGGCACAGGTAAATATAATCAACTTAGAAACCCCTGAGGACACTTATGGAAAAGTAATAGAAGAATTATGACTAGGTATACGATCCTACGAACATGGTGGGCCAAGTAATGTTGTTCGAGAGGATGAACTAGCAAACTTGGAATGGCTATTTGGAGTGGAAGGTGAACCAATGATCGAGCAAAGGGAGTTAGAACCGCACAAGGGAGAGTTAAGATGATTACAATTCCATGTTCAATTTCCAAATAGCAAATTTGAGGAATGACTTCAAATCCTCACAAATATCACTTTATAAGAATAAGAACTAGAAGTGGAAGAAGAAGAAGATCAAGGATCACAAGTTCTACAACAAATGGCTTGGGAAATACAGAGATTACAAGAAGAGTATGAGACCCTATGATAGTATAATGTGCAATTGTAGGAACATTTAATTCAATAGTTGGATGGAACCATGCAACAGATGCATGAACGCCAAGAAGCACAAAGAGCCAAATGGGTAAAAAAGCAACGAGAAGAATTTAGAGGAAGAACAGATGGTAATTCTATGAAAAGTAGTTTATTTTTTGTGGCTTCAAACAATTCACTCTCAGCACCCCAGGTAATTCACCTAAGACATTCTAGAAGGTAAAGGAATAGGTGACTGTCATAATAGGGACTGGAGAGGCAACAAGGAGAATTAGGAGGTATCAAAGGGAATACAGAAGGATCCTTGGGAAACAATACAGTTTTCTTAGACTCTAGTAGTTCATCTCTAGCAACATTGTGAATTCTCCTTAATACCAAATATTCTTCATGAACCACTTCACCATTAAATAAACATCCTCAAAGACTCTGGAGATCACCAAAATAATATGATATGAGGGAACCATGTCAGAATTTGATTGCCAATAGTGAATAACAAATAAGTAGAGAGCAAGTAGTTGATATTCTATGGAGGGATATTAGAGAGGTACCCAAACAACCAAGGTATGGAGGGTGGCTAGAAGAATCAAGTAATGATGAGAATCTACCTTGTGACCCTAATATACCCTACCCAAGCCCTAATCTAGATCAAAGGAGACAAAGGGAAAAGACTCGAAGTCAACAAGCAAGGGTTCAATTCCTTGAAATGGTACAGGTGATTGAATATGAGGAGTCACTAACTCCATAAGATGAAGGGGATGGAAGAATGAGTAATTATTTAGGTAATGAAGGTGAGGTACCAAGAAGACCAACCAAATGTTGGCAAAGGGTATCATACAAGGAATCAATGTGGAAGACCGATCGAACATCAAGAGGTGGTAGTCTATTGGTTGGTTGCAATGGACTTACACAAATATTGAAGAGAAGTGTGATGATTGCAAAGAAGGGTCCAAGAGACCTCAAAGTGGCCAATGAATACTACAGGAGAAGGAAATGATTCAAGTATGGATTCAACCTTCTCAAACTAGTACAAATAATCCTTAGCCCAACGTGCACCACAGAGATGCTTTGAAGAAGCGAGGTGGAGATGAAGATTGATGAGGGTATATAGAAGGTTAAGAATCCTAATCCAATTGACACCCAACAATCAAGAGTACATAGAACCAAGTATGCAATTGAAACTTGTGGATCAGACTCAAAATAGAGGTGACTTGGGCAACCCCGATAGTTCATTAGGACTACTGGGTAACCCAAGTCTACCTAACCAAGGGAGGATCATGGTTGGTCTCCATCCCAGTAGCTTGAGAGAAATAAATTCCCCTCCTATTACCCATAGGTCGACTAGTTTGTAGACTGGGCCACAAGGACCATCTATGGACATAGTTCAAACCAACCCATCACTACGTTATATTGAGACTAGACCATTTGGTCTACCTCAACGAGCTCGTAGGAACTGAAGATGCATCATCAAGAATGACCAAGGGACCAACTAATATCTCGAGAATTTGGGAGAGTGGCAACCCAACACTAGGGAGATTCAATCAAAAAGGGGAAGAGGATGATTTGAATAGGCTCAAGGAAGACATGGATCCAAAGGTAGGAATCCAAATCAAAACCAGATGCATGAAGAATGGGTAATAGTCTGAATACAGATAGATAGACTCCAAGGTAGAGGACAAGCCATAGGAATGGCCTATCAAAATATCAAACGAAGGGGAAATAATCATCCAAGTGGAAGGATAAATAGTCATCAAGAGCAAGAATGGGCGGAGTTCCACTACCTAGATGATAGTATGATCATCCAATGGGTAGATGGAAGAACTAAAAGAATCAATCTAGACGATGATAGGACCCATCTAGGTGATGAGTTAACCCATCTAGATGATGATAGGACCCATCTGGGTGATGAGTTGACCCATATAGAAGATGGTATAACTCATTTGGATGATGTTTACCCATAACCAACCGATCCTATAGTCGACATAACTCATTTGGAGGTTGGAATAACACATCAAGCTAACATAATCAAGGGAAAATATTTGGATGTAAATCATCAAATTGATAAACAAGGAAATTATCATCATTTAGAAGGAGGTAAAAGCCATCCACGAGAAGATGAGTGGAGATATTGGTGTATCATTTGAAGAGGATATGATAGGCATGATGAAAAACCATAGATGGAAACCCCCTGAATCCATGGTGCTCATTGGAATCATTAACAAATTGAAGCGCAGGATGATGGCGATGATTTTAGCAATCAAAGGACTAGTAGCCATTAACAAGATGTCTTATCAAAAATCTTAAAATTTTGCATTGTCATTGCCATTCGACTCACCTAACGATAATAACATAATATGTACAGTTTCAAAAATAATAATAATAAAAGAAAAAGAAAAAGAAATAAAATAAAGACAAAAACAAAGAAAAAATAGAAAAATAGAAAAAGATAAAATAAGGAAAAATATGAAATATGACATGAGCATGCAAAAGTGGCGAGGTGGCATGTATGCGAAATATGGGAATAAAGGTGGTAGTTAACAATTAGTTACATGGGTGGAAACACATCTATAAATTGGATGCTCAAGGATGGATTTGCTCATTCTTTGTAGGTGAAGTGCAAGAGATGAATTGCAGAGGTGAAGAGGGTTTGGAGCTGAGGTAGAATCGCCAGGTGCACCAAGCTTTTAATCAGGATGAAAGTGAGACACCATTCCATTTGGCAGATCAAAAGCTTTTTGAGGTTTTTCAAAAATCGTAGTGCAAGTTTTGGATATTTTATCTCTCCATTCATAGTAAAAAAATAGCATACGCAAGGATAAAATGTGCGCCATACTTCTAGTTGTGATGTGTCCAGATATGATATATTCTAAGGTGAATCATCTGCAAGGTAGATGTTCGATACTGCAAGATTTATAAGACTGAAGAACCCATCTAATACTACAAGATGTTTGAGACTGAAGAACCCATATAAGACTATAAGATGTTTGAGACTGAACAACCCATCTAAGACTATAAGACATATGAAACACCCGTTCGAAGCTACCACTGATCTAAGATGCATACATGTTTGAGGTTTGCATCCATCTAAAGACTACAACCATCTATAAATGTAGGTGTTTGATAGTATAATCCATATAGCAGTACAAATGTTTGGTAGAATAGGTCATTTGGGAAGGAGATATTTGGTAGAAGAATGAGTCACTAGAAGTCATGGCAACTTTAGATTAACAAGCCTAAGCATTATGGAGGAAGTCAAACATTGCTTACACTAGGATCCGAAGACTTTCCAAAATTAGTTGCTACGAAAATACTTTGTCATCATCAAGAGAAAGAAGTAATGATGCGAGACCAACTACCAAACCTGAAGTAAGGAAAGGATCACAGTAAACACGGCCATCAGTAAGTAGCAGCACCGAAGTGAAAGACCAAGGATATGCAACAATTTGATAAATATTAGGTTCTCATTAAAAAAAACACTTGGATTCATGCCAAGGGAGACTTTTGTTGATAATGGTGGGAATAGATTCCATTTCAGGTTCCCATCAAGCAAAAAATCAAGGAAGCTAGAGTCCATTTTATTTTTTAGGTTTAGATTTTTGATAAATACTTCTTTACGTACTTGATCTAGATGTTATGGACATATGAACTATCATGCAATGTTAGTACAATACATGTTAGAGATAAAGAATTGATCATTGATTTCCCTGCAATAGCATTTCAATGCACATTCGAACTACCGAAGAAGGGAAAACTAGTAGTGAATATGCGATTTGATCCTTGAAAGACTCCATAGTTGATCCTGAGTATCACTTCCTTGACTCAAGAAAAAATTGATACCTTGTTGTCAACACATGGGAACCATAAAGTTAAACATATCTTGTTGTCAAATCCAGGTTTACAATGCATCATGAATGTACTGATGGCTAGACTGTTGGGAGAGTAGAGGAGCTTAGATCTTCCAATCTGTTCGATTCCATATCTATAGGGAATAGAACAAGGAGTGGCTTATGACTGGGTAGTATACGTGGCTATTTGTATTCATTTTTTTTTATGTGAACCACCAAGAATTTTTTGATGGTCTTTCATGCCATTGGATTACTTTTGGATGTTGCATCCCGAGCAGGAATACTGATACCAAATTTTGACCCTCCTCAAAAATTATCAGATTTGGCACCGATAATTTTGCAATGGAAAGATGCAAGGCCATAGGTGAGACGATAGACACCAATAAATAAGCAACCGAGAAATCAACGCTTCAATAAAAATTCACTGAAGGAAGGATTGATGGACAATTTAGAAGGGGAGGATACTGCACCTAAGGAGCTTGTGCCCTCCAAGGTCATTGTTGCACCACCTCGCTTCTTCAAAGTATCTTTGTGGTGCAACTTTGAAGAGTGCAAGACAACAAGTTTAAAGAGAAAGGGTAGCATACTTCAGTTTCAAAGGGAGGATTCGACCAAGATAAAGTTTGCAAGTAAAGGATAGTTTTGAGGGTAGAGAAAGTGTACTATAGATACATCTACGAAGGCAACAAGTTTGAAGGCAATAAAAATGAAGGTAGCAAGGTTGATGGCAAGGTAGTAAAATTTTGGACATTGAAGAGAACATAGACAACAAAGCATTAAATATGATCAAAGTGTTAGAGTAGTGAAACTAGTGTAAAGCTTAAATGATGTAAGTCTTCTGCACCAGAGAATAGAAGCAACACCTACACCTACACCTACAAGGAGATAAATAATATTAGAACAACAAAGGTAGCATTTGTTTATACATAAGCACCAACCATGTAGAATTGATTATTTGTAGCAAAATAATAGGAGAGCATAGATGCAGAAGGAGAAAGCAAAAACAAATTGGTATCTCAAAGGCAAGTAGCATGTTTGGAATACGTCTAACTTGGAGAACATAAATGAAGCTATAAGAAGATAATATCATAAGAGAAGACACAACTATTAATGAAGAAAGCAATAATGTAGAAGAAAGCAACTACAACAAGGAATATCTAAGATAGCATATAGGGTTTATGAGTATTGATCATCGCTCATAATCAAACTAAGCATAGGGGGTGTTGGAGAATATTACATTATTTGGTACATGCCAATGTACCACCTTGGTACATTATTGTAAATATTATATTAGGGTTGTATCTTAGATTAGTGAGTGAGTAAATATTTTATGTAATGTAATAATGTGTAGGAAATGCACAAGTGTCATGTAAATATGTGTGCAAGTGTTATGAGTGTAAATGTGCACAAGTGTCTAATATGTAAGTGTGCACATGTGTCCTTAGAATAGGAAAATGAAGAGTTGTAAAGAAGAGTGAAGGTCAAGAGTGCAACATATGAAGAGTCACATACAATTATATATTTGTGACAAAGCATTGTAATTATCATCAAACATGCATAGCTTTATGCTTGCATTAGTAGACCTTTATTCAATAGCATTTTTAATATTTTATGTGCAATATTGTGAGCATTGTTTATATGATTATTCTGTGAGTATTCTTATGAGATATTCTATTTTGATATTATATTATGAGTTATTATTTGATTCATTATATTGCAACTTCATTATATTAGACCCTATGATTATTTTTCTATGAGATTTAATTTAGTATTAAAGCTTCAAAAGCTAACACCAAGCTAAGTCTTCAAAGAAGTCAAATACCATTTGTGAATACTATAAATAGGAAGGACATCAAACCAAAAATTGCTTGCTAAAGTTGTAAGGATTGAAGTTGAGTTTTTAAAGATAGGTCGATGTTTTCCAAATGATGAGCATGATTTATAAGGATCTTCCTCAATTGTAAAGGCCCACTAGAGCATACATAATAGGGGATGATATTATTATTAATAATGTCTTGTCTTGTTGGCCCCTTAACTTAGATTATGAGGGGGAATTGAAAATGTAATATTGTTTATGGCCAAGGTTGATATTGTATGATGTAATATTGTATAGGCCTATGGGCAATCATTATAGAATTATATTTAATTTATTGTAATATATTATTATGTAAGCTCTATGGGCCACGATTAACCTTGTTATGCTTAAACTCACCTTATAACTTGTGATTAACCTTAAGCCCTTTTGTTATGTTGTCTTAGGTTAAACTCATTTATGTAAATGGGGATTTGGTATTGGTATAAATACCCCCACCACTCCATTAATTGTATTAGATTGTTGTGATTCTCATCCATTAATAGTAAAATAATTATTTATGGTGCTCAAGGGCACCCAAAATTTTTGTCTCTCATTTTTCTTTTTCATCTTATACTTTCTGTATAAGATTTAAGTGAATGGATTGCTTTTGTTCCTTTTTGGAAATAGGTCAAAAATCCAATAAAATTATAGATATGAGTTTGGCCTTAGGGTTAAATCTTGGATGGGATTATTCAAATATTGAGAAAAGAGTTGGGCCAAAATGTGTTGAGCAAGGTGCAGCGACAGTATTGTCATTGTTGTCAACACAGTCAGATAGATCGGTTGATGTAGTGGACAGGAGTTTAGAAGCTATTCAGAGTATGTACAGTGATTTTCCAAGAAGACCGAAGTGGCCCATATGCTAAAGATCAAAGGAAAAGCAAAATACAACAAGAAGGAAAAAGTGTCACGATATCGCGACATGTTGAGGAAGAAGGAAAAAGTGTCGCGATTTCGTGACAAGTTGAGCAAGAAAGAAAAAGTGTCGCGATATCGCGACATGTTGAGCAAGTAAGAAAAAGTGTCACGATTTCGCGACATGTTGGAAGAGAAAGAGAAAGCAGGAAAAAGTGTCACGATTTCGCGACATGTTGGAAGAGAAAGAGCAAGTAGGAAAAAGTGTCACGATTTTGCGACATGTTGGAAGAGAAAGAGCAAGCAGGAAAAAGTGTCACGATTTCACGACATGTTGGAAGAGAAAGAGCAAGCAGGAAAAAGTGTCGCGATTTCGCGACATGTTGCAAGAGAAAGAGTAAGAAAGAAAAAGTGTCGCGATATCACGACATGTTGCAAGAGAAAGAGTAAGAAGTAAAAAGTGTCGCGATATCGCGACATGTCACATTTTCATGACCGAGAAGAGAAAGAGAGAAAAAGTGTCATGATATCGTGACATGTCGCATTTTCACGACCAGAAGAGAAGAGAAAGAGCAAGAGAGAAAAAGTGTCGCGATATCGCGACAAAAGCAAAGAGGAAGAGTACGGAGGCAAAAGTGTTGCGATATCGCGACATGTATTTTCGTGGGCAAAAGCCAAGAAAAGGACAAAGAGGCAGAAATGTCGCGATATCGTGACATGTTGTATTTTTGTGGCCAAAAGCAACAAAAGAAGACAAGGAGTTACATTATGAAAATATTGTTATAAAAACCGACGAAGACCAGGAGTTACATTATGAAAGCCGACGAAGACCAGGAGTTACATTATGAAAATATTGTTATAAAAGGAGTGTTGCTTGGAGAATTGAAGCGTCGTGGAAAGAGGGTGAAGTGCGGTTGTAAGTGCGCAGAGAGCGCAGAGTGCACAGAGAGCGCAGAGTGTGTAGAGAGGGTTGTAAGAGGGTTGTATGAGTGCGAAAAGTGTGTGCTATAAAAAGAGGACTGAGAGGTGGCTGAAAGAGGGTGAAGTGCGGCTGTAATAGCACAGAAGATGTGTGTGTTTCATGAACAGTGAGAGAGATTGGGTAAGCAATAGACCAATCAGGGTCTTGTAAAAGCGAAGGTATTTTTTTGTCAATCTTCTAGATTCAAAATTGAAGTCCAAGTTGCTGCTTGGCATCAAGGGTTGGTGCTCCTTCCAGTTGGTCTGGTAAATCAGGGGTTGGTGCTCCTTTCTATTGGTGCAGATAAATTAGGGGTTGGTGCTCCTTCCAGTTGGTGCTAGTAAATCAGGGGTTGGTGCTCCTTCTAGTTGGTGCTGATAAATCAGGGGTTGGTGCTCCTTTCTATTGGTGCAGATAAATCAAGGGTTGGTGCTCCTTCCAGTTGGTGCTAGTAAATCAGGGGTTGGTGCTCCTTTCTATTGGTGTAGATAAATCAGGGGTTGGTGCTCCTTCCAGTGGGTGCTGGTAAATTGATTGTAAAGTTGGTGCTTTGCAAAGGCTAGATTTGGATGGGAGTCCAAGCAGTCATTTTTTGAGGAGTAGCCAAATTGGTGAACCTCGATAAATCTTGTGTTGTGTGATGTTCTCTTGTAATACTTGCTTTATTTGGTTTTAAGTTTTAATTGTTTTGGCTTTAAGAGTTGTGGATTTAAGTTTAAAGAACTACATTGATTCACCCCCCCTCTTAGTGTCATTGTGAGACTAACAATTGGTATCAGAGCCAAGTTCCTGAACAATCTTAACCGGCTAGGGTGATCTTGGAAGTGACACAATGGCAGGTGGTGAAGGCTTCTCATCAAACAAAGCACCATTGTTGGATGAAACTAATTACGCATATTGGAAACTCAGGATGCAGACATATATTTGTGCTTTGGGATACGACATTTGGGATTCAGTAGATAGTGGATACACAATACCCACCACTTCTCCAACCGATGTTGCCAATAAGAAACTGTTTGAGAATAAATCTAAAGCAAAGAATGCTATCATGTGCGATTTAGTGGATAGTGAACTGGTAAAGATTATGAGCTATAAAATGGAAAAAGAAATATGGGACAAACTAAGGAGCATTCATGAAGGAGACGATAAGATCAAGGAGGCCAAGTTACAAACACATCGAGCTCAGTTCGAAGTATTAAATATGAATGATGATGAGAACATAGAGGCATATATGCTGAGAGTTAATGAAGTCATTAATGCGATTAGAGGACTCAATGAGGAAATCGAAGACTCTGTCATCGTGAAAAAGGTATTAAGATCTCTTCCCCAAATATTTGATTCTAAAGTCTCAACTATAGAAGAAGCTAAAGATCTAAATTATTTTAGTATGGATGAGATGCATGGTTCTTTGACTCCATATGAGATGAGAATAGGAAAATCTAAACCCACATACAGAGAAGCTGCTTTTAAAGCCCTTAAAAATATGAAAGCAAAACAAGAATCCAAGGAAGAAGAGACATCAGATGAAATGGAAGCAAACTTTGTTCGAAAACTAAAAAGGGGAAAAGGAAAATATAGAGGAAAGTTACCGTTTAAATGTTTCAACTGTGGAGGCATTGGGCATTATGCAGATAAATGTCCACTTAATGAGAAGAACACAAGTGATGAAGGATCGCACCAAGAAAGAAGTGACTGGAAGAAAAAACCAAATTTCAAAAAAGGCAACTTCAAGAAGAAAAGTTTCATCTCCAAGAATGTTAGTTCATCAGAAGACAACTCCGGTGAGGATTCTGAAAAGGAAACAAGTGAAGCTCTTTTCATGGCACTCGAAGAAGAAAAAATAGAAAAATAATAGGAATGTGATGAAGAAGAAATTGATGCGAAGTAAATTTGGAAGAGGAACTAATTGCAGCTCTGGATGAATTGAAGATAGAAATTAAAAATAATAAGAAAATTTCAAGAAATCTTGAGGATGCAAATGAAATCATAACCAGTTTGAAAGTATAGATAGAAGAATCCAAGAAAATATCTGAAGATCTCAAAGTGCAAATAACCATGAAAATAGATTATTGCAGTAAGCTAGAAGAAGAGACTGTTGGTTTAAGGATGCAGATAGAAGAGATGAATCATAAAATTAGTTGTTATCACAAACGTGAAGAAAGTTCTATGAAGCTGGATAAGATTATAAATAACCAAAGGACTACAGGCATCAAATTTGGTTTGGGCTTTGTCGAAGGAGAATCATCAAATGGATCAAAGGCCATAAATGTAGAATCCATAAAGAATGAAGATAAGAAATAGGTTGATCAAGAAAAAATGACTCATGCAAAAGAAAGCAATAATGCAAGGCACGAAAGGAGAATTGACAATGATGGATTCACCAATGTCACGCATCAAAGAAGAAGAAGATTTATGGCTCCTACGACAACATGGCAAAGACCATCACCCGGGTTCAATCATCCCTTTTCTAGTTACTCTTTTAAATGCAATGGTTATGGACATAAGATTTCATATTGCAAGTATAATGTAGGACCAAGGAATTTTACTAGTAGAAATATTTTTTCACCTTTGATGGATTATGTAGTAGAATGTTATAACTATCATAATTTTGGGCACATTGCAAGAAATTGTCGAAGTACATTTGCATCAAATCAATTTTAGGGAAGAAAATTTCAACCAAATGGGATGAGACAAAATAGAAAATTTCCCGAAAAACATGCACAAGCTACTGAAAAGGAAAAGTCAAAACAAGAGCCCAAAACTATAATCAAACCAGAGTGGAAAGAAAAAGAGCGACTTAAGGAAGGTGAGGTTAAGTTGGACTTTGTTCCAACTACAGAGCAAGTAGTGGATATCTTCACAAAACCGTTGCCAAAGGAAGTCTTTGAGTACCTTCGTAATAAATTGGGAGTGGTCACGCTTCCCAAGAATTGACTAGCTATCAGGACCACATTCTCAGGGGGAGCATTTGTGTATTTGTTTATCTTTTTGCTCATGTTTGTGATTTTTGCTAAGTGTAATAATTTTTTCCTGAGAATGTTGTGCATGGACTCAGGGGGAATCTGCAGCAGCCCTTTGGTATTATTGTCAAAGGGGGAGAAGAGTTACATGAAATTGCACGTGTGTTGCCAACAATTCCAAAGGGGGAGATTGTTGAGCAAGGTGCAACGATAGTATTGTCATTGTTGTCAACACAATCAGATAGATCGGTTGATGCAGTGGACAGGAGTTCAGAAGCTATTCAGAGTATGTACAATGATTTTCCAAGAAGATCGAAGTGGCCCATATGCTAAAGATCAAAGGAAAAGCAAAATACAACAAGAAGGAAAAAGTGTCGCGATATCGTGACATGTTGAGGAAGAAGGAAAAAGTGTCACGATTTCACGACAAGTTGAGCAAGAAAGAAAAAGTGTCGTGATATCGCGACATGTTGAGCAAGCAAGAAAAAGTGTCATGATTTCGTGACATGTTGGAAGAGAAAGAGCAAGCAGGAAAAAGTGTCACGATTTCGTGACATGTTGGAAGAGAAAGAGCAAGTAGGAAAAAGTGTCACGATTTCGTGACATGTTGGAAGAGAAAGAGCAAGCAAGAAAAAGTGTCACGATTTCACGACATGTTGGAAGAGAAAGAGCAAGCAAGAAAAAGTGTCGCGATTTCGTGACATGTTGCAAGAGAAAGAGTAAGAAAGAAAAAGTGTCGCGATATCGCGACATGTTGCAAGAGAAAGAGTAAGAAGTAAAAAGTGTCGCGATATCGCGACATGTCGCATTTTCACGACCAAAAGAGAAGAGAAAGAGCAAGAGAGAAAAAGTGTCGCGATATCGCGACATGTCGCATTTTCGCGACCAGAAGAGAAGAGAAAGAGCAAGAGAGAAAAAGTGTCGCGATATCACGATAAAAGCAAAGAGGAAGAGTACGGAGGCGAAAGTGTCGCGATATCGTGACATGTTGTATTTTCGCAGGCAAAAGCCAAGAAAAGGACAAAGAGGCAGAAATGTCGCGATATCGCGACATGTTGCATTTTCGTGGCCAAAAGCAACAAAAGAAGACCAGGAGTTACATTATGAAAATATTGTTATAAAAGCCGACGAAGACCAGGAGTGCAATGAAAGCCGACGAAGACCAGGAGTTACATTATGAAAATATTGTTATAAAAGGAGTGTTGCTTGGAGAATTGAAGTGTGGTTGAAAGAGTGTGTAGTGTGGATGTAAGTGTGCAGAAAGCGCAGAGTGCATAGAGAGCATAGAGTGCGTAGAGAGGGCTGTAAGAGGGTTGTATGAGTGTGGAAAGTGTGTGCTGCAAAAAGAGGACTGAGAGGCGGCTGAAAGAAGGTGAAGTGCGGCTGTAAGAGCATAGAAGATGTGTGTGTTTCATGAACAGTGAGAGAGATTGGGTAAGCAATAGACCAGTCAGGGTCTTGTAAAAGCGAAGGTATTTTTCTGTCAAACTTCTAGATTCAAAATTGAAGTCCAAGTTGCTGCTTGGCATCAAGGGTTGGTGCTCCTTCCAGTTGGTGCTGGTAAATCAGGGGTTGGTGCTCCTTCTCTGTTGGTGCATATAAATCAGGGGTTGGTGCTCCTTCCATTTGTTCGGTAAATCGGGGGTTGGTGCTCCTTTCTATTAGTGCGGATAAATCGGGGTTGGTGCAGATAAATCAGGGGTTGGTGCTCCTTCCAATTGGTGCTTGGTAAATCAGGGGTTGGTGCTCCTTTCTATTGGTGTAGATAAATTAGGAGTTGGTGCTCCTTCCAGTGGGTGTTGGTAAATTGATTGTAAAGTTGGTGCTTTGCAAAGGTTGGATTTGGATGGGAGTCCAAGCAGTCATTTTTTGAGGAGTAGCCAAATTGGTGAACCTCGGTAAATCTTGTGTTGTGTGATGTTCTCTTGTAATACTTGCTTTATTTGGTTTTAAGTTTTAATTTTTTTGGCTTTAAGAGTTGTGGATTTAAGTTTAAAGAACTACACTGATTCACCCCCCCTCTCAGTGTCATTGTGAGACTAACAAAATGTTACTTAAAAACTATATAGGTTTTCTTAAATATTTTCTAACATGGAACTTCATATTAAATAGTTTACAAATGGTCAAAAAATATATTAGATGGTCAATCAATGAGGTGGAATCCATAAATTTTTAGTTCAATGTTTAGTTGAAGCCCTATCCTCTTACTTTTTTAATTCAAAATTGTTATTGTTGGCTTGAGCATGTCTAGCTTGTAAAGGTCCAAAGGTCAATTATGATTATATTAATTAGTATCATCAATTTTTATTAGTAACATGGTTGAAGGAGAGGAAATCAAACAAATAGTAGATGAACTTTAAAATATGTTTGAACAATTTTATTTTCCTATTTTTATGTGAAAGAATGAGTTGGTTTGGAATCTATCAAAATATGGTGGATACTTGTTCAAGTTGAGATGTGAGGATTTAGAGCAAATAGAATTTCTTACTCCCAATTATTTCCATTGAAAGAATATTTAATCATTAGAGGCCCTCCCTAAGACCTCAATATTCCTTTAATTAGCAGTCCAAAGAAATATTATACAAGAGAGTACAAAGAAGAGGATATTATAGACCTTTTAGGTGTGACTTATGTGAGAAAGGATCTAGAAATATCAAATATTTTACTTATTCATTCTCCTTTTACTTAAACCATTTGGGGTTGATTTTTAAAAAATAAGAGAATAAATTGGGTAGCTCCATCAACATTGAAAGAGTTGATGAAATGTTGGATTCATTATTGCAAAGCTAAAGCATTATGTATTATATGGAGTATTAGTCCTCCAATTAATCTATTGAAATTTATAGCATGAAATAAATAATAGAATTGTTAAAGAAAAATCTCAAAATCATGCCCATGTCTAGAACTGTATATTTACAGACATGGTGCTCATCATGGGAAGTCTCAAGTACAAATAAATAGGTGCTATCCTCTTGGTTATAGGATTTGAATACACATGAAAGGGTCATATATAACAATGGATTTAACATTAAGGATTTACTTTAAATAATGGTAAAATAAAAATATCCAAAAATTAAATTTATCAAAATTAATTTTGATGGTGCTTTCAAATGAAATCTAGGAAAATCTAGTGGAGGTGATTTTATTTCAAAATAATGAAGGTAAAATTCTTCTCACCTACTCTAAATCATATGGAACTTCAACTAACATGTAGTGGTTAGGGAACATCTTATAGGATCAAAATTGACTACTTCAACTAACATATAGAGTTTTTTCTTTTTGGAGCTCAACCAGTTAAATTCCTCAACTTTCAAGGAGGAGACCCAAATTCAAATCTTGCCAAGCAATAAATGCATAATTTCTAGGCTGTTGCAATACCACTATGTGGTCATGATTAAATACAGGGGAATAACCTCT